>CM077164.1:147743166-148202220 GCA_039583875.1 Platanthera guangdongensis
CGAATAATCTATCCGCCAGACCGCACAAAACCCGCCAAACAAAGGTGGCGACCTGCCCCCGAGGCCGGCCATATAGCAACCGAACCCCGGTTTCCCACTTAGGCCAACATGTGTGGCCTGCCTCGTCACCCGGCAGGTCGTCCATCCCTTAGTCACCCAGCAGGTGCGACTTCCATTCAACGGTGGCGGACTCCAACAGCATGGGTAGCCAGCTTCTTCAGTCCGCCCAAGGAGTGCGGACGCTCCAGCCGGCTACCCGCAAAGATCAGCATCATCCAGTTCCTCGCGAGCTGGGCGGACTCGAAGTGCAGTCAAGCCTTCTAGTCCGCCTACATTGATGAACCCCAGCAGTTTCAGCAGCCAGCCGCCTCGTTCAACAGCATTGGCGGACTCAGCTTGTCAACAGAGGCGGACTCAGCGGATTCGCTATGCAGCCCGTCATTCCTCATCCTCCAGCACCCGCTTCTCTCCAGCAGCAGGGTCAAACTCCCTCAGCCCGCAGTCTTGGCGCGGGTTCGAACTATAGTGTCGGACTCCTCCCAGCCCGCCAGGCAGCAGAGCCTCCTCAAGGCAGTCCCAGACCACGCAACCTCGTGTGGACTCTACGGACTGTTGGAGTTACCATGGTGATCTGGAAGTGATCAAACATGTAATCTCACTGTCAACGCGATATGAGCCTGCAGGGTCGCACATGAGAGATGTGAAGAAGTTGGATGATTGACTGTGTTGGTAAAGGTTACCAATCACCGACCTGAATGGGATTATGGGCAAAGTGTTGCCTTAAAGAATCATCGGGTTGGGCAAATGTTGCCTTGAAGGACTGGTAAGAATAGTCGACCGAGGGTCGACGAGAATCGTCGAGAATTAGCTCTCTGATTCTCGCCGATCGAACGAGAATCGTCGAGAATTAGTTCTCTGATTCTCGCCGATCGACGAGAATCATCGAGAATGGGTAGTCTGATTCTCGCCGATCGACGTGAATCGTCGACCAACGATCGGCGTGAATCGTCGAGTGTTGTACTCTGATTCTTGCCGATCCGGGTGATTCTCGCCGATTGTGATTCTCGCCGATTGTGACTCTCGACGACTGATTCTCGCCGATCCTTACTGATTCTCGCCGATTGATTCTCACCAAATCTGCTTGGTGATTCTCGCCGATTATGGAACCCTAATTTTCTGGGTGGTCTGCGGATAGCGATATTCCTAAGTCTATTTATGCCTTCGGTATAAAAGGGACACTTAGGGTTTTCGGGAATTATGCTTTTGGCAGCCGATCGAACCGAATCCCGCGACGGAAGCGTTCCGCCGTTCCGCTCGTTCCGCCGATCCCGAATCCCGCCGCCGACGGAAGTGTTCCGCCGCTGTCGTGCTCGCTCTGTCGACTTCCTTCTCTCCGGCGACTGTCGCTGGTGTTGCTCTTCCTGGAGCGGACCTAGCAGTCCGTGAATAAGCAAGTGCGGTCTTTCTCCTTCCCGATTTTCCATGCGACGGAAAAGATCGGTGTTCTCGCTCGCTCGAGTGGATTTCTGCAGAGACGTGGAGACATTATTCCACTTAGAACTCGCCACTAGCAAGAAGACGAAGCTTGGAGCATGTTCATTGAGTTTGTAGACTCAAACGCCACCGAGAGGTAATTTTTGCCAAATTATATGTTAAACTTCTTGATTCAACTACCATGGCCCGATCCCATCTCTTTTGGGTTTTCTTGATGTTTTACTCTTCCGCTGCGTGCACAAGTGTGTGCCATCCTCATAGAGAAACCCAACAGTGGTATCAAAGGAAGGTTTCGGCCATGATTGTTGTATTGGAAGTTTTGTTATTCAGTTGGTGTAAACCTAGGGATTAGAAGTGTTCTAAATGTCTAGATTTAGTCCTTGGTACCCCCCCAAGAACTTCTGGAATTTCGTGGAAATTTCTAATTGTTAGAAATTGTAGTCTCCTTAGCAGTAACCATCCCTCGAGTTTTTGTTTTGGATTTTGAATCCAACATAGAGAGATGAGCTTGTCTACTGCTTTAAGTTGAGTTGTCTTTGCTTTTGTCCAATGCATGTAAATCTGAGGATTTGGAAGTTTCCGGATGTTCAGATTTAGCCCTTCCTTCTATCAATTGTTGATAGTGTCAGGTTGTGCACATAAGGGATGCATGTGGTTTTAGAAAAATTGTTTTTCTTTGGATGTGCACATTGATCAAATGTTGATCATGGTTAACTGTTAACCTATAATCAAAATCCCTTCATCAAATATTAAGTGTTCGGATGCCTTCCGATGGATGACACTCTTCCTGCCTCGATCACGATGAAGTGTGGGCTTGCCAAAGCAAGGTGCATTAATCTATCTTGGTAAGGGTGCGAGCGAGCGGATAATTGTGTGATATCCCACTGTCGACATCGGGTCCAGCTTAACTAGGTGACCTCAAAGGTTGAGTGCCTAGAGGCATAGGGGATTGGCATGATGCACCATATGATGGATGCGAGTAAGAGTAGAAGTTATTCACCAACCATACAAGAATTGCATGAGGATGTAATTGGCAAGCGTTGCCTACCTAAATAACCGCATATCGTGAGAGGAAAGCCAAAGCTGACTCATTGTGTTGGTGAAATACGGATCTTGTCCACTAAGAGAGTAGCTCGCATGAACTCTCCGAATTGTTAGTGAGGGCTATCATTTCGAATAAAATAGTGGGAGTGTTTTAATTGAAGTCCAAATTAAAATAAATTGTATTTGAAATTTAGGTACTAATTTTATTCTGCATAAATTCTTGTAGAATTCCATGGCAAGTGTTTCACACTCCACTTTGTCTCTGAGAGCCATCCTTGAGAAGGATAAGCTCAGTGGGACTATTACATGGACTGGTATAGGAACCTGAGAATTGTTCTCAGGCAAGAGCGAAAGCTCTATGTCTTGGAAGAAGAAGCCCCCGAGGTGCCGACCGGGAACTCTTCCCGTGCTGAGAAGGATACTTATAAGAAGTATATTGATGATGCTTTAGATGTCGAATGCCTTATGCTTGCCACTATGAACTCTGAGCTTCAGAAGCAACATGAGAGCATGGGGTGCAAGGAGATTGACGAGCATCTCAAGAAAATGTTTCAAGGGCAGGCTCGTCAAGAGAGGTTCGACGTCACAAAAGCGTTGTTTCAGTGCAAGATGGGAGTTCGAGACTCAGTAGGGACTCACGTACTCAAGATGATTGGGTATGACTTCCGCTTCAAATGTTTACGTTATAGAGATAAACCTTTCTGCTCCTTCATCTTGGGTATTGGATACCGGATGTGGTTCTCACATTTGTACAAATGTGCAGGAACTGGGAAGGAGAAGATTGCTGAGTAAAGGAGAGGTGGACCTCCGCGTCGGCAATGGAGCAAGAGTTGCTGCCATAGCCGTAGGGGTTTACCGTCTCTCTTTGCCCAGTGGGCTTGTAATAGAACTAGATAATTGTTATTTTGTTCCGGCCATAACTAGAAACATTATATATATTTCATGTTTGGACATGATTGGATTTTCTTTTATAATTAAGAACAACTGTTGTTCTATATTTAAGAATGATGTTTGTTATGCTGTAGCCCAATTGTTTAATGGTCTTTATGTTTTGAATTTGGACCATCTGATCTGTAATGTAGAAAATAATAAAAGACTAAGAACAAATGACTCGAACCCTACGTTTCTCTGGCATTGTCGTTTGGGCCATATCAACGAGAAGCGCATATCGAAGCTCCATAGAGATGGACTTTTGGACTCATTTGATTATGAATCATTTGAGCGATGCGAATCTTGTTTGTTAGGCAAGATGACTAAAGCTCCTTTCACTGGTTATACTGAGAGGGCTGAGGATCTCTTGGGTGTTGTACATAGCGATGTATGCGGACCCATGAGTTCCATGGCTAGAGGTGGGTATTTCTACTTTGTTACATTTACTGATGATTTCAGTAGATACGGATATGTGTATCTTATGAAGTGCAAATCCGAGACCTTTGAAAAGTTCAAAGAGTTCAAGAATGAAGTAGAAAACCAGTTGGGTAAAAGGGTTTAAAGCACTCCGATCTGATCGAGGTGGCGAATACCTGAGTCATGAGTTCCGTGATCATCTGAAAGAGTGTGGTATTGTATCACAGCTCACTCCACCTAGAACACCACAACATAATGGTGTGTCTGAGAGGAGAAATCGTACTCTGTTAGACATGGTACGTTCGATGATGAGTCATGCAGACTTGTCTGTTTCCTTTTGGGGTTTGCTTTAGAGACTGCTGCAATGACATTGAATCGCGCTCCAACGAAAACGGTTCTGAAGACACCATATGAGATATGGACTGGGAAGCGTCCTAGTATGTCGTTCATTAAAATTTGGGGTTGTGAGGCATACGTGAGACGTCAAATGCCTGACAAGCTGGAACCCAAATCGGATAAATGTTATCTGGTGGGATATCTAAGGAAACGAAAGGGTATTACTTTTACCTACCGTCTGAGGGCAAAGTGTTTGTCGCAAGGACTGGTGTCTTCTTGGAGAAAGAGTTCTTATCAAGAAAGACTGAAAAGGTAGAGCTTGAAGAAGTTCAAGAACCACATGTAGTGAATGAACCAGAATTGGATTCTGAGACAGGACTACAAGATGTTGTAGCTAGAGAACCTGCTCAAGGAACACAAGTCCTACGTAGATCTGGTAGACCGAGGTTTGAGCCTGAGAGATATGGATTTCTCGTGTCTCAAATAGGTAATGTGTTGCTTATGGATCATGATGATGAACCAGCAACCTACCAAGAGGCTATGAATGGACCAGACTCCGACAAGTGGCTTGAGGCTATGAAATCCGAAATGGACTCCATGTATGCAAACCAAGTTTGGAACTTGGTGGAACCACCTGAAGGGGTACGACCCATAGGGTGCAAGTGGGTCTTCAAGAAGAAGACCGACATGGATGGGAATGTACAGACATTCAAAGGGCGACTGGTGGCTAAGGGTTTCAAGCAAATTCATGGTATTGACTATGATGAGACCTTTTCCCCTGTTGCCATGGTAAAGTCCATAAGGATATTGCTTGCTGTTGCTGCGTATTATGACTACGAGATCTGACAGATGGGTGTCAAAATGGCTTTCCTTAATGGAAACCTCCTTGAGGAAGTGTATATGACACAACCCGAGGGTTTTGTATCCCCAAATGAAGCCACTAAAATATGCAAGCTGAATAAGTCCATCTATGGACTGAAACAGGCCTCTCGAAGTTGGAATCTTCGTTTTGATGAGAAAATCAAAGAGTTTGGTTTCATCAAGAATGAAGATGAGCCTTGTGTTTACAAGCGAATCAGTGGGAGCATTGTTGTCTTCCTGATATTGTATATAGATGACATACTGTTGATTGAGAATGACATTCCTACCCTGAAAGTTGTTAAGAACAACCTAGGGAACTGCTTTTCAATGAAGAATTTGGGTGAAGCGACTTATATACTCGGTATTAAGATCTATAGAGATAGATCGAAGTTAAGAGAAGTTGCTGGGTTTGACCCAGAGTACGTACATCGAAAAGGTGTTGAAGCGGTTCAACATGCTTGAGTCCAAGAAAGGATTTTTGCCCATGTCTCATGGTGTGAATCTCTCTAAGGACCAGTGTCCAAAGTCTTGTGAAGATAAGGCGACCGCATATTTGAAGTTGATTCCATATGCTTCGGCAATTGGATCAATCATGTACGCGATGTTATGTACTCGACCCGACGTCTTGTAACAACCCCATCCGTTCATATGATATATTCTAGAAGGTCCGGCCGGGGCCCCACAGGATATACCACAAAACAGTCGGTGAAGGTACATGATGATACCAGAGTAGCGCAATCGCACCTATCACAAGCATTCTAGCGGAAGCTTAAACTACTTGAACTCCTCATGAATGTCCCAACATAAAATTCCACATTTTATATACATATAGGAATGTCTTACACCATGACAAAAGAGTTGGCCTTATGGCCTTACAGGGCTTTCAATCAGTGGCCTAAAACAGATTGGCGCGCAGGCCGCCACACTAAAAGAAAACACGCAAAAGAACACAATAGCCTTCGAGGGCTAGCAGCTAACAGCAGCAGCAGCACACCAGCAGGGGCATCAACCTCGTTTCGTCCCGCTCGGCTCTCCAGTACCTGTGCAAGGGACAATCCACCCACTGGTGGCAAACAAAAGCAACGGTCAGCGTTCAGCTGACCAAATTATAACGACCCTACCCCTTCTCTCGGGGCAGCGGTATTTTCCCTACAGGCATATCATAGCACAAGTATGGCAAGCTATATCATCAAAAAGTACTTTCACGCACACAAGCCATCACAACCGTCCGCCACCCGGCTCAACGGTCCGTGCACTCAGGGCACATTCTTGGTGTTCTGGCAACCTCTTGCCCACCACCGTATCAGCGTTATCACCCAACGGTAACTCTCTTGAGCATTTACTCCATGGCGTGCAGCCGGAGTTAGTCCTCGGACACCGGGATGGCCCGTAGCCCCCCATTATGTCATGGCGCGCGGGCCGAAGACTCTTGCTATGCGCTCCAACAGACCGCACTTTTTGGTCTCACGTCAGACGGACATAGCGCAGGTCGGATCCTCCACCCCCCGTTGCTCAAATCGCCTTGCCTTCTCCGAGTACAGCGCACTCATGGCTACATCAAAGGCGCGGGTCGGTCTCACCAATCCTGTTCCTGGCATTCAAGCCTAGGTATTTCACTATACCCATTTCCTCACAGCAACAGCGGGTCTTTCCTGGGCGAACCAGTACTTCCTGTAATTCCCGTCACAGGTGGACACCGCAAATTACAAATGTCAGGGGTCTTTCCTGGGCACACCAGTACTTCCTGTGACTCGCTCCACAGGTGGACACCCTATGACATCAAGCATCACAAAAAGGGCCTTTCCTGGTCCCACCAGTACTTCCTGTGTCCCATTCACAGGTTGGACCCAAAACCATCACAAGGCTATTTTCCTGGGCTACCACCCCAGTACTTCCTGCTACTCCTTTTCGCAGGTATAACCCGTAGACTCCTAACACGACACGTTTATCACGGAGTCTTCTCCGGTTCGTATGCAACATCACCAATCCAGACCAACATGTCCAGATGGGCTTCACACAGCATGCCTATTCCGTACTCCATTCCGGATCTATATGCAACACAAAGGGGATTTTAAGCATCCACCCATAGATTCCCAAAATCAGCCACCTCTTGGTGGGGGAAATCACACAAGATATGCCAAAAAGGAAGCCTTCACATGGCTAGGAAGAAAAGTCGTTACCCTTGACGATCGCTTCGGTGCCATGGCCTCCAAGCTAGCTTGCAAGACTCGCAAGATCGTTTCCTCCTCCGCAATGCTGGCTTCGGATCTCTCGCCGGTAAACCGCAGCACCACCACCACCAGCAGCCCCCTTTCCTCTTCCTCCTCCTTTCTCTCTCTCTTTCTCTCTCTTGAAGAAAGATGAAGGCCAAAGAAAATGAGAAGTAATTCTCTGACTTCGGCCCTTAAGGAAAAAGAAGAAGAGCTTTCAGCCCTTGGATCCAGACTGAAGGAATGGACGGCCACGATTCTGCCAAAAATACAACTTTTGACCAGACACGGCCTCGAACACACGGTCGTGTGCCAGGCCGTGTGCCTCAAGCGGTGGTCAACCGACTTATCCAAACCAGTGACACGCCCACGGGACACGCCCGTGGCATGGGCCGTGTCACCAACACGCCTTCAGACACGCCCGTGTCTGTGGCCGTGTGCCTGGGAAAAAATCCCAAATCATCCCGAGACTTTGACACGCCCGTGTCCCAGGCCGTGTGCCCAGACACGGCACAAAGACACGCCCTGTCGAATTCCTTCGGCGGGCTGAGTTCGTCGCCTGATTTGACACGCCCTGTGACACGCCCGTGTCACAGGCCGTGTTCAACACTCGACACACACACTTCTCGACACTCGACGATCGTCGAGCAAAAATCGTCGAGAATGCGACACGGCCTTGGACACGCCCGTGTCCTGGGCCGTGTGCCTCCTCTCGACGAATCGTCGAGATCAAAAAAATTGTCGAGACAAAGCCCAATCGTCGACACAACCTCGACACGCCCTGCGACACGCCCGTGTCGCAGGCCGTGTCACCTGACACGCCCTGGGACACGCCCGTGTCCTAGGCCGTGTCACCCAAAAAGTTCCTGTTTCTGAACTTTGGGCTGTTACTATCCTCCCCTCCTACAAGAAATTTCGTCCTCGAAATTCAGAGACAGGAAAGCAACAGACTTAGCAAGAAAATGTACAACATATATCTATATATATATAAACGTTTATGTTACAATATTCTCGCTCCAAATTACAGAAACAACTCAGGGAATTCTTCTCGCATGGTCTGCTCGCGTTCCCATGTCAGCTTTTCACGGCTGTAGTTGTCCCATCGGACTTTCACCATACCGATCGTCTTGTTCTGCAACTGTTTCTCGGCTCGATCTTCGATCTGAATGGGTCTAACTCTCGTCGTTAGCCCATACTCTACCGGCACACGATCATCTGCGATCACTTGAGCTGGATCTTTCACGGCCTTCCGAAGCACCGAGATGTGAAAGACATCATGTAACCCACCCAAGTCTGTCGACAGAGCTAGTCGATAAACCGCTTCGCCAATTCGCTCAACCACTTCGAAAGGACCCAAATATCTTGGACTCAACTTTTTCAATCGTCGAATCCTGGAGACACCTTTGAATGGCTTGATCTTCAAGTAGACCCAATCGCCAATCGCAAATTCAACGTTCCGATGCTTGGCGTTGTAGTACTTTGCTTGTCGATCTTGAGCAATCAGCAATCTCTCTTGGATAGTCCGAATGGTTGAGTTTGCTTCATCCACCTCATTTGGTTTAACAACCCGGGCTTCACCCGCTTCTACCCAAGCCAAGGGAGTACGACACTTCCTTCCGTATAGGGCTTCATATGGTGCCATCCTAATACTTGCTTGGTAGTTGTTATTATATGCAAACTCGACCATATAGAGATGATCTTCCCATCTCTTTCCGAAGTCAAGGGCGCACATTCGGAGCATGTCCTCCATTGTTCTGTTGGTACGTTCAGTCTGGCCATCTGTTTGGGGATGAAAGGCCGTACTGAAAGTCAACTTCGTGCCCAACAGTCGGTGAACTAGCCTCCAATCATTTGACGTGAATCGCCCATCTCGATCACTTACGATGCTTCGAGGAACACCGTGAAGCCGCACAATCTGATCAACATATAACTTTGCCAAACTTTCAACCGAATCATCCCGCCTGTTCGGGAGAAAATGTGCTACTTTTGTTAGCCGATCAACTATCACCCAAATGGAATCGTTTCCTCGCTGCGATCTTGGCAATCCATGCACAAAATCCATGGAAATATCATCAAATTTCCACACTGGGATCGGCAGTGACTTCAAATAACCACCCGGCTTTTGGCATTCCACCTTCACCATCGCACATGTTTGGCATTTGGCCACATATAGGGCAACATCTTTCTTAAGCCCTGGCCACCAGAAAAGCTTCTTCATATCGTTGAACATCTTCGTGCTCCCGGGGTGAATGGAATACTTGGTATAATGCGCTTCATACATCAGTTCTTCCCTCAGTTTCCCCACATTTGGGACGCACAACCGGTCCTCTTTTCGCAAAAGACCATCATTCCAGGTGAATTTGCCTTCTGGCCCTTCATTCACATAGCGCAAGAGATCTTCATCCAACTCCGTTGCCCGTCGAACTCGGTCCGCAAGGTCACATTGCACCTCGGTCCAGTTCAAACATGCAGTGGCAGTGGAACTCTTGTCCACACAATAGATCTCCAATGCTTCCAACTCCTGGATAAGACGTTCATCATGCCTTTGTAACCAATTTGCTCTAGCCGGAACTTGCCGACTCAAGGCATCCGCGACAACATTCCCCTTCCCGGGTGTATAGTGAATCTCGAAAGTGTAATCCCCAAGGAACTCCAACCACCTTCGTTGTCGCATGTTCAACTCTTTCTGCTCCAAGAGATACTTTAGGCTCTTATGATCGGTATAGATCTCCACCTTCACTCCATAAAGGTAGTGTCGCCACAGCTTAAGTGCAAAAATCACCGCCGCTAGTTCCAAATCATGGACGGGATAATTTCGCTCGTGCACCTTCAGTTGGCGTGAGCCATAAGCAATCACCTTTCCGCTCTGCAGAAGAACGCAGCCTAAACCGCTTCCTGAGGCATCAATATAAATCACAAATCCATCGGTGCCACATGGCGAAGACAACACCGGCGCCGTGGTCAACCGAACCTTCAGCTCTTCAAAAGCTCGTGCGCACTCTGGCGTCCAAACGAACTTCTGATCCTTTCGCGTCAGTGTGGTTAGTGGCAAAGCGATCCGCGAGAAGTTCTCCACAAATCTTCTATAGTAGCCCGCAAGTCCAAAGAAACTTCTGACCTCGGCCACGGAAGACAATATTGGCCATTCTTGTATGGCTCTTATCTTCGCTGGATCCACTGCAATGCCCGCTCCACTCACCACATGGCCCAAAAATGCCACTGACGCTAGCCAAAACTCGCACTTCGAGAACTTGGCATATAGCTGATTTTGCCTCAACGTGTTCAACACTAACCGTAAATGAATCTCATGCTCAGCTTTAGACTTCGAGTACACCAGGATATCATCAATGAACACGATCACAAACAGATCCAGGTACTCACGGAAAATACGGTGCATCAAATCCATAAACACCGAGGGCGCATTACACAATCCAAAGGGCATGACTGTGAACTCATAGTGCCCATAACGCGTTCCAAATGCGGTTTTGGGAATGTCACCTTCCCGAATTCTTAACTGGTAATAACCAGACTTCAGGTCCAACTTCGAATAGACGGTAGATCCCACCAGCTGATCAAATAATTCATCAATCCGAGGTATCGGATACTTACTCTTCTCGGTCAGCTTATTCAATTCACGGTAATCAATACACAACCGTAACCCACCATCTTTCTTCTTTACAAAAAGCACAGGCGCGCTCCAAGGTGACATACTTGGGCGGATATAACCTTGCTCTAGCATTTCTTGTAGTTGAACCTTCAACTCCGCCATCTCTTTAGGCGCAACGCGATATGGCGAGCGGGCCACGGGTTTCGCACCTGGCACCAACTCAATTGTGAAGTCAATCTCCCGCTGGGGTGGTAGCCCAGGGAGATCCGCGGGAAACACATCAGTAAATTCTGCCACAATCGGAACCTCGCACAAAGTGGCCTTAGGCGCAACAGCCTGAATTAGTGCAAAG
Organism: Platanthera guangdongensis; assembly: GCA_039583875.1. Taxonomy (NCBI): domain Eukaryota; kingdom Viridiplantae; phylum Streptophyta; class Magnoliopsida; order Asparagales; family Orchidaceae; genus Platanthera; species Platanthera guangdongensis. The sequence goes on from CM077164.1 coordinate 147,754,418, forward strand.
TAACACTCCGCACCCTTCCGAACAGCTTTGACTACCTGGAGTGCAGACATCAACGTCCCGCCTACTCCTCGCATACCCGCGAACTTGGTCTCCTGTTCGGTATTCTGGCCCAACGTGATTTCTTTGGACTGGCAATCAATCATAGCATGCTGCTCCGCAAGCCAATCCATCCCAAAAATCACATCGAATTCCGACATTGGCAAAACAAATGCGGTTAAACAAAAATCCCGACTTCCTAACTGAACCGCCACATCGCAAGCTTGATCCACAAGCATCCAACAACCATTCGGCAACACCACTCTGACGCTATCTGTCTTTGCACGACTGGGTATCCCAAGCCGCGTAAGAAACTCACGAGACAGAAAAGAATGCGAGGCCCCTGTATCAAACAGTGCTCGCGCCAGCGTGTCCCGAATCATCACAAAGCCTATGACAAACATGTCACACACACAAACCACAAACATAGGGGTACTAAGCTAAGCATACAGACAATAGCATATGCAAAACTAAACTCATACCTGTGACCACGTCACTCTGCTTGATGGCCTCCTGCAGGCCAAGATTGTAGACCCGGGGTTGCGCTTGCGAGGTAGAGGAATCCACCACCGCCTTTCCTTTCTCAGCATAAGATGCTCCCGCCTTCTTTTCACTCTTCGGCGGCATCCGACAATCTCGCGCAATATGCCCCATCCTACCACAATTGAAGCAGGTACGAGTGTCTGGCCTGGAAGTTGCCCCTGATGTTGCTCCCGTTGCAACTGAGGAAGGAGCTTGTCCACTAGGCTTGGACTTCTTGCCCCATCTCTTCCTATAAAACGATTTTCCCGATCGGGGCGCCTTCCACTCTGGTTGCGTCATCACCAACGCTCTCTTCCCTTGCACCCTCTTCATGTCTTTTTCCAACGCTGTCGCGGTGTCAACCAATGCTTGGAAACCTTGGTTCACAGAACTGGACACAAGGAACCTCAGCTCGTCCCTCAGCCCTTCATAGAACCGATTAGTCTTCCTCTGCTCATCAGCAAAAATCGAACCCGCATACCTCCCCAAGCGAGTAAATTCATGCAGGTACGCGTCAACACTGCCCTCACCTTGAGTCAACCGTTGGAATTCATTTTCCATGGCTATCCGTTGAGCCACAGGAAGGTGCTTCGCCAGGAAGAGCCGGGAGAATTCTTCCATCGACACTTGGGTTAACGGACGACCCGCCAAATGATGCAACTCCATCTCATCCCACCATAACCGCGCTTCTCCTTCAAGCAAGAAGGTGGCTAAGGTAACCTTCTGGTGCTCCGCCGTTCCTATCGCCGTCATCACTCGCTTGACGCGCGATAACCAATCCTCAGCCTGCGTCGGGGTTCCCGCTCCCGAGAACGTAGGCGGATGGAAACTCATAAACCGTGTTAGCTGCTTCTCAGCCGCTCGAGGAACCACTTCCACGACAGGTTCAGGCCTTGCCACCACCTGTTCTGTCCCCACAGCCGCTTATTCTTGCCTCAGTGGCTGGCCTTGGATCATGGTATACAAGGCCTCCGCAACTAAACGGACATGATCTGCAGACGGTGGAGGTGTAGGCACCGCAGCTGGTGCCGTACTTTCATCAGAACGCTGGGGCTCAGACGGCCCAGCTCCACTTCGTGTCACCTAAAGGTGGACAAGACACACACATTAGCGGTCGTACCCAAGCAAACAACACAAAATAGGAACACGCAGGTTCCTCAAACATACAAAAATGCATTCCTATCATGGACATTCAGGAGTTCAAGCGTAGACTTTGTTGTGCACAAACACGTGCTCGCCACCCCACAAAAGAAGTCGGCCACGACTTCGAGAGGGAAAGACCAAGACAACCGATACCAAAAATGTAACAACCCCATCCGTTCATATGATATATTCTAGAAGGTCCGGCCGGGGCCCCACAGGATATACCACAAAACAGTCGGTGAAGGTACAGGATGATACCAGAGTAGCGCAATCGCACCTATCACAAGCATTCTAGCGGAAGCTTAAACTACTTGAACTCCTCATGAATGTCCCAACATAAAATTCCACATTTTATATACATATAGGAATGTCTTACACCATGACAAAAGAGTTGGCCTTATGGCCTTACAGGGCTTTCAATCAGTGGCCTAAAACAGATTGGCGCGCAGGCCGGCCACACTAAAAGAAAACACGCAAAAGAACACAATAGCCTTCGAGGGCTAGCAGCTAACAGCAGCAGCAACACCAGCAGGGGCATCAACCTCGTTTCGTCCCGCTCGGCTCTCCAGTACCTGTGCAAGGGACAATCCACCCACCGGTGGCAAACAAAAGCAACGGTCAGCGTTCACCTGACCAAATTATAACGACCCTACCCCTTCTCTCGGGGCAGCGGTATTTTCCCTGCAGGCATATCATAGCACAAGTATGGCAAGCTATATCATCAAAAAGTGCTTTCACGCACACAAGCCATCACAACCGTCCGCCACCCGGCTCAACGGTCCGTGCACTCAGGGCACATTCTTGGTGTTCTGGCAACCTCTTGCCCACCACCGTATCAGCGTTATCACCCAACGGTAACTCTCTTGAGCATTTACTCCATGGCGTGCAGCCGGAGTTAGTCCTCGGACACCGGGATGGCCCGTAGCCCCCCATTGTGTCATGGCGCGCGGGCCGAAGACTCTTGCTATGCGCTCCAACAGACCGCACTTTTTGGTCTCACGTCAGACGGACATAGCGCAGGTCGGATCCTCCACCCCCCGTTGCTCAAATCGCCTTGCCTTCTCCGAGTACAGCGTACTCATGGCTACATCAAAGGCGCGGGTCGGTCTCACCAATCCTGTTCCTGGCATTCAAGCCTAGGTATTTCACTATACCCATTTCCTCACAGCAACAGCGGGTCTTTCCTGGGCGCACCAGTACTTCCTGTAATTCCCGTCACAGGTGGACACCGCAAATTACAAATGTCAGGGGTCTTTCCTGGGCACACCAGTACTTCCTGTGACTCGCTCCACAGGTGGACACCCTATGACATCAAGCATCACAAAAAGGGCCTTTCCTGGTCCCACCAGTACTTCCTGTGTCCCATTCACAGGTTGGACCCAAAACCATCAAAAGGCTATTTTCCTGGGCTACCACCCCAGTACTTCCTGCTACTCCTTTTCGCAGGTATAACCCGTAGACTCCTAACACGACACGTTTATCACGGAGTCTTCTCCGGTTCGTATGCAACATCACCAATCCAGACCAACATGTCCAGATGGGCTTCACACAGCATGCCTATTCCGTACTCCATTTCCGGATCTATATGCAACACAAAGGGGATTTTAAGCATCCACCCATAGATTCCCAAAATCAGCCACCTCTTGGTGGGGGAAATCACACAAGATATGCCAAAAAGGAAGCCTTCACATGGCTAGGAAGAAAAGTCGTTACCCTTGACGATCGCTTCGGTGCCATGGCCTCCAAGCTAGCTTGCAAGACTCGCAAGATCGTTTCCTCCGCAACGCTGGCTTCGGATCTCTCGCCGGTAAACCGCAGCACCACCACCAGCAGCCCCCTTTCCTCTTCCTCCTCCTTTCTCTCTCTCTTTCTCTCTCTTGAAGAAAGATGAAGGCCAAAGAAAATGAGAAGTAATTCTCTGACTTCGGCCCTTAAGGAAAAAGAAGAAGAGCTTTCAGCCCTTGGATCCAGACTGAAGGAATGGACGGCCACGATTCTGCCAAAAATACAACTTTTGACCAGACACGGCCTCGAACACGGCCGTGTGTCAGGCCGTGTGCCTCAAGCGGTGGTCAACCGACTTATCCAAACCAGTGACACGCCCACGGGACACGCCCGTGGCATGGGCCGTGTCACCAACACGCCTTCAGACACGCCCGTGTCTGTTGCCGTGTGCCTGGGGAAAAAAATCCCAAATCATCCCGAGACTTTGACACGCCCGTGTCCCAGGCCGTGTGCCCAGACACGGCACAAAGACACGCCCTGTCGAATTCCTTCGGTGGGCTGAGTTCGTCGCCTGATTTGACACGCCCTGTGACACGCCCGTGTCACAGGCCGTGTTCAACACTCGACACACACTTCTCGACACTCGACGATCGTCGAGCAAAAATCGTCGAGAATGCGACACGGCCTTGGACACGCCCGTGTCCTGGGCCGTGTGCCTCCTCTCGACGAATCGTCGAGATCAAAAAAATCGTCGAGACAAAGCCCAATCGTCGACACAACCTCGACACGCCCTGCGACACGCCCGTGTCGCAGGCCGTGTCACCTGACACGCCCTGGGACACGCCCGTGTCCCAGGCCGTGTCACCCAAAAATTTCTTGTTTCTGAACTTTGGGCTGTTACACGTCTCCTTTGCTTTGAGCATGACTAGCACGTATCAGTCAGACCCCGGTGAGTGTCACTGAATTACAGTCAAGAATGTCCTGAAGTACTTGAGAAGGACTAAGGATGTATTCTTGGTGTATGGTGGAGAGGAAGAGCTCGTTGTAAGTGGTTACACGGATGTTAGCTTCCAAACTGATAGAGACGACTCCAAGTCTCAGTCAGGTTTTATGTTTTGCCTGAATGGAGGAGCTGTGAGCTGGAAGAGTTCCAAGCAAGAGACAGTTGCTGATTCTACAACAGAGGCCGAGTATATCGCAGCAGCTAATGTGGCGAAGGAGGCTGTATGGATTAGGAAATTCATCGGCGAGCTTGATGTAGTTCTTAGCATTGTTGGTCCCGTAGTTCTCTACTGTGATAACAATGGTGCAATTGCACAATCTAAGGAACCTAGATCCCATCAGCGCTCCAAGCACATAATTCGGCGGTTTCATCTTATTCGTGAGATTATCGAACGAGGAGATGTGAACATTTGCAGAGTGCCGACTGAGGAGAATATTGCGGATCCACTGACAAAGCCTCTCGCGGAGAGAAAGCATGATGGTCATACTAGATCGATGGGTATACGATACCTAAATGATCAACTCTAGTGAGAATCTTGTGGATTGCATGTAAACCTGTATTTTGTTGGCTATTTGTTCATATGATGAACTGTGTACCTATTTTTTCTCTTATAATTAATGGCAAATTCTTTTATTATGAGTTTTTCTATATGATAGTTAAATGTTAACATAATAGATACCCTTAGAATGTTCGCTTCCATGGGACATCAAGTACGTGACTTGAATGTGAGAGCCTATGATTTATTGAAGCTTCATTCTTAAAAGGTCCCTGGTCGAGTATCATCATAGAAACTAAGAGTGATGATGGTACTTGAAGGCTAGCACGTGCATTGACTGATGACTGGTTCTCACAGGTCATGATATTGTGATATCAAGTCATCACGTGGGTACTTGTTAGTGAACAAGTTGTACTGGACAGACCCAACCTGAGACTACTATGTGGATTGTCATCCAATCGTTTCACGAGTAGGTCTCAATTGACAATGGTGTTGTGGTCCTTTGACCTGAAGTCACAGCATTCATCAAGTGAGGAAGAGCGTGCTTTGATGCCATCTAAAGTCTTCCTTGAGAAAGGTTGATGATAAGGGTGGTTGTTGGGCATGTTACGAATCATTTGGGTGTTTGTGTGTGAGCAGATATGGGATTTGTCCTCCTGTATGACAGGAGTTGCATCCATGGGCCCCTTGATGGAACTGGACTGAGAAATGCATGGCCATGCTTGGTTGAGTCAATATGTGATATTAGACTCACCATTCTCTGGAAGTCCGTCCTGGATCAAGAAACTTGGATTGAGCTATTACGAGGGTGACACGGTCCATGCCTCTAGTTCTTTCCGGATGTAAGGGACAATGAAAGTGCAACTAGATCTGATATACTCTAGAGGGGGGGTGAATAGAGTATATGGTGCTTTAAAAACTTTTACAAACTTTTACAATAATTGTTGTAATATGTGTGAGCAGGGAAGAAAAAATAAATCTAATCACAGCACTAAGCAAAGCAAAAACTAAGCACAGAAAAATCAAGGCAAGAAACAAATATTGAAAACAAGCAAAACCAGAAGACACAAGGAAATATAGTGGTTCCCCAAACTTGGGTACATCCACTCTTCTACCACCCTAGGTAGGAATCCACTGCAGGATGAGTTGATCAGGTGTCCTGGGCACCAATGAGCTTTTGATAAGGTGCTCAAAAACCAAAGCAGATTTTTTGATTAGGTGTCTTGCCACCAATGAGCTTTTGACAAGGTGCTCAAAAACCAAGTTCAAACTTTTGAAGGGAGTTTGAAAAACCCTTTACAGAGTGGGGGTGAGAGAGTGATGGCAGTCTTCTCTTTCTCAAACAACTGAGAAGACTATGTGGATTGATGTCAAAGCTCCCCCTGAATCCTTGAAATCTTCAGGAAAAAAAGCTTTGCTGAGGGTGATAGGCCTTCAAAGATTGAACTCCAGCAATAGATGATTTCAGCAATAGCTGAAATGTTGAGTGTCTGGAGTCTTGGAATATGTTGGCCTTGAACACTTTGAAAACTAAAGAGATCTGAAGATTTGAAAACTTGATCTCCTTGGATGAGTGTTCTTCAGAATTCTTTGAGACAGAAGATTTTTTTGAGAGTATCTCTATAGTCTGTATCTTCTCTCTGTATAGTGTGTATTCTTCTATCTGAGAGATTCAAAAATCCTGTCTTTTATTCTCTGGTCAGAATAGAATATCATTCTCTGTCAAGTATAGCCGTTGGCCTGCATTAATTGCATCCTTAATTGCATAATCTCTTCTGGAGGAAAGTCCACAGAAACATTCCTTGAAAAATCCCTTGAAACTTGATCCAGAATTGAATGAAAACGGCTAGCAAATCTCTGAATTAATTGCAGAATAACTCCTAACTGATTTTGAATTTGAATTCTGGAAGTTATCTGAAATCGTCGAACTGAGCTCTGCTATCGTCGAGCTGAGCTCAGCGATCAGGAAATCTTAAGCAGCAAAATATCGTCGATTTGAGCTCAAAGATCGTCGAACTGAGCTTAGAGATAAACATCCAAAGCATAGTCAAAATCGTCGACCTGAGCTCACCGATCGTCGAATGGAGTTCGACGATATAATGAAGTTGAGCTCAGCGATCGTCGAATGGAGTTCGACGATCTGTCGAAGTTGAGCTAGACGATCGTCGACCGGAGTTCGACGAATCGTCGTGCTGAGCTCGACGATCAGACTTAGTCTCCAGACAGAAAATCTTGGTCTTCAGAGCAGCTTCCAAACCTAGACTTCTAACCCTTAGACTCAATTCTAATTGACCTATTAAGCTATACAGAAGGTCAAGCAAAGGATTCCTAGAGACATAGTGATCCTGACCCAAATGAGTAATAGGGTGTTCCAACAATCTCCCCCTATTTGGGTTAGGATTACTATTTACAGACTTTGGAAAAGCTTTAAATACAACATACAATCAGAAAAACATAAAAACAACAGCTAGACATGCAGAAACATCACAGAGATATATATATAGCATCCAGATAATCAGAAGTTCCAGAAATTGTCACCTTACAATATCACTTCTTCTCTTTGCCTTTAAACATTTTAATTTCTCTGTTAGGATTTAGGGCTTCCTTGTTGGACCTGATGTCATCTGCTGCACCCAAATATGTTTGCTTTGAAGGCCTGGGAACCACAGCTGCAGGATGTAATTCCATGTATCTGTCAGCATCAAAGAATCTACTTGAACCATATCTCTCTAGTTCTTTTTGTCTCTGTTCAGACATAGTAGAGATGTTGGAAGAATCTAATCCTTGTTCTTTGGCCTTCTTAATCTGATCCAGTGCAGCCAATTCCTTCATCCTGGCAGTCCAAGCAGCTGGATTGTTTTCAGGGTCCTCAAAAGGTACAGGTGGCTCATACATGTTGGAAGGATTGTCTTGAGGAGGCCTGGCAGACACAGTCTCTTTCAGCTTATAAGGGAAAGGACCTGATGATGTATCAGAAGAACCATGTCCTCCCCTAGAATATGGGTTCTGCCTGGAATACCCTTTGGAATAAACTTGAATATCTCTCTGATTGCCCCTATATCCTCCTCTCCTAGAATATGAACCCCTGGATTGTCTTTCCCTTTGGTAAGATCTGGCATGAGGTTGATAGGGAGCCTGGCTTCTGGCTGGGGGTTGACTTGCAGAGCTTCCACCTGCACCTGCATCAGGAGGAGGTGGTGGAGGAGGATGATAGTGCTGGAATGGGGATGAACCCTTCTCATATTTTCTCTTTTTCTTCATGGCTTTCAGCTGGTTCTTGGAATACTGCATCCAGTGTTCAGTGATTGGGCAATTATGAAGGATATAATAAGGAATGTCATTGTTATCTTTAACTTTAGCAGGAGGAACCCTTTTCATTTCTTTGCTCCTTGCCTTCCTTTTCCTGGCAATGGTAGCAGATGAGTCATCAGAGTCTGTTTTGAATTCATCAGATTCAGAGCTCTGGTCATCATATAGAGCATCTATTTTCTTCATCAAATCTTTCTTTAGCTGCACAGAGGCAGATGAGGCAGAAGTGGAAACAGCAGCAGCAGTTGTTGAGATGGTAACAGCAGGGATAGCAGTAGATGGAGAAGGTGCAACAACAGCAGCAGCAGTTGGCTCTGGACAAGTGACAACATCAGCACCTTCACTAACAACAGCAGATACAACAGATTCATTAACAACAACAGAAACAGCAGGAGCAACATCAAAGACTGCAGAAGGCTCAAAATCAGTGGCCTCTGACATCAGAATGTCCTTGGAGATTGGCTTATCAGAAGCAGTAAGAACTTCAGCAGCAGCAGCATCAACATTTTCAGAAGCAGCAAAATCAACAATCCTTTCTTCAGGAGAAGCAGCAGCAATGACTGAATTTACAAAGGAGGAGATCATGCTAGGGTCACAGCAAGAAAAAGGCACAAGTGCCTTGGATAAGTCTTCTGGAGGCTGGACAGCATGGACCTCTGACAGATAGCTGAAGTAAGCAGAGTCAAAAGCAGATAGCAAAGACCTGAGGTCTATTGCCAGAACTGGAGTTGAAATCTGACTCTCTGGAGGCACAGCAACAGCAACAGGAGGAGCAGCAGAAGAAGCAGAACTAACAGAAACAGCAGCAGCAGCAACATGAAGATTCTCTTCATATGACATCTCCCCCTGCCTAGATGCAGATACTTCTGGATCAAGGCACACTGCTGTAGGTGCTGCCTGAGGGAAGAGGGAAGAGAGCCTGGCAGAAAGAGCTGCCACTGACAGGTGTAGAGGAGCCAAGGAGGTCTCCAATAGTAGAGTTAGCCTGGGGGCAAGTAACTCATACAACCTGTCAGCTAGGGCTGAGAGGTATACTTGCTCAACAGCTGGAGCAGAGGTAGATGGTATGGAAGCAGCTGGGGATGCTGGAAGGGAAGGGCTGGAGAATGTTGGTATGGATGGCTGAGGTGTTGGTAGGGTGGATATGGAGGACAGGGGAATGGAGATGGATGGGGTGAATGTTGGTTGATCTATGATGTGGTGTAGGAGATCCTGGAAAGAAGTGGAGGAGGAGCGTAACTTAGGAGGAGATGATGGGGAATCATCCATAAAGGAGTCATCCAGTAGGGTGAAGGATGGAATAGAGGGTGAGGAGGTGATATCTGGTGGAGGGTAAGAGAACAGTGGTTGGAATTGGTCTGCTGGTGGAGGTAGAATGGGTTTTGGAGATGGAGTTGATGTTGGAGATGTGCTAGATATGGTGATGGTGGATGGAGCTGGAATGGTGGATGGTGGGGGAAGGGATGGAATAGGAGGAGGAGGAGAGACAACAGCAGCAGCCAGGTCATCTACAGGGGCAGAGACCTGTGGAGGAGTGACTCTTTGAGTCCTTGTGCCTGAAGGAGCACTAGAGGAGGGCCTGCTAGGCTTGCTGATTTGCCTGTCCCACTTTCCAAAGAGGGCACAGGTTAGTCTCTTGGAGGCATTGATATGAACTCCAGAGGAGACCAGCAAGGCAGGACACCTATGCTGCAGAAATACTCCAATAATCCTTCCAAAATTAACAAAACTTTAGTTTATTTTCTTTTTAATGAGGTCAAAGAAAACCTCTCCCCAGTTCAGATTTTTCTTATCCACAAGAGCTCCCATGAGACAGAGTTGATGTCTGGATATTGTATCATGGGCTGAGTGCTTTGCCAGGAGCACTTTTCCAACAACATCTGCCAGGAACCTATATTCAACAGACAGATTCCTCTTGAAGAGCTTGCTAGGGTTTCCCTCTGGATGACCCATCCTGGCAAGCAGGTCAGAATACTCTTCTCCAGATAACTCAGCAGATTCTTCTCCATTTCTCAACTCAAAAACCTCTGAAAGAATGGTTGGGGTCAAGGGTACCTGATTTCCAGCTATTGACCCAACTATAGTGTTGTTATCTTGATTATGAGCAGTATAAACCCATTCCTTGATTTCATCAGAAGCTAACTTGATCCTGGTGGTCATGAGGGCAGTCAGATTCTGACTCTGGAACAAACCCAGTATATCTTGAAAGATCTGATCAATGGTGCTGAAAGATTCTATATCAATATCAAAACCTGCATCAAACTTCATTGCAGCTAGGACAGCAACTGACACAGCCATTGTACCTGCAAAAACTCAACAAACAAAACGACCAAGCGTAGAACTGTTTGGAGGGAAAGAAAATTCTTGCAGAGAAATCGAAAGCGCAAAAGAGAACGACGGCGAAAAATGAGTTTTATATTAGGGTTCGACGCAGAATTGGAAAGATCGTTGAACTCAGTTCGACGATCGAGGCTTCTAAAGGAATCTGAAGAGACTTCAACATCGTCGATCTCCGTTCGACGATATTGAAGAGCGTCGAGCTCCGTTCGACGATCGTTCAGAGACAAAATCGTCGAGCGCCGTTCGACGATCGTTGACCGGAAGAGATAGTTCATACTATCTGAGAGGCGCTGAACTCAGTTCGACGATTTTGGAAATCGTCGATCTCCGTTCGACGATCTTAGGGCAAATCGTCGAGCGCAGTTCAGAGATCAGAGAAATTCTAGACACTAAGAAAAATCCGAATGTTTGCCTAGTATTGGTCAATTTTTAAGCTTTCAAAATCTTGGATATTATTTAAGACTTCCTCTATCTAACATTCCTAACTGATTTAGGAAGGAGGTGTGTTTCTTTTCATCCAAGGGCTTGGTGAAAATATCTCCCCTTTGCAAATCAGTTGGGATATATTGTAATTCAATTTTATTCTTTTCAACATTATCCCTTAAGAAGTGATGCCTAATCTCTATGTGTTTTGTCCTACTATGGAGGACTGGATTTTGAGCTATGGAGATAGCACTTGTGTTGTCACAAAAGATTTTAGACTTCTCTAAGTTGTAGCCATAGTCTAGGAGTTGGTTTTGTATCCACAAGATTTGTGAACAACAAATGCCTGCAGCCATATATTCAGCTTCAGCTGTTGAAGTTGACACAGATGTTTGTTTCTTACAAAACCAAGTGACAAGTCTGTCACCAAGGAACTGACAAGTTCCACTGGTGCTTTTCCTGTCAATTCTGCATCCAGCATAATCAGCATCAGAGAATCCAGTTAACTCAAATGCTGAATCTTTTGGATACCAGAGACCTAGATTTGGACAACTTTTAACATACCTGAGAATTCTCTTTACTAATGTTAGGTGTGACTCTCTAGGGCTCACTTGGAACCTAGCACATATACATGTAGCAAACATTATATCTGGTCTACTAGCTGTAAGATACAATAAAGAGCCAATCATTGCTCTATATGTTGTCTGATCAACAGGTTTCCCATGTTCATCAGCATCCAATACAGCATTAGTAGGCATGGGTGTTTTCATACAAGATGCCTCAGACATACCAAATTTCTTAACCAATTCATTTGCATATTTGGTTTGAGAAATAAAGATGCCTTCAGCATGTTGCTTGACTTGCAATCCTAGGAAGAAGGATAGCTCACCCATGCTACTCATCTCAAATTTAGAATGCATCAGGTTAGAAAACCTTCTGCACAGTTTGGAGTCAGTAGAGCCAAAAATAATGTCGTCTACATAAATTTGTACTAGTAGGGTATGGGACTTATGAGTTCTAATGAAAAAAGTTTGGTCTACTCTACCCCTTATAAAACTATTTTCCAAGAGAAAGCATGCTAGAGTCTCATACCATGCTCTAGGAGCTTGCTTGAGACCATATAATGCTTTGTTCAGTCTAAAAACATAATCAGGGAAAGTTGGAGAGATAAAACATGGAGGTTGTCTGACATAAACTTCCTCTTTGATGTCTCCATTTAAGAAAGCACTTTTGACATCCATCTGATATACTTTGAAGCCTTTGTGAGCTGCATAAGCTAGAAATATTCTGATGGCTTCCAATCTTGCAACAGGAGCAAAGGTCTGGTCGTAGTCAATTCCTTCTTCTTGAGAATATCCCTGAGCAACTAGTCTTGCCTTGTTCCTTATAATTACTCCTTGATCATCCAGTTTGTTTCTGAATACCCATTTTGTTCCAACAATGGAATGATCCTTAGGCTTTGGCACTAGTTCTCATACTTTATTCCTCTCAAATTGATGCAACTCCTCTTGCATTGCAATGATCCAGTGTGGATCTTGCTCTGCATCTTGAATGGACTGAGGTTCAATTTGAGATAGGAAGCAGGTGTGCAACAGGTTTTGGTTGACCTGATTTCTGGTTTGCACACCAGCTGAGATTTCTCCAATTATTTGGGAAATTGGATGGTCTCTTGATGTTACTAAATCAACAGGGGGTGTTGATTGTTCACCAACCTGTGTTGTTGTTTCCTCTTGTGGTACAACAACTGGCTCTTCAAGTTGTGCTTCAATGTGTTGAGCATTCCCTTCATCTTCACTGCTTTCATCCTCTTGAGTAACCTGTAACCTGTTCAAGTCTTCAACTAGAGAATGTTCCTGCAAAGGTTCTATGGTAGAAGAAATCTTCTCCTTGAAAGACATGTTAGTTTCATCAAATGAAATGTGAACAGATTCCTCAATTTTCAAGGATGATTTATTATAGACCCTATAGGCCTTGCTGATCATGGAGTATCCCAGAAACACTCCTTCATCAGCTTTGGCTTGAAATTTTGCTAAATATTTCTTGTCATTATTGTGAATGTAGCAAATACAACCAAATACTCTAAAATAGTCAACTTTAGGTTTCTTCCCTTTGAGTAATTCATAGGGAGTCTTTCCCTTTAGTTTATGTATCAGACTTCTGTTCAGCACATAGTTGGAGGTGTTCACTGCCTCTGCCCAAAAGGATAGAGGTAGATGAGCATCTGACAACAATGTGGTGGCAGATTCAATAAGGGTTCTATTTTTCCTTTCAGCTACCCCATTTTGTTGAGGAGTTCTAGGAGCTGAGAAAGTATGTCTGATCCCTTCACTCTGACAGAACTCTTGCATAAGAAGAGAATCAAACTCTATCCCATGATCACTTCTGATCAGGGCAATATGAGTATTGAACTCAATCTGTATACATTTGAGAAACTCTGTCAGACACTTAAAGTTATCAGACTTCTTCCTTAGAAAGAACACCCAAGTGAATCTAGAGAAGTCATCTACAACTACTAAAGTATAGGATTTCCCTCCTAGGCTTTGTACTGTGATGGGTCCAAAGAGATCCATGTGTAACAGATACAATATCCTAGGTGAATCACTCTTATTAAGTGACTTAAAACTGTTTTTAGTTTGCTTGCCTAATTGACAAGCCCTGCAGAGTCCTTCCTTCTTGTAGGGGCCAGAAGGTAGTCCTCTAACAAGGTTGTCCTTGGATAGCCTAGCAATAGTTCTAAGGTTTAGGTGTCCTAATCTCTTATGCCATAAAACATTTGGTTTACAGACAGAGTTAAACAAGCAAATATCTACATCAGTTGAAAGAAAATCCACTAGATAGATGTTACCTTTCCTTTTACCTGTCAACACAGTTGTGTTGTCCTCTGACTTGATTTTGCATAAGGCTTTGCTGAAGGTCACCTGGTAGCCTTCATCACACATCTGACTGATGCTAATTAGGTTGTGCTTCAGTCCTTCTACATATGCTACCTTCTTGAAAGTTACTGTTGGGTACATTGGTCAAATGTACCTGATTTGAAGAAGCCTCACCCATCTCAATGATATACATCATAATGTATTTGATGTATGTTTGAGTTACTTGTGCAGGTTAAGAAATCACTGGACTGAAGCAAAAAGTTTCTAAGTCCATGTGTCGACACCCAGAGGGAAAGTGTCGACACTTAAGAAAGCCTGTGTCGACACCCAGACAAGCAGTGTCGACACTTGGAGTTATTGTGTCGACACCTGGGATGCAGAGTCGACACCAGACAGAAAGTGTCGACACTTGGAGCTGTGTCGACACTCAGTGAAGAAAAGTGCAGACAGAAAGTGTCGACACAAGGAGCTGTGTCGACACCCAGTGAAGCAGTGTCTACACCAGAAAGTGTCGACACTTGGAGCTGTGTCTACACTCAGCAAAAGTCTGCAGAGTCTAAGTACATGTGTCGACACTCAACACAATATGTCGACACTATGCTGAAGAGTCAGCATTTGAAGAATGTGTCGACACTCAGCACAATGTGTCGACACACTATCAGAAGAGTCAACACTTGAAGTAAGTGTCGACACCCAGCACAATGTGTCGACACTTAGCTAAAGACTCAACACTTGAAGAAAGTGTCGACACAAGGAGCTGTGTCGACACTTAGCAAAGAACAGAAAGAGCAGCAAATTATTCTAAGTACAAGTGTCGACACTAAAGGAATGTGTCGACACTCAGCTGAAGTCTCAACAACAAGAAGGTGTGTCGACACAAGGAGCTGTGTCGACACTCAGCAAGATTCAAGATAGAAGACTATGTGTCGACACCAAGAAGCAGTGTCGACACTTGATAGATTCAACACAAGAAGTTGTGTCGACACAAAGGAGATGTGTCGACACATAGAAGAATTCAGCAAAAGCTAAAAGAACAAGTATTTGTGTCGACACTCAATTTTAGTGTCGACACATGCAGAAGAATCTGTGTCGAGACATACAAGGAATTGTGTCGACACCTTGTAGACTTGTGTCGACACTTATACAACATGCGTCGACACTTGGACTATAAGTGTCAACACTTAAAGACAGAAAGTCTCGACACTTATAAACAGTTAGAGATTTTCAAGAAGTGACTGGTTGACATGACAGCTGCCGATCCAGCCGGTCTACAGCAACTGTCAGAGATGTCAGAAGTCAGTTATGAACCGGACCAGCCGGTTACCATGAAGAAGGCCTATAAATAGGCACCCACAGGTTACAGAAACTGTAGGGAGAATGATTAAAGTAATTGATCAGATTATTCAAGTAATCTGTAAAGTGGTACACAGAGTATAAACATAAGAAGATCTTGCATTCCAACTGCAGATCTAAGAAGTTGGAGAGAGAGGGCTCCTTCCAAGAAATCAGCCTCAGGAACTAGGCTGAGAAGAAGGATTCAAAATCAATTCTGGATCTTAAGTAGCAGAGGTCAAGGAACAACTGCAGAGGATTCAGCCTTATTCAGTTCTACTCAAGAAGCTTTGAAGAAAGCTAAGTCAGGGTGAATCCAGCTGAGTTCTTCCAAGAACTCATCAAGAATCTGTCAACTCCTCTCTTATTATTCTGAGTTGTAGAGTTATATTTTGTAATATCTTTTTAACTTGTAGGATCCATTGGATCTGAGTGATTGTAAACCTATATCTATAAAGGCTGAGGGTAGGGCTTGTTAGCCTGAGTGTAGGAGATTGTAATCTCTGAGTGTAGGCCTTGTTGGCTGAGTGTAGGCCTTGGATTGGCTGAGTGTAGGCCTTGATTGGCTGAGTGTAGGCTTTGGGATAAAGCTGAGTTGTAAGGCTTTGGGCCTGAGGTAGGAACCAATTTGGGTTCTGAGACAGTGCATGAGTTTGGCCGAATCTAGTACACTGCTAGATAGGTGAAGGGGGAAAGTGGATGTACCCATATCCTGGGGAACCACTATAAAACACTGTGTGCTGTGCTGTGAATGTGCTGTGTATGTTTGATTATTGCTGATTGCTGAGATAAACTAGTTAGAAATCTGTGATATAACTGTTTGACTGCCAACAAAGTTAGAAAAGGATTAGGTCACCTATTCACCCCCCCCCCTCTAGGTGTTTAGGTACCATATCTTTCAGTTACTGAACCAATCTGGACTGCACCATATCCTTTAGTCTGTCCAAAGTTTGAATCACCAAAGATAACTTTGGGTCCAAGCTTGGCTCTGAAGGATGTGAGGCTGTCCTTGTTCCCTGTCATGTGCTTAGAGCACCCACTATCCAAGTACCATTGCTGGTTAGATGTTGGATAGGTCTTCACCTGCACATAGGACAATTCATTTGTTTTTGACCCAGTTTACCTTGGGCCTAGGTTGATAACCTTTAAATTCAGAAATGAAAGACATCCCAGGTTGACTCTTATATCCTTCAGGATGATATCTCCTTGGAGGTAAAATCCATTTAGTATAAGGGTTAAAGATTTGGGATGAAGAACCCTTAGGATTCAATTTTGATTTGCCTTTGAAAAATTTTCCAGAGCTCTGACCTCTGTTCGACGATCTTGGAGCTGCGTTCGACGATCTTGGGTCAGATCGTCGAGCTCCGTTCGACGGTCGACTATGGGTGAGGTCAGGTATATGAGATCGTCGACCTGCGTTTGACGACTTTGGCTGAGATCGTCGATCCGCGTTCGATGATTTTTCCTGAGATCGTCGAGCTGCGTTCGGCGATCGTCGATCTTCATTCGGCGATCGTCGATCTACGTTCGACGATTTCTGCTGGGACTTAGTTTTCTGAGGCAGATCAGAATTTTTCCTGGCAACCTCTACAACTCCCTTTCCCTTGTCAGAAATGAATTTGATGGGAGTTGTTAGGACTATAGGTTGGCTGGATGAAGCACCCAAGCCCAGTGTACTGTTAAATCTAGAGTTCACTATGCTTGTGATGTCCATCAGCTTGATGCTTCTCCCATTAAGGGATTCTTCAAGCTTCTTGGCCTCAGAGAGCTCACTTTTCAGTGAAGCTATCTGTTCCCTACAACACTCCAACTCCTGAGAGAGTTTGAGGTTTTCTGACTTTAAAACATTGTGTTCAGATAACTATTTCTGAGAGAGATAATCTCTTTCTCAGACTTTAGCAGGTCTAAACACAGTGCTTTAAATTCAGATTTAAAATCTTCTGAACTAAAATCAAAAGAACTAATTACCTGATCTTCTTCAGGTTGAGTCTCTGAGTCTGACTCTTCTTCCTCTGAATTGTGTTGTGAGGCATTGATTGCCATCATGCAGAACTCCTTTTCTTCTGCATCATCCTCATCATCACTGGAGCTGGATGAGACTTCTGACTCCTCTTCAGTCTCACTCCAGGATTCAGCAACAAACCCTTTTCTTGTATGCTTATTTTTGCTTGAGGAAGGTTTGCCATTTCCATTCCTTTTGGAGTCTTTCTCCTTTCTTCTTTCTTTTATGTCCCTTCTGTCCTTGTTCTTGTTCTCTGGGCAGTCAGGAACTATGTGCCCTGGTTTCCTGCAACCAAAGCAAATAATGTCTTTATTATTACCAATGGACTTGTCATACCTTGGCTTATCCTGCTCCTTGTATGATCTTCTTCTGAAGTCCTTTCTGGCCATCTTGTAGAATCTTTTGGCCAACAAGCTGAGTAGTTCATCATTGCATGTGGCTTTATCTTCAGGCAGATCCTCAGTTGCCTTGAAGGCTATGGTATTCTCTTTCCTTGTCGCTGGTGAAGCAGCCTTCTGTTCTTCCTCTCTATTCTTGATGAGTAGCTCATAAGATTTGAGCTTACCCAATATAGCTTCAGTGGTAATCTCATTCAGACTTCTGGCATCTTTAATTGGCCAGATTCTTGAATCCCAAGTGCTGGGGAAGCACATTAGGATCTTGTCATTGAGTTCAGTTAGAGAGATCTCTTTGTCCAATGTCCTTAGTTCACTGACAATTAGACTTAGTCTGTTGTACATGTCTCCCACTGACTCAGTCTCTCCCTTCTTGAAATTCTCATATTGGGAGATGAGATGAGATCTTTTGTCCTTTCTCTCATCAGCTGAGCCTGAGACTATTTCTGAGAGCTTGTCCCAAATTTCTTTGGCTGAATTGCATTCAGCTACCTTTTGAAATATGTCATCTGACATTGTCTGGGCTAGGATGTTCATAGCCTTAGCATCGGCTACCTTCCATCTCTTGATGTCAGCATCTGTTCCTGATGGAGGTGGCATAGCATTTGTGCTTGTGCTCTCTGGGGGTCTTGGACACACTGTCAAAACAGAATTAAAGATATCTTCGTCAATTGAATTCATGTAAAGTCTGATCCTTGCCTTCCAAAGTGCAAACTTGGAAAGATTGCACACTGGAGGTCTGGTGCTAGCATAATCTTTGTTTTGGGCCATGATTTGTGCAAACAAAATCTAATAATACACTACAAAAGAAAAACAGATCTAGTTTGGGATCTTTTGGGTTCAGGTGTTAGCCTGTACAACCAATCAGGTATGGTATGTTTAACCAACCTCGCTCTGATACCAATTGAAAGTGCAACTAGATCTGATATACTCTAGAGGGGGTGAATAGAGTATATGGTGCTTTAAAAACTTTTACAAACTTTTACAACAATTGTTGTAATATGTGTGAGCAGGGAAGCAAAAATAAATCTAATCACAGCACTAAGCAAAGCAAAAACTAAGCACAGAAAAATCAAGGCCAGAAACAAATATTGAAAACAAGCAAAACCAGAAGACACAAAGAAATATAGTGGTTCCCCAAACTTGGGTACATCCACTCTTCTACCACCCTAGGTAGGAATCCACTGTAGGATGAGTTGATCAGGTATCCTGGGCACCAATGAGCTTTTGATAAGGTGCTCAAAAACCAAAGCAGATTTTTTGATCAGGTGTCTTGCCACCAATGAGCTTTTGACAAGGTTCTCAAAAACCAAGTTCAAACTTTTGAAGGGAGTTTGAAAAACCCTTTATAGAGTGGGGGTGAGAGAGTGATGGCAGTCTTCTCTTTCTCAAAAAACTGAGAAGACTATGTGGATTGATGTCAAAGCTCCCCCTGAATCCTTGAAATCTTCAGGAAAAAAAGCTTTGCTGAGGGTGATAGGCATTCAAAGATTGAACTCCAGCAATAGATGATTTCAGCAATAACTGAAATGTTGAGTGTCTGGAGTCTTGGAATATGTTGGCCTTGAACACTTTGAAAACTAAAGAGATCTGAAGATTTGAAAACTTGATCTCCTTGGATGAGTGTTCTTCAGAATTCTTTGAGACAGAAGATTTTTTTGAGAGTATCTCTGTAGTCTGTATCTTCTCTTTGTATAGTGTGTATTCTTCTATCTGAGAGATTCAAAAATCCTGTGTTTTATTCTCTGGTCAGAATAGAATATCATTCTCTGTCAAGTATAGCCGTTGGCCTGCATTAATTGCATCCTTAATTGCATAATCTCTTCTGGAGGAAAGTCCACAGAAATATTCCTTGAAAAATCCCTTGAAACTTGGTCCAGAATTGAATGAAAACGGCTAGCAAATCTCTGAATTAATTGCAGAATAACTCCTAACTGATTTTGAATTTGAATTCTGGAAGTTATCTGAAATCGTCGAACTGAGCTCTGCTATCGTCGAGCTGAGCTCAGCGATCAGGAAATCTTAAGCAGCAAAATATCGTCGATCTGAGCTCAAAGATCGTCGAACTGAGCTCAGAGATAAACATCCAAAGCATAGTCAAAATCGTCGACCTGAGCTCACCGATCGTCGAATGGAGTTCGACGATATAATGAAGTTGAGCTCAGCGATCGTCGAATGGAGTTCGACGATCTGTCGAAGTTGAGCTAGACGATCGTCGACCGGAGTTCGACGAATCGTCGTGCTGAGCTCGACGATCAGACTTAGTCTCCAGACAGAAAATCTTGGTCTTCAGAGCAGCTTCCAAACCTAGACTTCTAACCCTTAGACTCAATTCTAATTGACCTATTAAGTTATACATAAGGTCAAGCAAAGGATTCCTAGAGACATAGTGATCCTGACCCAAATGAGTAATAGGGTGTTCCAACAGACAAAGCTAGGGACAAAGACAACGCTGATACATTGGTCATAAAGGCTTATGAGTTATGAACTCTTATTGCTTGGGGAGCAATGATGCATTGCTAGATGCCGCTCATTGTTTGTGAGGTTTTTGGTTTGATACTTTCAAGATCAAGTGGGAGTCTGTTGGAGTTACCATGGTGATCTGGAAGTGATCAAACATGTAATCTCACTGTCAACGCGATATGAGCCTGCAGGGTCGCACATAAGAGATGTGGAGAAGTTGGATGATTGACTTTGTTGGTAAAGGTTACCAATCACCGACCTGAATGGGGTTATGGGCAAAGTGTTGTCTTAAAGAATCATCGGGTTGGGCAAATGTTGCCTTGAAGGACTGGTAAGAATAGTCGACCGAGGGTCGACGAGAATCGTCGAGAATTAGCTCTCTGATTCTCGCCGATCGACGAGAATCGTCGAGAATTAGTTCTCTGATTCTCGCCGATCGACGAGAATCGTCGAGAATGGGTAGTCTGATTCTCGCCGATCGACGTGATTCGTCGATCCACGATTGGCGTGAATCGTCGAGTGTTGTACTCTGATTCTCGCCGATCTGGGTGATTCTCGCCGATTGTGATTCTCACCGATTGTGACTCTCGCCGACTGATTCTCGCCGATCCTTACTGATTCTCGCCGATTGATTCTCACCGAATCTGCTTGGTGATTCTCGCCGATTCTGGAACCCTAATTTTCTGGGTGGTCTGCGGATAGCGATATTCCTAAGTCTATTTATGCCTTCGGTATAAAAGGGACACTTAGGGTTTTCGGGAATTATGCTTTTGGCAGCCGATCGAACCGAATCCCGCGACGGAAGCGTTCCGTCGTTCCACTCGTTCCGCCGATCCCGAATCCCGCCGCCGACGGAAGTGTTCCGCCACCGCCGTGCTCGCTCCGTCGACTTCCTTCTCTCCGACGACTGTCGCTGGTGTTGCTCTTCCTGGAGCGGACCTAGCAGTCCGTGGAATAGCAAGGTGCGGTCTTTCTCCTTCCCGATTTTCCGTGCAACGGAAAGATCGGTGTTCTCCCGCTCGTGTGGATTTCTGCAGAGACGTGGACATTATTCCACGTAGAACTCGCCACTAGCAAGAATTCGAAGCTTGGAGCATCTTCGTTGAGTTGTGACTCAACGCCACCGAGGTAATTTTTGCCAAATTATATGTTAACTTCTTGATTCAACTACCATGGCCCGATCCCATCTCTTTTGGGTTTTCTTGATGTTTTACTCTTCTGCTGCGTGCACAAGTGTTGTGCCATCCTCATAGAGAAACCCAACACGGACTCCATGGATACCTCTTCATCTCACACCCTTTGCGCGTGCTCAGTTCAGCAGTGGCGGACTTCACGGATTCTCCTTGCAATTCGCCACTCGGCTTCCAGCTCCCTCCTCCTAGCAGCAGGCGGATAACTCCCTCAGCCCGCACAATCTTGGCACGGGCTCGATCAGCACAGTAGGGGCGGACTCTTCCCAGCCCATCGTTAGCAGGAACAGTTCCAGAAGCAAGCACCAGTCCGCGCAGCCAGTTGCGTACTCGGCGGACTCCATCCTCTTCTCGCACCAGTTACCATCTCACCAGGGGTAACGTCACCGGAAGCTGTTACCTCCTCGGGCTTATAAATAGACCCTCATGCCTCTCATTTAGGGGAGGACACAACATCGCCAAGGTGCTCACGCTTGAAGATAACCCATAGCAAGTTCAAGCAGTCAACCCCTACGGACTCCTCTTCTCAGTCCGCACATTCTCCTCTGCTCTATTTGCGCGGCCTGACGACCTGGTTCTCCAGTCCGCGCGGTCCCTCTTATTCCCTTAATCGCGCGGTCTGCCGGCCTCCAAGCTCAGTCTGTGCGGTTTCCTCTGGCACTCTTTCCTTAGACGCCAGCTTCCCATTTGTACCCCTTTATTTGCTTTCTTGTAAAGGTGTAATAGCAAGCTGTAATAACTAAATATTAATCAAAGGAAAGCCCATCGCAAGAGTGGTATTTAAGCCGCGGCGGGCGAAATCTGCTGTTGTCACTGCTAGCGGCCCCCTTTCTTCTTCCCAGCTCAGCTTAGCTCTCTCGGCGTCAACGTGCAAGCACAACCGTCAAAGTAACCATTTGCTCGACAGCACCTGATCAACCTCCTCCGCTGATCATCAACCTTCTCTGCTGATCATCAGCCTTCCCAGCTGCTCCCATCAGACCTCTCCTTTATCCCCTCAACCCTTGAACAAGCGCTTGCTCCACTCTCGAGCACTTAGAAGCTTCCTCCACTCCCCGCAACCTTCCTCTTCTTCACCTTGCCCGTGAGACCGAACACTCCTCCGTGTTAACTAGGCGGTGTCATTTTCGCGCATCAATAGTTCACACGTGACCTTCAGATTCGAACAAACGTTGAACAATGATAGTTAGCCATGTCAGATCATCATTCAGCCGAGAACCTTGCTCCATCAAGTCCTAGAGATGATCCTCTCTAGGAGGCCTTCGAGCAATCGCGTCGTGAAAATGCTCAGCAATTCCAAGCGATCAACCAAATTCTTGCTATGATTACGCAGCGATTAGACACTCAACCTGCAGCAGCTCCAGTTGCTCGAGCTGCTCCGATCAATCCGACCCCAACATTGGAGCATCATCAAGCTTATCCTCCAGCTTGCCCGCCGGTCTATCCTCCTTATACAACAACCTTTCCGCAAGGGCCTACAGCCCCTTTGCGACCTCAAGATGAAGAGTTTGCAGCTCGTTAAAACTTCTTCTGGGAAGCAGCCCGGAGAAGTCCTGCAAGATTTCTCAACTTTCAGGGAAGTCACCCTTACCCATCAGCTCTCGCCTTTGCTCCTGCAACAACTTTTCTCTTTTATCCTCCTGCTTCTTTTGCAGCTGCAGCTTATGCTCCCTTTTATCCTTATGTTGTAGGAGAACAGGAAGAGCCTTCGCCATTTACAGAGAATGTTCATCATGAACCTACTCCAGCTAATTTCAGAGAGCCCCGGTTACCAATCTACACTGGAGAGACTGATCCAGTGAAGCACCTTCAAGCTTTCGAATTAGCCGTGGCTCTCAAAACTCTTTCAGATGCAACCAAGTGCAAGCTCCTTGGCACAACCTTTGATGGGCAAGTGAGGGATTGGTTCTATGGTCTTCGCCCTCACTTCATCACTTCCTTTGCTGATCTGTGAAGAGAGTTCTTGCTCAGATTCTCTACTTCAACTAAGAGAAAGGGCGGTCCAGAAGCTCTCTTTGAGATCAAGCAGCGTGAGAACGAGACTTGGTCTCAGTTCGTTGATCGATTCCAGAGAGAAATCTTGACATCGAGATTGTTGGTCAAGAAATGTACCGAGTGGCTCTTATCCACGGTCTTCGTGAGGGGCCGCTCAAGTTCGAAGCTAAGTCCGATCACCGAGAACACACCAAGAGTTGATTGCCTTAGCCAACTCATACATCCGAGGCAAAAAGAGCAACCCAGGCTTCGTCTCCAGGCTTCTATCAGAGAAAGATCCTTCTCACAAGCAACCTCCGAGGTCTCCTCGCAAAGATTTCCCAACTCACTCAAGGAAGGGAAGAAGATTTCAACGCCACCGATACTCCTTCCAGGACCATGATCGTCCTCGAGATCCATTGCTGCTACTATCAGCTCCACCTTCACAAACAGCTGCAGTTCATCAACAATAGGATGATGACTTGCATGAGTCTGTACTAGATGAAGCCATACAAGAAGTAAGCCAAGTCATGAAAAATAGGGCTAACTATAAGAAACCCTATCGGCCGGCAGATCACAGATCTAGAGACTTAGATCCTTATTGTGAATTCCACAAAGAGCCAGGCCACCTGACTGAGAACTGCCGAGCACTCCGCCAACTAGTGCAAAAGATGTTGCGGCATGGTAAGATGCGTGACCTGCTTCCCAAAGATGATCGCCCTGATCCAGCAACCTCAAAGGGCAAAGAAGTTGCAGACATTCCTGGTAGCTCAAGAGGAGTGAGCCTTGTCGAAGAGCACCCTCTCCTTGTTGTTAACAATCCTGTTGAATGCTTCGACGCCGATGACGAGGGCGCGCTTGGAAGACTATTCTAAGCCATCAAAGGACTTCATATTTCTTCAAATTTTTTTCACAACCATGATGGGTTATCTCTACTCTTACTCTTTCAAACATTTTCTTTACAAAGCACTTCTAAGTGTTCATTCTTACTTTTCAATAAAAATTTCATCAGGGATCTCATACTGACACAGTTCCCTTCTTGTATTGCTTCTTCCTCTATTTTTCTCTTTGCCAAAGAGATCACCGAACCATTGAGATATCGCCGAGTCTTGCTATAGGCCCCCTCGAGATTGGATTCCGACGTAAGGCCACAATGTCCACATATTACAGGGAAGTTTCACATATGTGTAGTGGGGGCTATCCAACTATCATGTGGAGGAATACGGGACTTCGAATCCAAGCCAGTATCTGACATAAAGTGTGCGTCAGGAAGGCCCATGTGTTACCTCTGCTGTGCTCCGTTAGGGATACATTACAGTTATGATGATCTTTGCTTGACAAGCAATGGCGACCAAGCGTAGCCTTGTCTCTTCGATCATCTCATGACTGTGATGGACGAACACTCTATGGTACTCTCAATCTGTTCTTTCGCAGGGCCCACAACTCCACTAATCTTTCCACAGACAAGCAATGCTTTAGGCCACTTGGCGCAACTAGTCTCATTGATCAGTGATGTTGTACCTGAGGCATAAGAGCAGTGAATCTTAGCGATCCTTCTCAGGATTTTCTATTCTTTTCTCTTCTGTGCCCTTCTAAAGGATGCACGGCTAGCCCTCTCTTAGTAGGACTATACTCGTGATGACCTTTCTCAGGCAAGCGACGCATAAGGCCCACGAGTGATCTCCTATGGCAGCATCCAGTCTTTCTTGTTCATTTCCGAGTATAGACCTCTTCTTTATCAACTGCCTTTTTTCACAGGTGAACAGGTTAAATCCGACCTACCAAAAGGATTAGCAAACATTCACTTTGCTTATGCTCATCTTATATGTGTTGCCTGCATAGTCTTTATCAGATGATGACTTACAAGCTCTCTGCTTATATAAGCTCCATTACTTTCATCTTTTATTCACTACTTGCTTAAGCTATATCAGATGATGATTCGCAAAGTTGTTCATTACTTTTGTCAAATGCTAATGGCATCAAACATTGTTCAATGAATCTGGCTTTCCTTAATTAACAAGTCATGCAAGCAGAGTCTAATTAAGATGAATTCTTATTGATCTGGACTCCATATTGAAGATATCATATCTTACTACAACTACCATTGCGGTCTAATCTTTATTCAGATTTGCAGAATGCATCAAGCTTTTTCTCTGCCAATGTGTTCATATCTATCCAACTATATCGACGATCAACATTCGACTTATTAATCTGGACTTCATGCTAGAGATGTCTCTAATCTAGCCAGAAGATCACTACTCTAGTTTGGTCTTCATTCAATTATCGACAAAGTTCACCAGGAATTTCCTCTGTTATTTGTTCATATTCATCTTATCTCATCAACAGTTAGCACGTGAAAGCCTCATCCAGGTACTTACAGCTTAGTTCATTATATTATGTCTGCTGCTCACTCTTCTCTTTGTAGTGATTAGCAGGCACCTGCAAGTTTCCTCACAAGTACTTGCAAGCTACTCCCAAATATTATGTCTGCTCCTAACTCTTCTTTTGCAGAGATCAACAGATGCTTGCAAGTTTCTTCAAGTACTTGCAAGCTACTTTTATATATTATGTCTGCTGCTCACTCTTTTCTTTACAGTGATTAGTGTTAAAATTCAACAACCTGGCACTACTACAACGTTGAATTTTCTCCAGGTGGTCAACAAGATAGCCTGATGCCAAATTAATATTCTCAGCACTATCAAGATCACACCTTGATCACGCGGAAAATTCCCTGGAACCTGGAGTGAGCAGGGGTTATCTCAACCTAAGCCAGTCAACCAGCAACCTAAGCCAGTCAACCAGCAAACACATGCATCACAAGAGTCTTTATTGATTCACATCAATCTTCTCTACACAGCGAGACATACATGGTGAGACATGCTTCACTAAACAATCACCCAAGGGAAAGCAGAAAACTACAAATACAAGTCAAGTGCAACAAGCCGCGCGGACTCAACCACCAAGCCGCCGGTCTACTGCTGTATAGTCCGCTCAGTCCGCCCGGTCGCCAGACCGCAACCCAAGCCATGTGGACTACCCCTTATTCCAATGCTAGCTCAAGCCGCCGATCTACAAGCCTCCTGACCGCGAGGTCGCCTAGCCGCCAAACGTCACATGCTGCAATGCCGAATAGAACAATCCGTCTGAGGCAGGCGACTTATTGAACCCCGAACCAAGTTGCCAAAGAGAAGACCATCTGGTCGCTGTCCGTGACCTATTGTTTTCCACCTGTTACTTAACCGCAGAGTCCGCACTGTCCCTGACCGTAATCAGAGCCAAGTCATGGCTTTCCAGCACTATCCGCACAACCTGCATAGCACAACCCGGTCAACTCACTCAAACCGCGCGTACAAAAAAGTCCAGTCCGCAGCAAATGTTGCGAGCTCAAGTTACTGTTCACTTACTTCGGTAGGTTCCTTGTTACTGATGTGACATGAGTCCTATTTATAGGCACGATGATGAGTGTGGTCACCGCCCTAGCCGATGGGATTACCGCCACATCCCGCAGCAGGACTTCTCCGCAGTCTGCGGATACATTCCAGTCTGCCGCGCCTATGCAAGATAGCCAGTCCGCCTAGCTTCTCCAAGGCCGAACACAATCGCCAGTCCGCCTTGTCGCCAAAGGCCAAGCCGCCAAGACATCACCAAGGCCGGATAGTAACACCAGTTCGCCTTGTCGCCGAGGGCCAAGCCAGGACATCCATAGCCAAACTCCGCAGCAACAGTCTGCCAATCCGCGGACACAGCACCAGCCCACTTATTCCGAGCCCACAACCTCGCCACCAAGGCACCTGCCGGACTCAGCGGACACCCTGCTTCAGTCCGCCAATCCCGAGCCCACGGCCTCGCCATAAAGGCAACATCCGGACTCAGCGGACACGCCGCGTCAGTCCGCTAATCCCGAGCCCACAACTATACCACCAAGGCACCTGCCGGACTCAGTGGACACGCCGATCCAGTCCGCACATACTGCAGATAGCTCTAGTCTGCATATCCCTTCAGAAATCCCAGTCTGCATACCTTGCAGACTTCTTCAGTCTGCATATCCCGCAGGCTGCTCCAGTCCGCATATCCCAAGTCCATAGCCACGCCAACAAGGTAGCTGTCGGACTTAGCGGACTCCAGCTCTAGTCCGGACACAGTTGCGAACATAACCTCCAGTCCGCTTATCCCCAAACTCGCAACCAAGGCACATGCACTTCTGTCGAGCTTTACGGGCTGAGAAGCAGTCCACGATCTACTACGCGATCTCCCCGGACTGAGCCAAACATGTACTTGGTTCAGACCCAACCAAGTCCTCACCACTGGCCACAAGGGCCAGTCCGCACTTACCCCGCGGACACTGGATCCAGTTCGTCTCTTCCGGCGAGCTCCAGTATCAGCCCGCACTGACTGGAGGTCTCCGCGGCTTCCACTTGCCACTGCACCAGAGCAAGGCCATGACAACTGCCAAATCGGTCTGCTGATCTCTAGTTATTCAGTCCGCTTCATGCCGGACTCCGCGGCTAGAGTTTCTATCCGCCCGGTTACTTCCTGGGATCCAACTGCCTGCTGAGCACAAGCCGGCCTAGTTAACCGCCGCTGCTGTCCGCGTAGTCCACGCGAACAGACCGCCCAGGCTGCTACAGAACAAACCGTCTACAACATCCCTGCCGACCTAGCAGTCCACCAACCCTGTTCGCATAGTCCGCGCGGATAGGTCTAAGTGCTCCATTCACCCACTTTCACTTCACAAATTTCAACAATTAGTAGGCACCTGCAAGCCTCATCCAGGAACTTACAGCTTAGTATTTTCATCATATCTACTTCTAACTCTCATTTTGCAGAGTTCATTAGATGCTTGCAAGTTTCTTCACAGGTACTTGCAAGCTACTTTCTTATATCATGCCTCTTATAACTTCTCTTTTGAAGAAACTAGCAAAGACTCGCAAGTTCCTTTCAGGTACTTGCAACACATTTTTATTTCTTGCATACTCCTCACTCTTCCTTTTGCAGAGGATAACAGGTGCTTGAAAGCCTCCATCAAGTACTTGCAAGTTGTTATGCTTCTATGTTTTTCTCTCACCTTCATTTTGCAAAACTCAATAGAAGACATCCTCTTCGTTTTGCAAAGGCAAACCCAGGTACGCGCAAGGTGTACCTTCCATTACATGCCTACGCTAACTTTTCTCTTGTAGGAAAAAGATAGGCATTGGCAAACTCCTCCTAAAGAGAGACATCAGGTCCTATCTCTTCTTGTCCCCTTCTCTTTCTTTGGGGTGGATCACAATTTTTTTGGGTCTCCAACTTTTTTGAAGTTCCCTTCTGAACTTAAAAAAGTGTGGGGATTATGTTAACCCCGAAATCGGCAATCCTTCCCAAGGCAGCTAGCTCGCTAGTTGCGGCTTGCTCTAGGTTCCTCATGGAGGTCGCGATGTCTTAGGATGGGCGGACATAATTTTTTGTCTGCTCAGGTCGTACGGCTTGGGCGGTCTCAGCGGTCTGACCGCCCAGGCCGCACCTTGTCCCTTTGGTTGGCAGGGGCTGCGGACTGCTTCTGCAGTCCACCCCTGCAGGCCGCGTGCCTTGTCAGCTAAACCACAAGTTTCTCAACAGGTGCCCCCTTTGACGGACTCGAATATCTATCCGCCCAGACCGCTCAAACCGTGAAACAAAGGTGGCGACCTGCCCCCAGGTCGCCAGCCAGCTACCCCGGTTTCCACTTCGCCAACACGCGCGACCTGCCTCATCAGCCCAGCAGGTCGCCCATCCCTTAGTCACCCAGCAGGTGCGACTTCCATTCAACGGTGGCGGACTCCAGCAGCATGGGTAGCCAGCTTCTTCAGTCCGCCCAAGGAGTGCGGACGCTCCAGCCGGCTACCCGCAAAGATCAGCAGCATCCAGTTCCTTGCGAGCTAGGCAGACTCGAAGTGCAGTCAAGCCTTCTAGCTTGACTACATTGATGAACCCAGCAATTTCAGCAGCCAGCCACCTCGTTCAACAGCATTGGCAGACTCAGCTTGTCAGTAGAGGAGGACTCCGCGGACTCAGTGAATTCGCTATGCAGCCCGCCATTCCTCATCCTCCAGTTACCGTCTCACCGGGGGTAACATCACCGAAAGTCGTTACCTCCTTGGGCCTATAAATAGACGCACATGCCTCTCATTTAGGAGAGGACACAACATCGCCAAGGTGCTCACGCTTGAAGATAGCCCACAACAAGTTCAAGCAGTCAACCCCTGCAGACTCCTCTTCCCAGTCCGCACCTTCTCCTCTACTCTTAGTCGCGCGGCCTGCCGACTTGGCTCTCCAGTCCGCGTGGTCCCTCTTCTTCCCTTAATCGCACGGTCTGCCGGCCTCCAAGCTCAGTCCGCGCAGTTTCCTCTGGCACTCTTTCCTTAGCCGCCATCTTCCCCTTTATACCCTTTTATTTGCTTTCTTGTAAAGGTGTAATAGCAAGCTGTAATAACTCAATATTAATCAAAGGAAAGCCCATCGCAAAAGTGGTATTTAAACCGCAGCGGGCGAAGTCTGCTGTTGTCGCTGCTAGCAGCCCCCTTTCTTCTTCCCAGCTCAGCTTAGCTCTCTCGGCGTCAACGTGCAAGCACAACCGTCAAAGTAACCATCTGTTCGACAGCACCTGATCAACCTCCTCCGCTATCATCAACCTTCTCTGCTGATCATCAGCCTTCCCGGCTGCTCTCAGCAGACCTCTCCTCTATCCCCGCAACCCTTGAACAAGCGCTTGCCCCACTCTCGAGCACTCAGAAGCTTCCTCCTCTCCCCACAACCTTCCTCTTCTGAACCAGCTTGCTCGTGAGACCGAACACTTCTTTGTGTTAACTAGGCGGTGTCGTTTTCGCGCATCAATAGAATGGGTCATTTCAAATGGAGTCAATGTGTTGTTTTTAACAATGGGTTTCTATTCATACCTTTGTTGAGTATTATGTTTATATTTCAAATTTTCATAGAAATTCTTTTTATTGTGAGAATAATAGTTATTATTGCTAGGAAAATTTGTGTACTTTTAGGTTGAGTGAGGATTGATTTTGTTAATGAAGTTGATAGTTTGAAAAATAATGTGTTAGGGATTTATGTTTGTTCAAATTATTTTTCAAAATATATTGATGTTTATAATCACAATGAATTTTATAATATTGATTCTTTTGGAAATTTATAAGAGTGAAATTTTTTCTTAAATGTATACTCATTTTGCAAAAGTGTATAATAATAGACTTTGGATGATTTATTTTGTTATTTTCATTTCCATTCTTTCTTTTAGACATACTTTCATGTGGAGTAAAACTATTGAAGTTTTTTTTTGATAATTGACATGGGAGATTTTTTATTATTTGGAATTTTTTACACAAGAGATTTTAATGAATTTAGTTTGAGTTAGAGCGTCATTTGAGAATATTGAGCACAATGTCTTAGATTTGAAGAACCTATATAAGACAATAATATACACAAATATATATTTGATATTTCTCTGAGTTAAAATGTGCAAGTAATTAGTAATTGATTGATAGAACTGTTTGAGATTATTATAAATTTAATTGGAAATAAATCAACAGACTCTATAATGAAGAATATTTGCTAAAGTAGAAAAGCGTCGAGTAATCTCACGTCACTTGATGCTAAAGGTCTAAATGCGTTGACTGAATGTTATTCACTCAAAGTCACAGTGAAGAAGCAGAAAATCTGTGTAAGTACAAAAGCGTTGAGTGAATGTCATTCACTTAACGCCTCAGTAGAAAAGTAGAAACTTTATCTAAGTGCAAAAGCGTCGAGACATAAGATATCACTCAACGCCAAAGTAGAATGCGCTGAGTTAATTACAGTCACTCGACGTCTTTACAGAAATTTAAGTATTTGACTAAGTTAAATGGCTTCACTTCAATCTCAATCTCTCAACATCTCTCTAGGAGCGCAAATGTTTATTCTAAGTCAAAAGGAATCAAGACATTTTGCTAACGTCATGCATAATTAAAATTGATGTTAATTGCGCACTAAAAGACGGAAACCGCCGCATTCTTCTGATAAGCATTTTTGGGAAGATACAATTGTTAAAGTTGGCCATGCCTCTTTATAAAAAGAGATTATAGTTGTTCCTTTTGGTCAGACATAAAAGATAGGGCCGAGAACTTTTTCGAAGACCTTTTTTTGAAGATCTCTCTAAACCCTAATTCAAAAAACGTGTCGCCGCCGGCTAGAAGCTTTTTGAAACAAAGGAAGAAGATTTTTGCAAGTATTCATCACATCACAACCAATTCCAAAACAGAAGATCACTTCATGTTGTTTTGGGTGAAAAGAAGTTGTCTGGTGAAACAGCTAAAGAAGGAGGCTTAAGAGCATCTGTTCTTGAGTCTTTGCAAAACAAATACTTTATTAATATCTGTTGTAAGATCTCTTTGAGATCTGAGTATAGGTCCTTTTCCAAAGTCTAAGGTAGGATTATTGTATAGAATTTGAGGTGGACATGAGTTATAAAGGTTGAGGTAGGGCTTGCTCTTGAGACTGAGGTATGAGACTTGTTGTTGTCTCTGAGGTAGGACTAAGAAAAGTATGAGTTGTAGGAGTGGACGCCACTCTGAGCTATAAGATCCACGGAGTGATCTGAGCAGTAGGATCTATTGATTTAAGTTTTGGAGAAGTTAACATAGTCTAGCCCTCTAGTAGATATGTGAAGGGGGAAAGTGGATGTACCTTAGATAGGGGAACCACTATAAACTGCTTGTGTGTTTTATGTATTATTGAAAGCAATAACTAAACTGTAACACCCCAAGTAAAATTCTAGAAAGGGAAAAAGTCTCAAAGAAACCTATTCACCCCCCCCCCCCCCCTCTAGGTTCTTAACTACCCTTAAAAGTCTTTTAAGTGGTATCAGAGCGAGGTTATTCTATAAAGACCTAACAGTCTGAACAAGATCTTCAAGGGTAGTAAAATATTATCATCATGACTTCTGGTGAGAACCACAAAGAGTTGAGTTATATGAAGCATTCTATTTGCAGGAAGGAGAACTTTGAGATATAGAAGGAGAGGGTGAGGCTTTTCATGGAAGCCTCAGACCCTAGGATCTTTGTAATAGTGAAAGATGTCATTAGATGCTAACAACAAAACCCCAAAGAAGTACTCAGAAATGACAAGTGATGCGGTAGTTCTGGCCACTATGGACAAGAGGACCCAAAACATTATAGTCAGTGTTATTGATGACTTAACCTTTCAGAACCTTGTTCATTGCAAGACTTCAAAAAAAATGTGGGACTCTCCGGTGGTCTACATGGAGGGGACTGACGCCGTAAGGGATGATAAAAATCTATTTTGAATCAGTAATATGAAGCTTTCAGGCAAGACAAAAAGGACTTCATAGTTGTGTGTTCTGAGAAATTCTTCAAAATTATGAATGGACAGAAGACTTATGACACGTAATTTTCCAACTATGAACTGAATGACAAATTCTTGAGGTCATCCAACAAAGAGTGGGACATCAAGATTTGTGTCATAAGGGCAATGGACAACTTAGCCAATATTCTGCCACAAAACCTATTTGGTAAGTTGCCATCTCATAAGCTTCAGCTCAACTCCAGAAAGGTTGAAGAAGAATCTTTTAAGTCTTTTAGTAGAGAGAAGACAACGGCCTTCAAAGCTGAAACCTCCAGAAGGAGTAGAGAGAAGACTCTTTCTCCCCCAAGAAGAGTTATTAAGTCAGAAAGCTCTGCACCCAGCTCATTAGAAGCAAAATTGTCTAATGGAGTGCTAACATTATTCTCCAAGTAATTCAAGAAGATGCTGAGCAGAAGGAGGCAGTGGAAGAACAAGGCCCCTGTAGGCTCCAGTTCAAGGAAGGCCCAAGCTAACTATGACAAATCCAAAAAATACCCCACTATAGGAATGTATATTTCTAAACGGAAAAAACATTTTAAAACTGATGTGGTTTGCTACTATTGCGATTGGTCAGAGCATGTTATAGCTGACTGTCCGGTTAAAAGAAAAGAGAGCAAAAGGTCAGATGATAAGATGCATCATAAGGAGAAAAAGGATGACAAGAGCTTCGTGGCTAAGAAGCACTTAAGCCTATCTGACAGTGATTCTGAGACATTAGAATTTGAATAAGAGAATGCATACATTGGGTTGTTCTCTATGGAGAGAATATAGATTACCCATCAGCCAAGGTTGGCATAAGGGCACCACTGTCTTCAACTAACAATGACTCTGAAGATGAAGAAGGCTGCAACCTTATGGCCATATCTGATGAAGAAGCTCAGGATGAAAATCATCCTGATGAGGTATGTCCAAGCACTAATAAGATGTATTTTTGGTACTTGGATAGTAGGGGTTTCAAGCACATGACTGGAATAAGGAGTCATCTGAAAGAATTCACTCCAGTGAAAAATGGACCTAAAGTTATATTTGGAAGTTTAGATGGAGGAGTGACTAAAGGATATGGTAAGATCACCAATGTCATAGTCATCATCTCAAAAGTAGCTTATGTGGAAGGATTATAACATAAGCCAACTCTGTGATCTAGGTTATGTCATTGTTTTCCACAAGGATAAGTGTCTCATTAAAATGTCAATTGATCAAGAAATCATTTTGGATGACACTATGAGTGGAAATATTTATTGACTTAACTTTCTTTGTTTAGATTCTATGTCTTCAGTTTGACTTGTAGCAAATAAGAAAGACTCTTACTGTGTGCAATGACATAAGAGGCTTGTTCACTTGAACTATAAGTCTATCAGCAAACTCTTCAGAGAATGGCTAATCAGAAATGAACCTAACTTGAAATGCATCAAAGAGTACATTTGTCCTGCATGCCAAAAGGGCAAGCAAACAAAGGCCACTTTCAAGAGCATTGGGTCCAAGGATTCTGAAAGGTGTTCTACCTTCTTTATAAGATTTATTTGGTACTATGCCAATTTATAGTCTAGGTAGGAAAGTTTATATATTTGTGATAGCTGATGATTACTTCATATTTGCTTGAGTATTCTTTCTAAAGATAAAGTATGATGCCTTGGATAGCTTTGTGACCTTTGTCAAGCAAATTCTGAATGAAAAAGGTGGCACTGTGGTAAAAATCAAAAAGTGACTATGACACAGAATTTCAATCTGAATGCATGACAAACTTCTACAAAGAGTAAAGTATCTTTCAAGGATTCTCTTCTCCAAGAACACCCAGACAAAATGGTATTGTTACGAGGAAAAACAGAACTCTCATTGAGGTTGGAAGAACCATGTTGAGTGACACTTCTTTACCAGAATATTTCTGGGCTGAGGCAATCAACATAATATGTCATGTCCAAAATAGGGCATCTATTAACAAATATCACAAGAAGACTCTCTATAAGCTAATGAAGGGTAAAAAAATAAATTTAGTCTATTTTAGACTTTTTTGTAAGCAAATGTTATGTGCTTGACAATAGGAAGTCTTATTTGATCAAATTTGCTGAAAAATCTTATGAAGGCATTTTTGTTGGATATTACAGCCATAACAAAGCCTATAGGATTTTCAACCTGAAAAATAAGGTTGTAGAAGAATCTATAAATCTTATATTTGATGAAACTTCCATGATTCACAATGAGTTGTCAAGCTCTTCTAGTTTTGCAGGTGCAGAATTAAGAATGGAAAAACTAAGCATAGAAGATACTCCATCAAACCAAGAAAAGGAAGATGGTGTGCTCATCCTAGAAGAAGGACCAGCAAGAATACAAATAGAGGAAGAACCCCAGACCATTGAAGCTGAAATTCAAGGAGCTAGAGATAGATTACCAGTGGCTATTAGACTGTTAAGAGACCACCACAGAGATTTGATAATTGGGGATGCAATCCAAGGTGTGACCACCAGGAGCAAAAATCTTAATGTAGCTATGTACTCCAGTTTTCTGTCTCAGATAGAGCCTAAGAAGTTTGAAAAAGCCAACATAGACCCATTATGGATAGTGACTATGCAAGAAGAACTGAACCAGTTCAAAAGATGTAATGTTTGGAAGGTGGTTCCTAGACCTCAATGACATAACATCAGAGGTACTAAATGGATATATAGAAACAAGCTAGATGAAATTGGTGTTATAATTAAGAATAAAGCTAGGCTGGTTGCAAAATTATATAGATAAGAAGAAGGTATTGACTTTGATCAAACCTTAATTTGCACCAGTATCTAGACTTCAAACTATAAGACTATTCCTTATATATGCTACCTAAAAGGATTTAAGGTCTACCAAATGGATGTGAAGTAAGTCTTCTTGAATGGTGGCATAAAAGAAGAGGTCTATGTTGAGCAACCATCAGTTTTTATCAATTCAACTTTTCTTAATCATGTATTTCACTTAAGAAAAACTTTATATAGGTTAAAACAAGCCTCAAGGGCTTGGTATGAAACCATGTCTAGCTTTCTCATTGAGAACAAATTCTCGAGGGAAAAATAGACAAGACATTATTCATAAGAGAAGTTAATCGTAAGATTATCCTGGTCCAAATTAATGTTGATGACATAATTATTGGGTCTACTTTGGCGGACTAGTCTGGTTGTCTGGCTGTCTGGTTGTCTAGCTGTCTTGAGGACCAATGAGACTGTGTCTTTGATAGAGCAAGGGAAGCTTGGGGTCTAACTACTATTATGATCAGGCGGTCAGGAGCCTGTAGCTGTTGTAGTATGGCAGTTAGAGTTGTCTAACTGTATTTATTACTCCTGGTGGTAAGTTGTAGTCTGGATCAGAGACCGACGGATACTTCACTGGTAGTCCGTCAGTATGGAGGTTAGCTTGTCTAGCCGCACAGCTCGTTGTGGTCTGTAAATATCAGTTCGCTCAGTTCTCATGTTGTAAGTTAATCCCACATCGTCTGTTGTATTCTCTCTCTATCTCTTCTCCCCTATAAATAGGGGGTCATACCCATGTAATGTTAATTTTTTGGAAATGGAAAAGCCTGTTATTTGGACTTTCTTACAACTAGTGGATATCTTCACCAAACCCCTTCAAGATACACAATTCACTATGTTTAGACTAGAATTAGGGGTTTTGGACATTTCAAATAAAATCAGCATTTTTTGCATGTTTTTCTTGATTTCATTGTTATAATAGACATACCTTATATTGCAAAACTCTAATCATGAAAAAATGAATGCAAAAAATCTTGAAAAACATGAATTTTCACTGAAAAACCAAATCTCTATTACTAGCGCCCGACGTTAGTTTCAAATGTCGACGTTAGTATAAAAATTTATTTTCCTTATTTTTTTACATTGTTATTTTCAATTATCTTATTTATTTTCATTCTCTGATTAGGACTAGACAGAAAAACAAAAAATATTTAAACAATTCAAAAATATTTAAATATATGTTTTTTTGCAAATATAAAAAACTATAAAAATTTGAAAAACAAAAATATGTTCTTATTTCTTTTACAAAAATAGCTAATAACTGTTTTGCTAAAAATGCACTATTTTCTTAAGGGTGATTGAATTTATCTTTTCAAGATTAAAATACAATGTTTAATTTTCATTTCAAGTTCTTCAAACAATGTTTTGCTTTATCATAGCTTGAAAACTATCTTCTAACAATGCATGAAATTTAGTGTAGTGCACATGTATAGGATATGTTAGCATACATCTAAGTATGAGTACTATTTTATGTTTGATAATGGTTGTTTCACTCACACCTTTTTATATCCTATATACACTGTTACTTTTAAAGTTGTATGATTGTGTAGTGTAGTATATGATATCTGCTTAAATATATTGCATACACATCATTGCCAATTTCTCTTTCATGCACCTCTCTATTTTGAAAAGGTGGTCCAAAATAATATAAATTACTATTATTTGCACAACAAGTGAATTCGAAGTTCTTTGATCGCAAATAAAAATCAAATAAAATTGACAAAAAAACTCCACCAAACACTACTCACCCTCCTGATAAGTCTTAATAAGCATTGAGAGGTTGACCACCTTGGATAAGAATTTTAATGTGTCTTGTAGCAAACAAACTTTAACCACTTTTCTTAGTACATCGGATCACATATTTCAAAAAATAACAAAAAAATCAAATAAATAAGTGTGATCCCTCAAGCAAAATGCTACATCCTGATAAGTCTTAATGAGCATTATGATGTAGAGCACCTTAATAGTTTTACATGATATTAATGTGCATTAAAATGATGTGGAAGTCATAGTTATTTGTGTAATTTAATGGTATGTGTATTTCACTATATATGTCATGTGTTTTCTAATTAACTAATGTGTATACTCTATCAAAACAATATCTTGTACGCATCATTATCTTGCATAATACTTCTACTCATGAGAATTGGACCCTAACACAAATATACACAGTCTTTACAAAATGTACTAGATAGCAATGCTTGATCTCTACAATGTTTAAAGTATTCTTGATTTGCAAATTTTTTAACATTATAGTTTCCTATCTTGCTTTGACAAATTGGAACATACTTTTGAATATTGGTTGTGCTAACATCTCTTGATTCTTAAAAACATCATCTTTCTAAACTACAACTCAAATTTTATGCATGCTTGATCTTCTAACATGGTTTTTTCTTTCCAAATACTCATTAGACACTTATTTCTGCTGCATTCTTACTTAAAGCTCGATCATGCCAAATTAATTAACAAGTGGTAATATATATTTATCAACTAGTTGTATCATGACATTATTCACTACATAGAAAGAAATCTCTTGCTAAAACATTATACCCCACCCTCTTTTAATAATACCAAAATTGGGAGAATAAATTGAAAAAATATCATTTAGGGGGAGTACAAAATAGGAAGAACCTATGTATATGGTGTATCCATCTAGGGAAAGTACGAACATAACGCTTATCAATTACTATAAACACAAAAACATTCTTTACATGCTTTATTTCTTCATAGATGATTTGTTATTATTAGGGGGGGTTATTTTGGACATGCATTCCGTATCTCTTACTTTGAAAATAACAAATCCAAGTTTGTATTTAATCTTGCTTGTTGTGTGTTTATAGTGTGCATGAAATATAGGTTCAATATCCCTTGGAAGACAAATCAAAATGATAAATATGACGCAGTTTTTGTTGTTGCCGTCAGTGGTATCAAAACCGTTGGCGCTAGCACTAACAATCTAGCAGCAATGGAAAGATGCACGACACATCCTATCACAACCCGCATTTTCTCAATACATAAATATATTATCAGAGTGAGAGAAAATATGCGTCATGATGCCACGCCGTGCAGGAGATAACTGCAGACGCTCAGGCAGCTCTGTCTTTTGACATAAATATTTTATATTGAAAAACATGATTTAAGTTTAAAGTTCAAAGACCGTGTCCCTCGGTTTAGTGGATCAGTTAGTCCACGAATGGAAAAGTATATATATATATATATACATACATACTCAGTAGAAAAGAAAATATAAAGTTTATTTCATTTTATCCTATATGAGCATAAAGACCCAACAATGAACTAATGATATGCATGTCTCTAAATTTAGTATAAGTAGAAAAAGAACTTTTAAGATCTTCAAAATAGAGTGACGTTTGGTTGAAACAATGTCATGAGTATATGTAAAGGTGTAGATTTTTATACATATAAAATAACTAATGTTCATCATATCATAAAACCTTCCTAGAGAGCAATCATCAACAACAGATAGTAGTAGTATCAGAAACAGTAAATAAACCGTCTACACAAAAAGAAGCTATGCTATGGGCTCCAACAATCTAACACGAACCCATAGCATCAACAATACAAGTCTGAGATATATTACAAAGTCAGTAAAACAACAGACTACCTCTCACTGATGATAGGAAAATAAATCATCTATAGAAGCCTGGAAGAACCAAACTCGGATAGGTCTAATTGCTACTGGTCCGAACCTGAGGCATTCAAAAATAAAAGAATGCCTTAGCACAAAGGAACAAAAGACAGCTCAAATAGAGTTTAAAAGGTTGATGAGTTAAAGAAGTTATCAATCCAACAAGAGTAGTTGTGAAATAACAACAAACAAAGCTCATATGAACAATAAGCATAAATAATTTAGCACGAATTGGTTATATGAGAGAAATACTTGCACCAAGTGTGATAAGTATTTGTATAATTAATCATATATTTATATAATAAAAGAAACGGATCGGCTCATAAAAGTGAATCATTAAAATCGGACATAAAACAGTACTGAGGTGGTGACATTCTTTCTAACACAAACCATCAGAACAAAACATCCACGGAAAAAGGCACTGTAGTGGTCATCCATTCCAACCCAACCAATAGTCCGTAAACAAAACCACCGGTGTAATAATTTACGAACAGACACTGTGGTAGTGGTCATTCATTCCAACCCAACCAGCAGTCCATAAAAAACCACCAGGTGTAATGATTCACAAATAGGCACTGTGGTGGTGTCCTCCATTCCGACCTAACCAATAGTCCATAAACATCATAACCAAATCTTGCACCATACAAGACTTGACATCGGTTCACCACGATGACGCAAGAAAAACCGAGAAATTCTAGGTAAAAACAATCCTCACGACGAATTCATCAAGACCATCTGTTGATTCTGCGTGATCACCCGATGAATCGACGAAACAACTTGACGAATCTTACCAGAATACTCTATGTACTTGGCGTAGCCACTCGACGAATTCGGCTTGACCACTTAACAAATTTGACTTGACTACTCGACACACTAGACAAAATCACTTGATGAATTTGACGAACTTTACGTAACAACCTGTCTGACTTAACTTAACTACTCGATGAATCCCATGTGACTACTAGACGAATCTCATATGACTACTCAACAAATTTACTCAGGCCCAAATCGAAACCGTAAGAACTTTAGAAAAAACGTCGCCCAGAGAAATACAATATTGATGAGTCTTGAAATCCAAAAGAGAATAAAAGAATGAACTAAGCAAGAGGGATAGTTCACCACTTGCCTCAAATCTTCTGATTTCGGGCCTCCTATGCACTCCACGTCAAGGATTGGCCAACAGAAAACCACGACAATAAATTTCTGAAAGGATTTGGATGAAAAGGAAGGTTATGGCTACTAACTCTAACACCAAAAATCCAGAAAACCGAAAATACTCACCGCACACGCGTAGATCTCGGCGAGGGTTTTCCAAATCTATACTCCGACGAAACTTTCGTACACTAGAAGTCCCACGACGGTCATCGAAAAGCTCCCGAAAGAACGCCTATTCCTCTCTCTCGCGGCTCTAGTTTGGCAGAATAGGAAGAAAAAGAAATATCGGAAAACCTAATCATAAGTTCGGGTCGGCCTTTTATAGAGAAACTTCATGTATAATTATTTATTTAATATGATATATAAATAGTCTTAAACTTTTATTTGACGATTTGGACTGATGACAACTTGGTTTTCGATGAAATTGGCACCGAAGGTAAATATTGGTCCTACAAACCCAACGTCGAAGTCGAATTCAGAGTTCGACGTGTCGATAACGAGTTACGATTTATTTCCACAGTTTATGGCAACAAAACTTGATAATCGCGATTAAAATTAGATACTTTAATTTTCTAAAGTCAGAAAATTCTACACTCTGGCAAGCTCAAAATTCAGTCGACTTGACCAAACGGACAGGAAATCGCACTAACGATGATGCACCATTAACTTCGCGTTAACGCAACGCCCTTATGCCATTATTACGCCAAAAGAAGATTAAAATAAATTATCAAAAATTCAAGTGCGTTACAGCCATCCCCCCACCCACCCTAAAGGAAAGTTTTGTCCTGAAACTTAAAATACAATACGAAACCTAAGAGATATAAAGGGATTGAGCAAAATTTTGCTGGATAAAAATACTCATCGAAGAAAGCTAGGAGAAAAGATATGGATAAGATTCCTTCATAGCATATTCTAATTTCCAATTCGCACTCCTGGTGTCCAAATTTCACCAAAAAACCTTAACTATAGGGATCATCTTCCCCCTCAACACTCGATCATGCATCTCTAGAATACAAACAAGCACTTCGACATAAGAAATATTGGGTTACAACTGGGGCACAGAGTCAAGAACATAACGATCACTAGGCACACACTTTCATAACTGGCTCACATGAAACACATCATGAATACTAGGGAAAGTAGCAAGCAATTTCAGCCTATAAGCAAACACTCTGATGTGCTCAACAATTTGAAAAGGTCTCGCATACTTAAGATCCAACTTGTGGTTCCTTACAAATCTCTTAACACCTGACATCAAAGAAACTTTCAAGAAAATCATGTCCCCAACTGTAAACTATATATCAACTCTTCCCTGATTTGCATACTTCTCATAATGTTCTTGTGCCACACAAAGCTTCTCACGAATATGTGACACATCAATGCTCATCTCTTCCAAGGCTTCAGTACCTAACAATGGTCTCTTGCCAACCTCATCCCAAAACAGGGGAGTTCGACAATGCCTCCCATACAAAGCTTCAAAGGGTGTCATTTGTAGACTCTCATGATAGTTATTGTTGTAAGCAAACTCCATAAGCCCATGACGCTTGTCCCAAGCTCCACCATGGTTCAGAATATAACATCTAATCATATCTTCCAAAATTTGATTCACTCTTTTTATTTGACCATTAGTTTATCGATAATATGCGGTATAATACCTAAGGTCAGAGCTCAAAACTCTCTGCAAGCTTTGCCAAAAACAAGACATATATTTGGAATCCTAATCTGAAGGAATACGTACTAGCACACCATGTAATCTAATGACCTCATCCAAATAAAGCTCTGATATTTTTTCATGGAATAATCAATCTTGAAGGGCACGAAGTGGGCATACTTCGTCAATCTACCAACAATCACCCACAGATAATCATGCCCTTGGGGAGACCTCGGTAGACTGACAATGAAATCCATATAAATCTTCTCCCACGTCCAGCTTGGAATATCCAAAGGTGTCAACTTACCTCCAGGCCTTCTATGATCTTCCTTAACTTGCTGACAGATATAACATTCTGATAAGAACTTTGTGATGTCATTCTTCATACCTGAAAATCAAATAATCTGCTTTAGAACTCGGTACATCTTCGTAGAACCATGATGATAGGCAATGTTAAAACCACGCACTTCATCACAAATTTTACTTGAACATCCTCAACAGCGAGAATGCAATATCTACCCCGATAATTTAAGGTACTATCGCCATCTATATAGAAATCTGGTAGTTCTCCCATTTCAACTCTACTCTGAATATGTTGCAAATTGAATCATCTTGCTGAAGCAACTTCATAAGAGTAATCCATGAAGGCTCTTCGGATTCTAAGCTATTCGACGTAGCATTACTTCTGATGGTTATGTTCATCAATAAGAACTCCTCTAAAGATTTCATAGAACGACCAAAGACATGCGCGGCTTTTCTGCTCAAGACATCGGCCACC
Organism: Platanthera guangdongensis; assembly: GCA_039583875.1. Lineage (NCBI taxonomy): Eukaryota > Viridiplantae > Streptophyta > Magnoliopsida > Asparagales > Orchidaceae > Platanthera > Platanthera guangdongensis. Next base: position 147,797,014 of record CM077164.1, read on the forward strand.
ACATTAGCCATGCCCGAATAATAAAGGATATCAACCTCATAGTTCGTGAAATACTCTAGCCATCTGCGTTGGCGCAGATTCAGCTCCTTCTGGGTGAAGAAATATTTCAAACTCTTGTGATCCGTATAAATCTTACATGACACCCCGTACAATAGATGTCTTCATAACTTTAGAGCATAAATGACTGCGGAAAACTCCAGGTCATGAGTAGGGTAGTTATTTTCATGAACCTTCAGTTGTCTTGATCCATACGCGATTACCTTTCATTCTTGCATCAAGACGAACACGAGTCCAACTTGCGATGCGCCCACATAAACAACATACTTTACTCCTTTGGTAGGTAAGGTCAAAACAGGAGCAGTCCACAATCATTTCTTCAATTCCTGAAAAGCTTATTCACATGAATTGCTCCAAATGAATGTTGCATTCTTCTATATAAGTTTGGTCAAATGTGCAGACAACACTGAAAATCCGTGCACAAATCGTCTATAGTAACATGTCAACCCTAAGAAACTCCTTATCTCCTTAGGCGTTGTAGGCCTCTTCCAGTCCAAAACAACATCTATCTTTGATGGGCTCACAGAAATTCCATATTTGTTCACAACGTGACCCAGGAAAGACACTTGAGAAAGACAAAATTCACATTTTCTTAACTTTGCATACAACTTGTGCTCTCTTAGAGTAGATATTACTGAGCGCAAATGTAAAGCATGCTCCTCGGCACTTCTAGAATACACTAGAACATCATCGATGGAAACTACTGTAAAATGGTCTAGAAAATACATGAATACTCTATTCATCATATCCATAAACCCAAAGAGTGCATTCGTTAATCCAAAGGACATTACCAAGAACTTGAAATGTCCATATCAGGAATGAAAAGCAGATCACGGAATGTCCAAATCATGGATCCTCAACTGATGGTAGCCTTAACGAAGGTCAATCTTCAAGAACACGTAGCTTCCCCACAACTGGTCAAACAAATCGTCAATCTAAGGCAACGGATATCTATTCTTGATAGTTACCTTATTCAGCTCCCTATAATCTATGCACAATCTCATCGAACCATCTTTTTTTCACAAAAAGGACTGGAGCACCCCGGGGCGAAAACTTGGCCTAATAAAGCCACACTGCAACAATTCATCTAACTGAGTATGCAACTCTTCTAATTCACGTGGAGCCATACACTAAGGTGCCCTCACAATCGGACGAGTACCAGGCTCAAGGTCTATAACGGACTCTACATCTCTCTCAGATGGGAGACCAGGAAGACTAACAGGGAAAACATCGGGAAACTCTCATACCATAGAAATATCCTCGGTACGCTGCAAATCATGAGCAACTTCCAAAATAGAAACAAGATAAGCAATACAACCAGGACTTTAAAAATTTCTGAGCATGTATTGCAGATATAATTGGGGAGTCCTGACGCGGAAATCCAAACCCGCTCATGGGTTGGTCGTTGTCCATCTTGAAATCTAAACGCTTGACTTTTCATTGAATGACAACATCATATCTGGAAAACCAATCCATACTCAGTATCATATCAAAATCTTCCAAATCTAGCACCTTAAGAATAGGCATATGCTAGGAATCCACCTAAAAGAATATGGCAATTCTGGATACCCTGATTTGACACCACTGAATCACTAGATAGAAACTTAACACGAAGTAGATCTCCAACTTGATCGATGGCTAAACAATGTTAGTCTACAAAATTCTAGCCATGAAAGAGTGAGTAGCACCAAAATCAAAATGAACGTACGCTTTACAATTTCTTACCTTAAACTCGCCTTTAAAATCATACACATAACTAATATGGTAGAAACTGAATCCACAATTACAAGTTAACAATTAGAGTAGAATCTAATTTGAGATCACCTGAGTGGCAGACTGAGCATCTTCCTTGGTTACCATATTCAGTTTACCCTTTCCCCTATCCAGTTGTTGCAGCTGCGGCGGTGGCAAACCCTGAAGTGGAACTGGCTGCATCATGGGTTGGGACTGCAGGCACCTAGACTTCATATGCCCCTTCTGCCCATACTAGAAGCAAGTCTTATCATTTGACCAATAGTGGGAAACATCATGCCCCTTCTGCTTACAAAAAGCCCAGGTCAGATCCCCTTTGGGTGTGCTATAAATCGCAAGCACATGATGTTGTTTCTGAGCACCAAACCTCTTGAAACATTTTTGGAAAGGGTTGCCTGGACGACCACAAAAGCTACACGCTTTTTTACTTCCTTTCTTCAAAGCAGGGCCAGATGCCCAACAGATCCCACTATCCTCATCCTTTCCCTTTTCCTTCCTTGGCAACATGTCATAGTTCTTGGCATTATCAATCGTCTCGACCTTCAAGGCAGCTTCCACTACTTCTGCATAATTCTCAGATCAGTAAGCATTGGCTAACTACTAGATGTCATTTCGAAGACCACCCAAAAACTCTAAACTCTTCCCTCCCCAGTGGTTACCAATGTCGGAGCAAACCTTCTTAACTTGCTAAACTTGATCTCATACTCACCAACTGTGAGTTGCCTCTATTTCAAATATAGAAAATTGTTCATCAGTTTGTCTTGCTCTACCGACGACAGGAACTTCTTCAATAGCATTCCCTTAAACCTTTCCCATGAGCACCCATCTGTGAGGCTTTCCTTTTCCCTGATCCACCAACCTTTAGCAAGGTCCTTCAACTGATAAGCAATGATCATAACATTTTGGATCGCAGAAATTCCCGAATAGGAGAACAACTCTTCGATAGATATGATCCAGTCATCTAACACCACAAAATCAGCCCTACCATCTTAAACGCTGGAAATATGAGATGAAGTTCATATCAAGCTGCAATAGAATAGGAGGAACTAGGGGAGCAGGAGAGACACGAACTGCCCGATCCACTATAGGTTCTTATACCCCAGGCTGCTGCCCTAAAGTGGCAGTCAAAAATACTTGCATCTATGCTTTCATCACAACCATCTACCTCGACAGACTCTCATTGCTTTGACGCAGCTCCTCGGTCATTGCTTTACTAGGCGCACCCGAAGACTTACCCTCAGACTGGGGAGCTGACCTCAGCATATGACGCTTCAGAGCTATCTTCTACGAATACAAATAGGCATCTCATCAAAATTTAGCTTAATTCTAGAATTACCCAATTTAGATCAAACCGGAAATGTGTAGACACTTAATCTTGAAACTACCTTACTCAGGGATTTTATATGAATGATGTTATGCTTAACTTAGGATGATATATCATCATCACTTGACTCTTGTGCATATAATATGAATGCACGAATGCTTAATCTTCATTTTAAATCATGTGTGTACAAGTGTTATCATGTAGATCTTAGCTTGGCATGCGTGTTAATGTTATGTTATGTTGTGCATGTTGTGTCATGCATTTAAAAAAAAGGCTTTAATGCATGCCATGAGCGGCGTACACATGAAATATTATGCATCTCATACTACATAATATCGCAGGTAACATAAAAATAAAATCTAATGAGCATTCATGTGATAATGTTAAGTCTCTCATTTAAACTTAACAGTCATATGTTGTTATGCTTATGAGAATACATATACAAACACATATTATGCAACACATACTACATAATATGCCCTATATACTTATGTTATTCTTATGAGTGTAGTGTTCATGTTTCAGCCAAGACATACTGATGACACTTTGGTGTGTGTATGCAATAAAATAAGATTCTAAAATATATGGTCGTTTGACTAACCCGTCTAACGAACCAAACCAACCTCGCTCTGATATCAACTGTCACAACCTGCATTTTCTCATATATGAATATATTTTTAGAGTGAGAAAATGTGTGTCATGATGTCACGCCGTATAGGGGACAACTGCAAACTCTCTGGTAGCTCTGTCTCTTCATTTATTTTCATAAAAGACATAAATATTTTATGTTGAAAACATGATTTAAGTTTAAAGTTCAAAGACCGTGTCCCTTAGTTCAGTGGATCAGCTAGTTCACAAGTAGAAAAGTATATATATACGCAGTAGAAAAGAAAAATATAAAGTTTAATTCAGTTTATCCCGCATGAGCATGAAGACACAATAATGAAATAATAATATACAAGTTTCTAAATTTAGTATAAATAGAAAAAGAACTTTTAAGATCTTCAAAATAGAGTGACGTTTAGTTGAAATAGTGTCATAAGTATGAGTAAAGGTGCATATTTTTATACATATAAAATAACTAATATTCATCATATCATAAAACCCTCCCAGTGAGCAATGCATATACAACAGATAGTAGTTGTAGCAGAAATACCAAATAAACAGTCTGCACAAAAAGAAACTATGTTATGGATGGCAACAATCTGATGCGAACTCATAGCATCAACAGTACAAGTCTGAGATATATTATAAAGTCAGTAAAACAACAGACTACCTCTCACTGATGAGAGGAAAAGAAATCAGCTATAGAAGCCCGGAAGAACCAAACTTGGACGGCTCTAACTAATAATTGTCCGAACCTTAGGCATTCCAAAAAACAGAGTGCCTCAGCACCAAGTCATAAAAGGCAACTCAAACAGAGTTTAAAAGGTTAATGAGTTAAAGAAGTTACAAACCCAACTAGAGTAGTTGTGAAACAACATCAAACAAAGGTCATATGAACAATAAACATAAATAATTTAGCACGAATTGGCTATATAAGAGAAGGACTTGTATCAAGTGCGATAAGTATTTGTATAATTAATCATATATTTATATAATAAAAGAGATTGATCGCCTCATAAAAGTGAATCATTAACACTGAGCATAAAACGGTATTGAGGTCGTGGCATTCTTTCCAACACAAACCATCAGACCAAAACATCCAAGGAAAAAGACATTGTGGTGGTGGTCATCCATTCCAACCCAACTAACATTCCATAAACAAAACCACCAGGTGTAATGATTCACAAACAGACACTGTGGTGGTGGTCATCCTTTCCAATCCAACCAACAATCCATAAACAAAAACATCCGGTGTAATGATTCACAAACAGGCACATTGGTAGTGGTCATCCATTCCAACCCAACTAACAGTCCATAAAAATCATAACCAAAATATGGCACCACATAAGACTTGACATCGGATTGCCATGATGACACAAGAAAAACCCAAAAATTCTAAGTAAAAATAGTCCTCACGATGAATTCGTCGAGACTATCCATTGATTCTGCGAGATTACCTAACGAATCGTCGTAACAACTCGATGAATCTTACCAGAATACTTGACGTAACCACTCAATGAATTCGGCTTGACTATTTAACGAATTTGGCTTGACTACTTGACGCACTGGACGAAATCACTCGACGAATTCGACGAACTTTATGTAACAACCCGCCAAACTTAACATAACTACTTGAAGAATCTCACGTGACTACTCGACGAATCTTATGTGACTACTTGAAAACTTTACTCATGACCAAATCGAAATTGTAAGAACTTTAGAAAGAACAACGCCCTGATAAATACAATATTGACTGGTCTTGAAATCCAAAAGAGAATAAAAGAAGGAACTAAAAGAAAATTAAGTAAGAGGGATAGTCCACAACTTGCCTCAAATTTTCTGATTTCTGGCCTCCTAAGCACTCCACATCAAGGATCGGCCGACAGAAAAACCATGACAAAAAATTTCTGAAAGGATTTGGATGAAAAGGAAGGTTAGGGCTACTCACTCCAACACCAAAAATCCACAAAATCGGAAATACTCACCGCACACGCGTAGATCTCAGTGAGGGTTTTCCAAATCTATATTCTGATGAAGATTCCATACACTAGAGCTCCCGTGGCGGCCATCAGAAAGCTCCTGAAAGAACGCCCTTCCTCTCTCGCGCGACTCTAGTTTGGCGGAATAGGAAGAAAAAGAAAGATCGAAAAACCTAATCATAAGTTCGGGCTGGCCTTTTATAAAGAAACTTCATGTATAATTATTTATTTAATATGATATATAAGTGGTCTTAACCTTTTATTTGACGATTTGGACTAAGACCAACTTGATTTTGGACGAAATTGACATCGAAGGTAAATACCGGTCCTACGAACCCAGCAACGAAGTCGAAATCAGAGTTTGATGAGATGATGACGTGTAACACCTCCCCTGTAATGACCGTATAATATGGGTCCGGCCGGGCCCCACAACATACAGACGCCACAGCTTCAGTATTATAAAATGATATAGCTACCAAACTCAAAACTCAAAACACAACACAGCGGAAACAACCAAAGAGACTAGAAGTTATCCACGCCTACAAGAGTAACAAAATGGCCTTAAGGCCATACAACAAGAGTAAATCCAAACTCAAATAATACATCAGTCCTGAAAGTGCATAAGCACACCTAGTCTACCTCGGCATGCAAGCGGTCAAAAAGAGCATAAAACATACAATGCCATAAACGTAAAGCTACATCAAAAGGTAACACTTCATGAGGCTTAGGCCTTTCTGGCCGGCGAGCTAGCTCCTGCTTGCGATCCTTGCCCTGTAAAAATTATTAGTAACGTGGGTCAGCAAAGGCTGACCTCAAACTGTGTAACAAACACATCTCCTCCCGGCCGCCCCTAACGGACCCCGGGGTACTCCTCCAACCTGCAAGTCAGCACTTCGTATGCAATAATCATAAGCAAGAAAGAAGCTAAGGAAATAGGCTTGGATGTCTCAAACATCATACATGTTCTCTAGTGTTGAGCATATAAAAATAGGGCCTACTATGCAACATGAATGCAACACCCGGGCTTCACCCAAGGCACCCTAAAGCGTATGCATCTAGCACAACATCACATCATTTGGGTACTCATCATTTCCCCATTGGCATAAGGCCGCAAACAAAACGGGAACCACAATCCCCCAATGGCATACAAGCCACCACACGGAACTCTTGCCAAGGCCCCACCCGCTCATGGTCGCAGACCCGGGCTTGCCGGCAAACTCTGACTTCTCATGTCAGGATTCCGTCCAACACACTGACCGATTCTAAGAACCCTTGCTGGACCCCACCCGCTCATGGCCTCATTGCCCGGGCTTTTCCCATGCTCGGCGTTCTCGTCAGTCTCACACAAAGGGGACTAGTCTCGCCGGGACACTTTCCACACATGACTTGCACGTCACGGGATAGCCAGCTGACCACGGAGACACAGCCACGCCTTGGCACAACACAAACCAAGACATTTCCTCCATAATCCCTCATTCGTACTACAGCGTTCCCGCGCATCAAGGAAACCATCTACCACTCATGCGGAGCTAACCTTGTTCACCAAGGAAACCATCTACCTCCAATGAGGAGCTAACCTTGTCCACCAAGGAAACCATCTACCGCCAATGAGGAGCTAACCTTGTCCGGTACCGGCCACACGTACTCACGCAAGATAAAGGGAAGAACATCACAAACAACACGAACATCACAAACGGCATCTTGCCGCAATGGATCTCTACGAATCCTTAAAGCTCGTATGCAACATCACCGAGTCGGACTAACGGTCGCGACTACGGCTTCACACACCATGCCTAATCCACTAACGGAGCGGATCTCTAATGCAAAAACATGCCGGGGACGGACTCAATCGACCCGGAGGTTCCTCTTGAACCTTGGCGACCCAAACCCCTCTCATTTGAGTGTTTGGTGCCCAAAAACTAGAAAAGAAAAGATGCTAAAACATGCATCCTAAAACCGAGAGAAGTGTCGTTACCTTCCGACTCCTCTTCCTAGCCATGGAAAAGTAGCCGGATGAAAACCTTCGCAACGATCTAGCCTCCACGGATCTAGACTCAGCTCGCGATTTGGAGCACCGAAGCCTCTCCAACAGCCGGATCTCTACTTCACCTTCTTCCTTGCTCTCCCTTCTCTCTAGAACTTAGAAAGAGAACCACTCAAAAGAAATGAGGGTTTCTAGGGGTCCAATCCCGTGTATATCCCATTAGGAACAACCCCCAGCCGTTGGATCCCAAATTAAAGAAACGAACGGCCTTGATTCGGGCCTGAAATGCTAAAACTGGGCCGAACACGACCTGCGACACGCCCGCATCCAGGGCTGTGTCCCCCATTCGCCGTCAAAATCGACGCGCCTGGAACGACACACGGGTATCCGACACGCCCGTGTTCGACTCGACAGGCCCGTGTTCCAACTGACACGGTCGTGTGCCTCCAGCGACACAACCCCGAAAACAACCCGAGACTCACACGGGTACTGGACACGCCCGTGTCCTTGCCCGTGTCTAACTCAACACGTCTGGGCTCCAGGCCGTGTTCACTGTCTCGACACTTCGTCGAGCGAAGTTCGTCGACTGACTGACACGGCCTTGGACACGCACCGTGTCCTAGGCCGTGTGCCTTGTCTCCACACATCGTCGAGCGAAATTCGTCGACTGCCTGACACGGCCTTGGACACGCCCGTGTCCTAGGTCGTGTGTCTTGTCTCGACACATCGTCGAATGAAATTCGTCGACTCCCCGGGCCGATCGTCGACACGGGCTCGACACGCCCTGAGACACGCCCGTGTCTCAGGCCGTGTTCTCTGCTCGACGATCGTCGACTCCAAAATCGTCGACCTCACGACCAAATCGTCGACTGGAGCCTGACACGCCCTGGGACACGCCCGTGTCCCAGGCCGTGTGCTCCCTTCCAGAAACCAATTTTCCTTCTACAAATTTTGGGGCGTTACAACTTTCTCCCCCTTAAAAGAATTTCGTCCCGAAATTACAAAGCAAAAGGGAACAAAACTTAAATGGTACCTGATTTGAAGAGCTCTGGATACTCTTCTAGCATGGCTTGTTCTCGCTCCCAAGAGTGCTCCTCACAACCGCAGTTGTCCCATCGGACTTTCACGAGTTTAACCTCTTTATTCCGCAACTGCCGAGTCTCCGAATCCTCTATAGCAATTGGACGGACTCGTGTCCTCAAGTCTTCCTCTATCGGCACCGATGTCGGTTCGATCACCACACTAGCCTCCACCAAGGCTTTCCTCAAGATGGAGACATGGAAGACGTCGTGCAATCCACTCAGCTCCGCGGACAACGCCAACCGATAGGCTGCTTCTCCCACCCGTTCAACAACTTCAAAAGGCCCCAAAAACCTTGGACTCAACTTCTTAAGTCGGCGAATCCGTGAGACGCCTTTGAACGGCTTGATCTTCAAATATACCCAATCACCTACCGCAAACTCCAACTTCCTGTGACGAGCATTAAAGTATTTTGCTTGCCGGTCTTGTGCCACCTTCATACGCTCTTGAATGGTCCGTACCAACTCACAAGCGTCCACTACCACCTCCTTTCCCAAAATTTTGGTGTCTCCCGCCTCTGTCCAAGACATCGGTGTTCGACACCGTCTCCCATACAAAGCTTCGTATGGCGCCATTTTTATACTTGCTTGATAACTGTTATTGTACGCGAATTCCACCATGAAGAGGTGATCCTCCCACTTCTTGTCGAAGTCAAGAATGCACATTCTCAGCATATCCTCAATAGTACGGTTCGTTCTTTCGGTTTTCCCGTCAGTTTGAGGATGAGATGCCGTACTGAACTTTAGCTTCGTGCCCAAACTCTTTTGAACCAATCTCCAGTCCTTGGACGTAAACCGTCCATCTCGATCATTGACTATGCTCTTAGGAATCTCATGCAGTCGCATGATGTTGCAAACATACAACTCCACCAGCTTCTCTACGCTGTCCTCCTTCCGATTTGGGATGAAGTGGGCCACTTTGGTTAAGCGATCCACGATCACCCAAATAGCATCATTACCCTGCTGCGTTCTAGGAAAACCATGTACAAAATCCATGGAGATGTCATCAAATTTCCACTCAGGGATTGGAAGGGGCTTCAGGAACCCGCCCGGCTTCTGACATTCGGTCTTTACCAAGGCGCAAGTTTGGCAATGATTCACATACAAAGCTACGTCCCGCTTCAGCCCCGGCCACCAAAAGGATTTCTTCATATGCAGGTACATCTTTGTACTGCCAGGGTGAATGGAGTACTTTGTGAAGTGAGCCTCAAACATCAACTTCTCACAGAGTTTGCCGAACTGCGGTATACAAACCCTTCCGTTCTTCCTCAGAATTCCATCAATTATCTCCCAGGCGCTGCTCTCGCCCTTTTGAGCCTCCAACACATATGGTTGAAACTCCACATCCAACCGAGTCGCTTCCCGAATGCGATCGGACAAGTCGTTCTGCATTTCAATCCAGTTCAACCGAGCCACGCTGGACTCGCCTCTCGCCACACACTCCAAACCAAGGGACTCCCATTTCCGTACCAACCGCTCATCATGAGCTTCGATCCAATTCCCTTGCCCCGAGTACTTTCTACTCAAGGCATCCGCCACCACATTGGCTTTACCTGGCGTGTACTGAATCGTCACCTCGTAGTCTCCAAGAAACTCAACCCACCTGCGTTGTCGCATGTTCAAGTCCTTTTGATCCAAGAGATACTTCAGGTTTTTATGATCCGTGAAGATCTCCACCCTTGCACCATACACATAATGTCGCCATATTTTCAACGCAAAAATTACCGCCGCCAACTCCAAATCATGGACGGGGTAATTCCTCTCATGAGGCTTCAGCTGTCTAGACCCAAAAGCTATCACCTTACCATGTTGCACCAAAACGCAACCCAAACCGCATCCCGATGCGTCACTGAAGATCTGAAATCCCTCGGTCCCTTGCAGTAGACTTAGGGTTGGAGCCATCATCAGTCTCTCCTTCAGTGCCTCAAATGCTTGACTGCACTCTTGAGTCCACACAAACTTATGATCTTTATGAGTGAGTGAGGTGAGGGGTAGAGCTATCCGCGAAAAATTCTCCACGAATCTCTGATAATACCCGGCTAGTCCAAGAAAACTTCGGACTTCCGCCACGGTCCTCCAGACTGGCCAATCTCTGATGGCTTCCACTTTTGTTGGATCCACTGCCACCCCATCCCCACTAATCACGTGGCCCAAAAATTCCACCTTCGCTAACAAGAACTCGCACTTTAAGAACTTTGCATACAACTGATTCTCCCTCAACACTTGCAAGATCACTCCCAAGTGGGTCTCATGCTCCACTTCCGATTTGGAATACACTAAGATGTCATCAATGAAGACAAGCACAAAAGAATCCAAGTATTCACGAAATACTCGATTCATAAGGTCCATGAACATAGATGGCGCGTTCGTCAGCCCGAACGGCATCACCATAAACTCAAAGTGTCTGTACCTCGTACCGAAGGCAGTCTTGGGTATGTCCTCATCCCGAATTCGCAACTGATAATAGCCTGACTTCAAGTCCAATTTTGAGTACACCACCGACCCCACCAACTGGTCGAACAAGTCGTCTATCCGAGGAATCAGATACTTGTTCTTAACGGTCAGTTTATTCAGCTCTCGGTAGTCTATGCATAGCCGCATACTACCGTCTTTCTTCTTTACAAACAACACCGGCGCGCTCCACGGCGAAGAACTGGGTCTGATATACCCTTGCTCCAACAGTTCCTGTAACTGTACTTTGAGTTCAGCCAACTCCTTTGGTGCCATCCTAAACGGAGGACGTGACACCGGCCTAGCCTCCGGCACTAACTCGATCGAGAAGTCGATCTCCCGGCGAGGAGGTGCTTCAGGATGTTCATCCGGAAACACATCCTTGAACTCTGCCACAATGGGCACTTCGTCAATAGACAACTGGGAGAGGCGAACCTCCAATTACACTACCAGCGCTACACCACCCTGGTTAACTGCCCGCATCAACTGCATGGCCGAAATCAGGGAATAGGCCACCCCACAAAGGCCCTCAAACTTGACTTCCGCCTGCCATTTGCTCCTTAGGGTCACTACCTTAGATAGGCAATCGATACTGGTGCGCTGCTCTGCAAGCCAGTCCATGCCCAAAATGACATCGAACTCAACCAATGGTAAAACCGCTGCTACCAAAACGAAGTCAACTCCGTCCAGCTCCCAACAGATGCGCCCTTTGGCCCCGGTGGTCATGGACGACCCATTGGGCATGCGCACTATCAGCTCAGCGTCCGCCGAGAAAGACTCAACTCCTATTCTCCGGATGAAGCTCTCCGCAAGAAAGGAGTGCGATGTTCCCATATCGAACAATACCCTAGCGGGGTATCCGGAAACTAATACGAAGCCTACAACATAGACATCACACATAAAAGTCTAAAAGTATGAAGCACAAAATTAAACTTAAATTTCATCATACCTGTCACCACATCGGTTTGGCGGATCGTTTCCTGCTATCCAAGGTTGTAGGCCCTTGGTTGCACCGGTTGGAAATGATAAGCGCTTGACTCCGCCATCTTCCCTTTCTCTGTGGCACTAGGGCCGGAGCGCAAAGTCTGCTCCTGCATTGCCTCTTGCTCCGCTCCTCCTTGAGGACAAACACGAGCTATGCACCCCACCTTACCGCAGTTGTAGCACGTCGGCAATCCCCTAGAGTGAGAACCTCCAGGCGTCCACTTGCTCTTCTCACTAGACCTGGAAGTGTGAGGCTTTTTCCTCCACCTACTCTCTTCAGACTTTCCCTGGGATTGGGGAGGCTTCCCTTCCCCTTGCTTGGGAGTGAAACCCTTACGACCTTGGGTTCGCTCTAGATCACTCTCCAATATCCTGGCAGCCTCAACTAGCTCATTAAAACCAGCTCTCTTCATGGAAATGAGGGGTTGCCTCAGATTCTCCCTCAGCCCCTGGTAGAAGAGGTTATCCCTCTCTACATCATCTGCCATCGTCGTTCCCGCGTAACGACCCAAACAGGTGAACTCCTGCACATACTCGTCCACCGTCTTGTCTCGCTGCATCAAGTGCAGAAACTGCCTCTGAAGGGCCAACCGTGTAGAAACGGGAATGTACCTCTTTAGAAAAGCATCCCCAAATTCCTCCATCGACGGGGTGCGTCCAGGGAACTGGCGGCCGCTATGGCTCACCCACCATAACTTGGCGTCTCCTTCCAACATGAACACCGCATACTCAGATTTCTTTTCTTCTGACGTCTCTGCCGCCCTCAAAAGCTCTTGAATTCGAACCCACCAATCCTCCGCATCCGTTGGCGTACCAACTCCCTTGAACGACGGGGGATGGAAGCTCAGGAAATACTTCATGTGCCGATCTCCATGTCCAACAACCACCCGTTCCGCCAAAGGCTCCACTCGCCTGGCTTCTCCGCCTGGCACGGCCGTCGCCGTGTCCGGTGTAGCAGGGGTTGCTACCTGAGCTGTCGTTGCAGCTTGGGCTGCCACCATCGCTTCTGCAAGCATGCGGCAGAAGTCGGTCGGGTTTACACCCGTGCCCAAAAAGACCTGGAGCAGTGGCACTGCTCGCCGAAAGTTCTTCTCTTGCTCTCGACGTACCCGCCTCGTTGCTTGCACTCTTCAAGAAAACAAGAAACAAGGGATCAGTCTCTAATCTCAAGACTTAAACATAAGGACACTCATGGTCCTGCGTTACTCTTATGTGGATAACTCTACCCACTGACCTTGAATCTAACCTCGCTTTGATACCAAATTGTAACACCTCCCCTGTAATGACCGTATAATATGGGTCCGGCCGGGGCCCCACAACATACAGACGCCACAGCTTCAGTATTATAAAATGATATAGCTACCCAAACTCAAAACTCAAAACACAACACAGCGGAAACAACCAAAGAGACTAGAAGTTATCCACGCCTACAAGAGTAACAAAATGGCCTTAAGGCCATACAACAAGAGTAAATCCAAACTCAAATAATACATCAGTCCTGAAAGTGCATAAGCACACCTAGTCTACCTCGGCATGCAAGCCGGTCAAAAAGAGCATAAAATATACAATGCCATAAACGTAAAGCTACAGCAAAAGTTAACACTTCATGAGGCTTAGGCCTTTCTGGCCGACGAGCTAGCTCCTGCTTGCGATCCTTGCCCTGTAAAAATTATTAGTAACGTGGGTCAGCAAAGGCTGACCTCAAACTGTGTAACAAACACATCTCCTCCCGGCCGCCCCTAACGGACCCCGGGGTACTCCTCCAACCTGCAAGTCAGCACTTCGTATGCAATAATCATAAGCAAGAAAGAAGCTAAGGAAACAGACTTGGATGTCTCAAACATCATACATGTTCTCTAGTGTTGAGCATATAAAAATAGGGCCTACTATGCAACATGAATGCAACACCCGGGCTTCCCCCAAGGCACCCTAAAGCATATGCATCTAGCAAAACATCACATCATTTGGGTACTCATCATTTCCCCATTGGCATAAGGCCGCAAACAAAAGGGGAACCACAATCCCCCAATGGCATACAAGCCACCACACGGAACTCTTGCCAAGGCCCCACCCGCTCATGGTCGCAGACCCGGGCTTGCCGGCAAACTCTGAATTCTCATGTCAGGATTCCGTCCAACACACTGACCGATTCTAAGAACCCTTGTTGGACCCCACCCGCTCATGGCCTCATTGCCCGGGCTTGTCCCATGCTCGGCGTTTTCGTCAGTCTCACACAAAGGGGACTAATCTCGCCGGGACACTTTCCACACATGACTTGCACGTCACGGGATAGCCAGCCGACCACGGAGACACAGCCACGCCTTGGCACAACACAAACCAAGACATTTCCTCAATAATCCCTCATTCGTACTACAGCGTTCCCGCGCATCAAGGAAACCATCTACCACTCATGCAGAGCTAACCTTGTTCACCAAGGAAACTATCTACCTCCAATGAGGAGCTAACCTTGTCCACCAAGGAAACCATCTACCACCAATGAGTAGCTAATCTTGTCCGGTACCGGCCACACGTACTCACGCAAGATAAAGGGAAGAACATCACAAACAACACGAACATCACAAACGGCATCTTGCCGCAACGAATCTCTACGAATCCTTAAAGCTCGTATGCAACATCACCGAGTCGGACTAACGGTCGCGACTATGGCTTCACACACCATGGCTAATCCACTAACGGAGCGGATCTCTAATGCAAAAACATGCCCGGGACGGACTCAATCGACCCGGAGGTTCCTCTTGAACCTTGGCGACCCAAACACCTCTCATTTGAGTGTTTGGTGCCCAAAAACTAGAAAAGAAAAGATGCTAAAACATGCATCCTAAAACCGAGAGGAGAATTGTCTTTACCTTCCGACTCCTCTTCCTAGCCATGGAAAAGTAGCCAGATGAAAACCTTCACAACGATCTAGCCTCCACGGATCTGGACTCTGGCTCGCGATTTGGAGCACCGAAGCCTCTCCAACAGCCGGATCTCTACTTCACCTTCTTCCTTGCTCTCCCTTCTCTCTAGAACTTAGAAAGAGAACCACTCAAAAGAAATGAGGGTTTCTAAGGGTCCAATCCCGTGTATATCCCATCAGGAACAACCCCCAGCCGTTGGATCCCAAATTAAAGAAACGAACGGCCTTGATTCGGGCCTGAAATGCTAAAACTGGGCCGAACACGGCCTGCGACACGCCCATGTCCAGGGTCGTGTCCCCCATTCGTCGTCAAAATCGACGTGTCTGGAACGACACACGGGTATCCGACATGCCCGTGTTCGACTCGACACACCCGTGTTCCAACTGACACGTCCGTGTGGTCGGCCGTGTGCCTCCATCGACACAACCCCGAAAAATAACCCGAGACTCACACGGGTACTGGACACGCCCGTGTCATTGCCCGTGTCTAACTCAACACGCCTGGGCTCCAGGCCGTGTTCACTGTCTCGACACTTCGTCGAGCGAAGTTCGTCGACTGACTGACACGGCCTTGGACACGCCCGTGTCCTAGGCCGTGTGCCTTGTCTCCACACATCGTCGAGCGAAATTCGTTGACTGCCTGACACGGCCTTGGACACACCCGTGTCCTAGGCCGTGTGCCTTGTCTCGACACATCGTCGAGCGAAATTCGTCGACTCCCCGGGCCGATCGTCGACACGGGCTCGACACGCCCTGAGACACGCCCGTGTCTCAGGCCGTGTTCTCTGCTCGATGATCGTCGACTCCAAAATCGTCGACCTTACGACCAAATCGTCGACTGGAGCCTGACATGCCCTGGGACACGTCCATGTCCTAGGTCGTGTGCTCCCTGCCAGAAACCAATTTTCCTTCTACAAATTTTGGGGCGTTACATGACGCATCACGATTTATTTCCACAATTTATGGCAACGAAACTTGACAATCGCGATTAAAATTAGATACTCTAATTTTCTAAAGTCAGAAAATTCTACACTCCAGCAAGCTCGAAATTCAGTCGAGTTGACCAAACAGACACAAAATTGCACTAACGACGATGCACAGTTAACTTCGCGTTAACATAACGCTCTTACGTCATTATTATATCAAAAGAAGATTAAAATAAATTATCAAAAATTCAGGGGCACTACACATCCGGTGCTACCGCCCTACATTATCACTACCGCTCACAGTAGTACCTGTAGCAGGAAAGGAAAGGTCCTCAAGAAAAACAAAGTCTGGCAAAACTTGGAAGGATGGTGATAAAAAGGGAAAGTGTCGAGCGGTATCACTAATATCAGGCGGTACCTTTTGGAGAGACCATTTTTTGAAGAAAAAGTTGTCTAAAATGCTGATTTCCAAAGATCGAAAAGTTTCCTGAAATGTTAATTTCCAAAGATACAAAAGTTGCCTTAAATGCTAGTTTCCAAAGGTGAAAAAAGTTTCCTTAAGTAGTTATCGTCGGGCAGTAGTACTAACACTGACGTTAGTTTTCGTGCCTATAAAAAGAGCAGACATCCTCCTTCCAAACAAATGACGAAGATCATGACTTGAAGCCAGAACTAATGTACCTTCATGAGAGCATCCTCCATGCATTCAAGGACTCCAGTCAACACACATAAAAGCCATTGTTGGGTATTGTATCCACAATGACCCTAATTTGAAGAAGTGTCCCTTAAACTAAGATGAATTGAGTTTGTATTTGATGTTGCTTCTTTAGTCATGTGCTTGCAGGACTATATTGTTAAGTAAAACCCAATGTCAGGTTACAGTGGGTCATGAAACACGGGGCTATACAGTGTAATCCTTCATTGTGTAGGCTAATATGTTGACTCTCGTTTAATCTCTCTGTTGGGGTGTACTTCTGATTCAAGTATACTAGGAGAATCAAGGAAGGACAAGTTACTGCTTTCATAAGAAAAGAATTTTTCTCTAAGTAAAATTCGACGAGTATAGTAGTGAATATTCGTCGAATTAGTCGAGTATACTCATGAATCCTCGTCGAATTCGTCGTGTATACTTACTACCACTCGTCGAATTCATCGTATTTACTTAGGGAATAAACTCTGAGTTCTTGGAAATCAATTAAGTAAATAATCGTCGAGTATCTTCATGAATACTCGTCGAATTCGTTGAGTGTATCCATCGATACTCATCGAATTCGTCGAATATATATATTGATACATAACGAATTCGACGAGACTCACTGGATATGCCTTGAGTTCTCAAATTTACTTCTCTGGATTTCACTAAGTCAAATTCGTCGAATATCGCTTTGCCTATGCGTCAAATGTGATGAGAGTATCTGCCGATAATTGTCGAATTTGTATAGTAAGCTAGTCGATATACGTCGACTTTGTCATGTATCTCTTATAGAAAACATTGAGTTATCTATTAGTTCAGTCTGGAATTGGCTAAGTTATTTTCGTCAGGTTTCGAAGCAGTTCGACAAGTATACCTGTATATACTCGACGAATAATACTTAGGGTTTTTTGTTTTTTCAAATTCCCGACTCAGATCGTCCAGACCGCCATGTACAGTAACTCGTGGTTGTCTCGGTATGGAAGGAAACTTCTAGCTATTAGAGAAGAAGTGTTCCTATAAATACCTAGGGTGGATTTCGTGAAACCCTAATCATGCAATTCCAAGTTCAAATCGAGAAATTCCAAGAAAAGTTATGTCGTCCTCGTTTCGTTCTTCACGATACGTTCGACCGACAAAGACGTGACGCATGATTCATTCTTCAACAAGCATGTCGACTAGATCCTTGATCTCTAAAGGTTCTCATACTACTCAGATCTAGTTGATCTGTGTGTTCAGCTCAAGTCTATAAAGATTTCAGATTCTCTTCCACCTCAAGATTTTCAAGTTCTATATTTCAGAGGAAAGGAAGACTGAATATTTCAGATCTGAAGAAGATTATTCGTAATCTAGTTTTGTGTAATCTTTTATACTATTGTAGGAGGTTTTACCTCCAAGTTGTAGATCCTTATTTTAGGATCGAGTTGTAAATCCTTGTTTGTGGATCGAGTTGTAGGAGAGGTTGTTCTCCAAGTTGTGTGAGATTTGTCTTCGAGTTGTAGGAGTTGAGGCTCCGAGGTGTAAGATTGTGTTCAATTTGAGATAAAGGTTGTTGAAGATTGAGGAGACCGGGAGGCTTGATGTCTAGCCGCAGTTGTCAGCTTATCTCTCCAGTCTGGCAGTTTGGCTCAGCGAGCTGTTAGTCTCCATGTTCTAGCAGTTTGGCTCAGGGGTCTGGAGGTTAGCCATAGTAGCGGTCTATTGGTAAGCTGCAGAAGTGGTCTGGATGATAGTCGCAATGATCTGGATGAAGCTGCAGCGGTCTGGAAGAAGTTGTAGTAGTGGACAGATAGTTAAGCTGTGATTGCAGTCTGATAGCTCACAGCAGCTGCGGTCTGATGGTTAGTGGCAACTGCGGTCCGGTGGCACCCCGTAGTTGCGCTTTGGCAGCCTGAACCAGCGGTCTTTCGACTTTGTGGCGGTTTTCCTTAGTAGTCATTGGGTGTTCTATTATTCATTGTATAGTGTGTGGTTTGACCATGTCAAACCACACAAGCTACCTGACTTGTATTTAGTCTCACATTGATTGTTGTATTCTCTCATCTCCCTCATTTTCTATAAATAAGGGGGCATACTTATGTAATGATGTTATTTTTGGAGCAATAAAAATTTGCCTTTTTTACCTCCTGTCAGTTTACTCAGTACTTTTTCACATGGTATCAAAGGAAACTGATATGTTGCTCCACTTAGATAACGGTTTGTTTGTTTAACTACACGACCTCTTTCTCCGACTTATCTGGCTTCTCGTCATTCGCGCTTTGTTGATGTTCGCACTTTCTTCTTTCTCCTTTCTCACCGTGGGTTAAGAACAAGTGTTCGCGCTTTTTTGGAGCGATAAAAATTTGCCTTTATAATGTGCACCTTTGTTGCTGTTCACGCTTTATTCTTTCTATTTTCTCCCCATAGGTCGTTTCCTCATGTGGCTTGTTTCTTTTTGCGTGGGTTATATTCTCTACTTGCATGGTCTCTCCTCTTTTCTTTTTTTGCTGCGATTTTTCTAACCGCTGCGGGCTCTGCATCCTTGTCGCGACTTCTTTTCTTACCGCTGGTGTGTTGTCACCATGACCATGCGGTCTTTATCTTATCTTATTCGATGTGGGCTCAAAATTTTTGTCGCGGCATCTTTCCTTCCGCTGGTGTGTTGACAGCGAGACCGTGCGATATATCCTCTTGTTTGCGCGATTTGTTTACGTTGTTTTGTCTGCGCGGTTTGATTTATGAAACCATATAGTTTCTTTCTGTTCTCTATGGCCACACATTCTTCATCTCTTGCTACTTTTGTTGCTACTCAGTTTTCTTCTACAAGAAGATGGCTCGTTGATTATGGTGCTACAAATCATATGACTGGAAATTCTTATCTTTTCTTTTCTCTTGATACGAGTACTCGGTTGCCTCCGGTTCTAATTATCGATGGATATTTGTCTCCTGTTTGTGGGTCTAGCACGGTGCATGTTACTAATTCACTTGAGCTTCATGACACTCTTTATGTTCCTAGTTTTTCGTGTAATCTTCTTTCTATCACTGCTCTTTGCAAATAGTTGCACTGTGAAGTTGTTTTTACTGCTTCTACATGTGCTTTTCGGGACCCTCACTCCAAAGAGTTGATTGTTATGGGAACTGAATGCGGTGGCTTGTTCTACATTGATACTGCTTCTGCTTTTTCATCATTTTCTTTACTTCAATGGCATCTTTGCCTTGGGCATCCTCCTCCTCGGATACTTTATCAATTTTTCCCTGATTTACCTTGAGAAGATTCTTCTCTTAATTGTGAGGCTTGCCAATTTGGGAAACATCGCCGCTCTACTTTTCCTGCCAAGCATGCTTGTAGTTCTTCTCGACCTTTTGATCTGGTTCATTCCGATGTTTGGGCTCATGCTCCCCTTCTGACTGTTGGTAGGGGTTGCATGTATTTTGTTACCTTTGTTGATGATTTATCTCGGTGTACGTGGTTATATTTGTTACATGAATGCTCTGAAATATTTTCTATTTTCACTGTGTTTTATAATGAAATTCGTGCACAATTTGATGCCCCTATTAAGATTATTCGCACTGATAATGCTAAAGAATATCTCAGTCATGAGTTTACATCATTCTGAGTGGATCATGGCATTGTCCCTCAAACTACTTGTCCTTACACTTCTCAACAGAATAGTGTTGCTGAACGCAAGAATCATCATCTTTTTGATGTGGCTCGTAGCCTTCTCACTCATATGCATGTTCCCCAGTCTTATTGTGGTCATGTTGTTATTCTCTCTTATTTTCTCATTAATCGAGTTTCATCTTTGATTCTCAATGGATAAACTCCGTTTTCTATTCTATATCCTGATGGGAATCCATTCCCTTTACCTCCTCGCATCTTTAGATGCATAGCGTTTGTTCATTCACCTTCTTCTGGTCGTGACAAACTATCTCCTCGCTCCGTTAAGTGCATTTTCCTGGGTTATTGCCCGACATAGAAAGGATATCGGTGCTTTGATCCTGTTCTCCAGAAACAATATGTTTCTGCTAATGTCACATTCTTTGAGGATGTGTTGTTCTTTTCTTCTACTACTACTCTTCCTTCTTCTTCTGATTCTTCTTCTTTACCTCTAGTGTCGGCACCTATTTCTGACCTGCTCTTCTTCCTTCTCCTTCTCTTTCTGATTCTCTTCCTGTTTTTGTTTCATCTACAGAGCTGTTGCCACAAGCTCCTGAGCCAGTTATTTCTCCATTGGGTGGCACAGATACTGTTGATAAGACGGATCCTGATCTTCCTATTGCTCTTCGAAAATGTGTTTGGTCTTGCACTCAACATCCTCTTCAGGCCGTGGTTTCTTATGCGTGGTTATCTCCTTCGTCTCAGAGTTTTGCTCTTACTCTATCAGCAAATATTATTCCAGCTTCCTATAAAGATGCTCTAGTTATTCCTTATTGGAAAGTTGCTATGGATGAGGAGATAAAAACTCTCACTAAACAAGGTACTTTGACTCTTGTTCCAACCCCTCCAGGAACTGATGGTACTATTGATAGGTACAAAGCCCAGCTTGTTGCCAAAGGGTTTACACAAACCTACAGTGTGGATTTCTTTGATACTTTCTCTCTTGTTGCTCGGATTACTGCAATCTGTGTTCTGTTTTCTGTGGCTGTCAATATGGACTGGGAAATGTCTCAATTGGATGTAAAGAATGTCTTTCTTCATGGAAATTTGCAGGAAATAGTCTATATGGAGCAACCTCCCGAGTATGTTGCTCATGGGGAGTCTCAGGTATGTAAGCTACAAAAGGCAATCTATGGTCTTAAGCAAAGTCTCAGGGCCTGGTTTGACAAGTTTAATGAAGTTATTTCTGTGATATTTTTTGTTCATCTGCAAAACCTCGGTTGGTCTTGTTATTCTTGTAGTTTATGTGGATGATATTCTTCTTATAGGGATTGATAGCAACGGTATTGACTTAACAAAGAAGCATCTGCTTCAGTATTTTGTTACCAAGGATATGGGGTCTACTAAGTACTTTCCAGATATCTGAAAGTACTAGATCTCTTAAAAGTCTGGTTCTATTGTTCTTTCACAGCGGAAGTATGTCTTAGATCTCTTGAAAGAGACAGGTCTTCTTGGGGCTAAACCCGCTCGGACTCCTATGAATATTGGAGATGACAAATACTGGAATGAGAATTCTTCTATTCTTGAAGATGTTACCAGATATAGGCATCTTGTGGGTAAACTCATTTATCTGACGGTCATAAGGCCAGATAATTGTTATGTTGTAGGAAAGTGAGCCAGTTTATGCAAGCTCTCAGAGAATGTCATCTGCAGTCAGCTCAAAAAATTTTAGAATATATAAAAGGTGCACCAGGAAAAGGGCTTTTGTTTCAGAAAAAGGGACATTTAAAGGTTGAGGCTTATTCCGATGCTAGCTACGCAGATGATAAGGAAGATAAAAGGTCTACATCTTATTTCTGCACTTTCATTGGAGGAAATCTAGTCAGGTGGAAGAGCAAGAAACAGGCTGTTGTTGGCAGGTCAAGTGCAGAAGTTGAATATAGAAGCACGACTCTGACGGCCTGTGAGTTGAAGTGGCTCCGGACACTCTTGCTTGATCTGAGAGAGTTTTATGATCATCCCCTACCTATGTTCTGTGAGAATAAGGCAACCATATATATTTCGAGAAATCTAGTTTTTCATGAGAGACCAAAGCATATCGAGGTGGATTATCACTTCATCAGAGATGAGATTTTGAAGAATCAGATCTGCATGCCTTTTGTTACCTTAGAGAGAGAACTGGCTAATTTTTTCACCAAACCAATTACTCCTTTTATGGAGGTTTGTAGAAAGTTGAGCATGGTGGATATATATGCTCCAGCTTGAGGGGGAGTGTTGAAGCTTGAGGTGATCGGCGGCTTGATGTCTAGCTGTAGCGGCCAGCTTATCTCTCCAGTCTGGCGGTTTGGCTGAGCAGGTTGTTAGTCTCCTTATTCTGGCAGTTTGGCTCAGGGGTCTGGAGGTGTAACGCCCTGAAACTCAAAAGAGCGACGGGAGGCGTTTTGGGCCAAATTTGGAATCTAGCAGGGGGCACACGGCCTGGGACACAGGCGTGTCCCAGGGCGTGTCGTGTTTGGGTCGACGATTTGGCCGAGAGGTCGACGAATTTTGGAGTCGACGATCGTCGAGCAGCGAACACGGCCTGAGACACGGGCGTGTCTCAGGGTATGTCGAGCTCGTGTCGACGATCTGCCAATGAAGTCGACGATTTTCACTCGACAAAATGTCGAGACTGTGAACACGGCCCGGAGCCCATGCGTGTTCGGGTATGACACGGGCGTGTCAAATAGGACACGGGCGTGTCCAAGTCCCGTATGAGTCTCGGGTTGGTGTTGGTCCTGTGTGGATGGAGGAACATGCCCGGGAACACGGGCGTGTAGTGGCTGACACGGGCATGTCAGGTCGAACATGAGCGTGTAGGGTGCCCGTGTGTTTTTCGAGACGCGTCAATTTTGACGGCGAATGAGGGACACGGCCCTGGACACGGGCGTGTCGCAGGTCGTGTTCGGCCCAGGTTTTACATTTCAGCTACGGATCGTATCCGTTCGTTTCCTTATTTAGAGATCCGACGGCTGGGGGTTATTCCTACTGGGATATGCCCGGGATTGGGCCTTTGAAACCCTCATTTCACTTGAGTGGTTCTCTTTTTAAGTCTAGAGAGAGGGGAGAGCAAAGGAGGAAGAAGAAGCCTAAATCCGGTCACCGACGGAGCTTCGGAGCTCCAAATCGCGAGGCGACTTTGGATCTACGGAGGCAAGGAGATTGCGGTACTTTTCAACCGCGTACATTTCCATGGCGCCAAGGAAGAACACTAGGGTAATGATTCTTTACTTGAGCATGTGAAGCTCTACTTCTTTTGCATAGGGAAGCCCACTCTCGCGAGTTTGCGGTGAGTTTGAGGCGTTCCTTCGGGTAAACATGAATAGTCCCCGTTGTGTAGAGTCCGTAGTCGAGAACAGATATAGGCATGATGTGTGAAGCCTACCCGGACAAGTTTGTCTGGATCGGTGATGTTGCATTGCTTGAATGGCCGGAGGAGACTCCGTGTGAATGTTTATTTTTTGAGTTTTCTACAAGGTAGATTGCAACAGGGAGCCTTGGTGATTAACTCCAAGGTGCACCCGGAAAACTAGGCAGATGCGTGATTCTGCCAACATGGTGGCCTGGGAGCCAACTTGAACATAACCGGGTTATGTGAAGTGTGTAACGGAAATGAGACTCGGAGAAGTTTGACCCGCGCATATGGCTTAAATTGTCGTTGTGATGTGAGCACGGGTTAGGCGGAATCGTACCCATTCTATGTCGTTTGGTGTGAGCCGTTGGCATAGATGAGAGTCTTCTGTGGTTTATGGCTTAAATTAATGTGACCCATGCCGGGAAGACAAAATGCTCATAGTTTGGCTGTCAAAGTGGCAGTGGTGAGACCGGGGTGTCTATGGCTTAAATTGACGTGACATTGACCGGTTCCCCGAGAATGTGCCCTGAGTGCACGGGGCGTGTGGTCGTGCGTGTCAACGCCTGTGATGCAATGTATATATATAATGCTTGGTTATGCTAATAAAGTGTAGGGAAGGAGCATCACCACCCCGAGTTGGGGGCGGGATCGCTATAATTTGGTCAGCATTGCTGACCGTTGCTTTGGTTTGCCACCATTGCGGTGGATTGTGCTTGCAGGTGCTGCGGAGCCGAGCGGTAAATAGCGGGCTAAAGCCCAAGTTTCTGTGCTAGCCCTCGAAGGCCTAATGTTTAGTGTTTTCTTTTATTCATGTATGGCCGGCCTGCGTGCCGAGGTTTGGAAAACACTTCTATTTGAGTAAACAATTGTAAGGCCTTAAGGCCATTGTACTTGTGTATTTGTACGTTCATTCTGTGGCTTGTTAGTGGACATTCATGCTAGTGTTGGGTTCTTTATTAATGCAACTATTTTAATTGCTTTTGCTAGAATGCTATGTGTAGGACGTTGGTATGAGTTAGATGGTTTCCATTAAGTAACCACCCGGTCTGTCTGTGGTATATGGCGTCGGGCTCCGGCCGGACCTAATATTATATGCTATGTGACGGATAGGGGGTGTTACAGGAGGTTAGCCACAGAAACAGTCTATTTGTAAGTCGCAGCTACGATCTAGAGATTAGCCGCAATAGCGGTCTGTTAGCATGCCGAAGGTGCTGCCTGGAGGTTATCCGCAACAACGGTCTGTTGGTAAGCCGCGACAGTGGTCTGGAGGATAACCACAATGGCCTGGATGAAGTCGCAGCGGTCTGGAAGAATCCACAGTAGTGGACAAATGGTTAAGTCGTGATTGCAGTCTGATAGCTTACAGCACCTGCGGTCTGATGGTTAGCCGCAACTGCGGTCTGTTGGCAACGCACAGTTGCAGTCTGGCGGCCTGAACCAGCGATCTTCCCTGTCTTTGTGGTGGTTTTACTTAGTAGTCGCTGGGTGTTTTGTTTTCATTGTATAGTGTGCTGTTTGACCATGTCAAACCGCACAAGTCGTCTGACTTGTATTTAGTCCCACATCGATTGTGGTATTCTCTCATCTCCCCCATTTTATATAAATAAGGGGGGCATACTTATGTAATGATTATCTTTTTGGAGCAATAAAAATTTGTCTTTATTTACCTCTTGTCGGTTTACTCGGTACTTTTTAACAAAGGTGAAGTAGACGAATCTAGCCCTTCGTGGTAGATAAACGAGGCGGGACAGTGGAAGTACCCAACTCGGGGAACCCCTATAAATTCTCAATGTTTTTGTGTGCTTATTTTTGTACAATCTTTTTTCCGTTACAAGACACAGAACTCACCTCTTCACCCCCCCCCCCCCCCCTCTAGGTGATTTAGGTTGACTACTAAACACTTTCAGTCATGAACTCGAAGATAAATTATGCAGGCATATTCATGTAACACCCCAGATTTCTCATATATGAAAACAACAATTTTCTGGTTACTGGAAGCTATCGCCCTGTGATAGCAAGATACTGCTGGCGATAGCGGACGTTGAGTTGATGGCATCAAGAATAACCAGCGGCGTCGAGAACAACCAGTGGTATTGAGTTGCTATTGTCAGGGGATAGCGATATTGTTGGTGATAGTATATCACATGTCAAGCGATGCTGAGGCGGTCATTAAGTAGCAAAGCGGTGCTAGATATGATCGTCGTCACTGCCTAAGCTACCTCCAGACGATTGCATGCTACCGCGTGGCGATAGCGAATTTAAAAGAGAATGGATGATCGAATCAGACCATCCACGTGTTTTTGCCTGAGGATCCTATGGCTAAGTTATCTCCTGAGTTTGATAAAGGGAGAAGGGGGATTTCTCTTCTAATGATTTCCTTCTCATAATCTCCTTTACACACTCTCTCTCCATCTCTCCCTCTCTCTCTCTATCTCCCTCTCTCTCTCTCTATCTCTCTCTCTCTCTCTTCAACCTTAAGAATAGAATAAGGGAAAGGAGAGGAGGAAGAAGAAGGCCATTACTAGCTCTTTGGGAGAGCTGTTGGAGAAGTTCTGGAGATCGGATTCGCAAGCCAAGGCTGGATTTGGGGAGAGGAAGGTGTTATAAACGCTTCCATCCGAATCAAATCCGTATCCATGGCTCCTAAGAGATATACAAGGGTAACAATTCTCCTCCTTAAAATCTTGGACATGCTAGTCCTTTGTTTTGGCAAATGAGGGAAGATGCTCCACGAGCAAGTGGAGACAATTCTTCTGACGGGTTGATCGGTGATATCCCTGGTAGTAAACTTGCATATAAAATTTGAAATCAAAGTACAGAATAGGCATGTTGTATAAAGCCCATATGGACAGGTTAATCTGGATCGGTGATGGTTGATTTGCGTGCTAGAGAAGACTCTGATGTTAAATGTGTAGTTTATAGAGTTATATGGTATTGCAGGATGTTATAAAGAGCACTAGAGATGTTCTCCAGGAAAATACTTAGATTTGGGACATGAATTTTGTTTTGTCAGATACCGCCCAGCAGTAGTGCTACCGCTGGCAGTAGCTCCCAAAGAGCTTTTGATTGTAGTTTTGAATCATGTATCCATGAGATAAGATGGGTAACATGTTGAGTTGAGTGCCTAGAGTGCCCAACTGTGGTGTTCATGATAGTTAGCCTTGTTACATAACACCAGTTATGTATGCGATAACGGGAAAGGGGAGGATAACCCGCATCATGCGTAGTACAAACGGTAATTTGAGCAACGGGATGTCGCTAAACTGTACCTGTGCTATGTCTTTCGGGCTAGATTCCTAAAGTACTTAGAATCATTACTAGCATAGTTACAGTCGTGGTTGCGCACTTGACTAGCGAAAGCTCAATATTGAACCATCGTTCTGGGACTGAGGATGATGGTGGAACTGGGGAATCCGATATGTCGATAATAAGCCCTAAGTTCACTGGACTTGTGGTCGTGCGCGCCAATATCTGTGATGAATGGTGCTTAAATTGCATGTTATTATGTTAATTTATATATGCTGCTTGCCTGCAGGGAAGGAATACTACCGCCCCGGGAAGGTTGTGGGTTCGCTATAAATTGGTCAGCTAAAATTGATCGTTGCTTAGTTTTCCACGTCTTGGTGGATTGTAGCTCTGTAGGTGCTGGACAGTCGTGCGGGAAGTAGCGGGCTGAAGCCCTTTGTGCTATGTCGGCCCTCAGAGGCCCAAGTGCAAAACGTTTATTGTTTTCATGTATGGTCGGTCTATATGCCGATGTATGTAAAACACATTTATGAATGAAATAGTTTATAAGTCCTTAAGGCCAAATAGTTTGTGTATTTATATGTCATTCATATGCTTGATTATTAGAAATTCTTGGTGTTGGGTTCTTATTACTTAAAAGCTTCTACTAGAATGTAACTCTAAGTTAGGATCCATGAATGTTTTGGTTTCAATGCATAACTCCACTGACTGTCTGTGGAACATGGCATGAGGCCCGGCCAGACCATCTATTATAGTCTACGTGACGGATGAGGGGGTTACAAATTGGTATCAGCTTCTGGCGTCGGTCTTTTTTATTCAAATTCGTAGTCGAATTCTTTTAAGGGGTGGTGAGCACGTGTATGTGCGTTACCATTATAATATGAAAGAACTCATAAATGTCCACTTAGGAATGAAAATATACATGTTTGTGAAACCTACATGTTCCTGTGATTGCTATTTTGTAATATGACTAGTCACTTAATTGTGTATTTCACGATTATAGGTGACTATAAGTGGTGTGGGGTAGTCTCAGCCCCTGCGCTCGACAGACAAAAGTGCACCAACTAAGGTGCCTACACTTCCTCCGTCTGCGAAAATGGTTCAGTTAATAGATGGTGTTGTATTCGCAATGATCAATGCCCAACCTGGAAGGCATATGCAGCCCCCTGTCCCTATGTTGGCTTCAATATTGGTTGGCGTACTTGAGCAGATTGCAATGGGAAAAGCCTCAAATCAACAGTTGAACATGTTATTGGTACAGGGAGCGCACATGGTTGATGAATACTTACATGCATTTGTCATGTCGAGGCACTATGCAGGGTTTGTGTTGTAGGATGAGGAGACCAAAGTCAATAGATTTTATAATGGTCTGCGTGATGATCTACGACTTCTGTTGGTAGGTCCAACGTTATTTAGATTTCTGGTATTGGTGGAGTCGGCTAGATCTTTGGAGATAGATTTGGCGAAAGTCCACCAGATGCCAGAGTTCAAGGTACCGCTCTCTGCAAAGTCTAAGAAGTTCGAGTAGCGCAAGAGGTGGAAACAAAGGTCTAAAGCAACTACTAGTCATGCTCAACATATTTGCTATGCTTGTGTCAAGAAAGGACACTTTGCCAAACAATGTCGCAATGATGCTCAAAAGACGGCAAAAATTGCGGGTGCCTTGTATGTGGAGAAAGGGAAGGCAGAGAAGGCAATTGCATCCCAGTACGTTCAGCCGAGAGCCCACGGTCTTGGCAACGTCAGTTCAGGTATGAAGTAGTGGGCAGTTATCGCAGCCTTTGTTATGTTTCACCTTGTGTATATCTATATGTGTGTTCAACAATGATAACTAGGCTACGCCCTAATATTTACCTATTCAGCAAGAACTCTTTCTTTATCTTTTCTAGCTATGGACTTCACAAAATATAGTGCAGTGTCATTGTCTATAATGCTACCTCTTAGGTAAGGGATTAGTACGGACAGTATGAGTAGTGTTAAGGTATAGATAGAAAATCATGACTTTGGATTGGAAACATCTGTGCTGCTAATATCTGAGTTTGATATGATCTTTAGTATGGACTAGCTCTCGGAGCAGCATGTCTGCATTGATTGTAACTCAAAGGAAGTCACACTGGGGAAGAACACCGAACATGAACATAAGTTCGTTGGTATGCGATGATCGAGCAAGATACAGATGTCTGCTCTCCAAGTGGTCAAGGCGGTTCGGAAGGGCGCGTAGTTATTCTTTACGCTATTGAAGGTTGTAGAGTCAAAGCCCGATTTAAATGAAGTTCCTTTTATGTATGAGTTTGCAGATGTGTTTCATAAATATCTCCTGTTTGACAGATTTATGGAAATGTTTTGAATTTATTATTTTTTTGGTTATGTTCTGTCTTCATAATGGGTAAACACAAAGAAGTCAAAAACTCTGA
Organism: Platanthera guangdongensis; assembly: GCA_039583875.1. Classification (NCBI taxonomy): domain Eukaryota; kingdom Viridiplantae; phylum Streptophyta; class Magnoliopsida; order Asparagales; family Orchidaceae; genus Platanthera; species Platanthera guangdongensis. The sequence continues at coordinate 147,826,398 of CM077164.1, forward strand.
AACTTGTGAATGAATGATGTGATGTTTTTTTGTGATTTATGCATCAAAGAAATTGAGTTGGAGAATAGACATGTGATGTTTTTTGTGATTATGATGGTATGCGAGTTCAAAATGTGTTTCACATTTGTTCTGGCTGGAAAAGCAAGTTCGACCCATGATAGTCATATTTTTCAAAGCGCGAACCAAATTATAGTTTTTTGTATCGCGGCCGGGCGATGAAATCGCACACGAGTGACGAAATCGCGCTCGGGCAAAAGAAATGCTCGGGCGAAAAAATTCGCCCATGCGAAAAAATAAGCTCGGGTGAAAAAACACGCCCGGGCGAAAAAAAACCCGCTCGGGTGAAAAAAATGAGATCAGGCGAAAAAATCGCAAACGAGCGAAAAATTTTGCACCCGGGCGAAATAATTCACGCCCGGACGAAATAATTGGCACCCGGGCGAAAAAAGCGCGCCCGGACGAAAATAGCGCGCCCGGGCAAAAAAAGAGCGCTCGTGCGAAAATAGCGCGTCAGGACGAAAATATCGCGCTCGGGCGAAAATATCGCGCCCGGGCGAAAAAAATCCTGCATTGGTGAAAAAATCGCGTCGTAGCAAAAAAATCGTGCACAACTGAAAAAAATGCGTCTGGCAGAAAAAAAAATTGCGGCCCGCCGAAAATATCACTCACAGGTAAAAAACTCAGCTTAATGTTTTTTTAAGTGATAAGGGTTTATGAGAAGCCATAAGCTATAACTTATGAAAAATTAGCTTATCATCAGTTTCAAAATAAGTGATTTTCTAACAGCTGCACAAACAAACATCTGTAAAACTGCATTTGCGTTTTGAATAGAGATTTGTCCATCAGAATAAGTTGTCCCAAACAGAACTTGTTTGTGCTGCTTATAGAAAATCACTAATTATAAAATTAATGATAAGCTAATTATTTATAAGTTATCTTGGTCCAGCTTATGACTTCGCATAAGCGATTATCTTTAAAAAAGTTCTAAGTTAGTTTTTTTGCCTGTGCGTGATTTTTTTGTCAGGACGTGATTTTTTCGCCCGAGAGTGATTTTTTTGCCCGGGAGCGATTTTTCGCCCAGTCGCGTACTTTTCACCCGGGTGCAATTTTTTCGCTTACGTGAATTTTTCGCTCGGATGTGAGTTTTTAGCCCGGGTGCGAATTTTTCGCCCGGGAGCGAATTTTTCGCCCGGGCCCAAATTTTTCGCCCGGACGCAGATTTTTTACCCGGGCGCAGTCTTTTCGGCCGGATGCGATCTTTTCAGAGGGGGGGAATATTTCGCCGGTGGGTGAATTTTTTGCTCGGGTGTGTCTTTTCATCCGAGCGCGAATTTTTCGCACTGGCGCGATTTTTTCCCCAGCAGCAATTTTTCTTTCGTGAGCGGTTTTTTTTGGTCAGGCGCAAATTTTTACCCGTGCGCGAATTTTACGCCCGGGAGCCATTATTTTCTCCCAGCTGCCATTTTTTTGTTCAAACGCGATATTTTTGCATGTGCACGCTTTTTCTTCCTTGAATATTTTTTTTGACCGGGAACCATTGTTTCGCATTGGGCTTAATTTTTTTGCCCTTAAGCAATTTTTTCGCTCGAGAGCGATTTTTTCACCCGGGGCACGAGACTTTCGCCCGAGCTCGTTTTTTTTTTCACAGACGCGATTTTTCCCCCAAACACATTTTTTCACTTTCATGCAAAAATATCGCGTCCGAGCAAAAATATTGTGATTGGATGAAACATTCGCGCCCGGACGAATAATTCGCGCCCGGGCGAAGCATTCGCGCCCGGGCGAAGCATTCGCGCCCGGGCGAAGCATTCGCGCCCGGGCGAAGCATTCGCGCCCGGGCGAAGCATTCGCGCCCGGGCGAAGCATTCGCGCCCGGGCGAAGCATTCGCGCCCGGGCGAAGCATTCGCGCCCGGGGGAAGCATTCGCGCCCGGGGGAAGCATTCGCGCCCGGGGGAAGCATTCGCGCCCGGGGGAAGCATTCGCGCCCGGGCGAAGCATTCGCGCCCGGGCGAAGCATTCGCGCCCGGGCGAAGCATTCGCGTCCCGGCGAAGCATTAACGCCCGGGCAAAAAAATCGCGTTCGGGAGAAAAAAACCGCCGCCCGGGCGACTAATTCGAGCCCGAGCGACTAATTCGCGCCCGAGCGACTAATTCGCGCTCGGACAACTAATTCGAGCACGAGCGACTAATTCGCGCACAGACGACTAATTCGTGCCCGGGCGACTAATTCGCGCACGGCGACTAATTCGTGCACGTACAAAAAATTCATGTCCGAGCGAAAAAGCAGCACCGAGAGAAAATATCGCGTCTTGGCGAAAAATTTGCGCTCGGGGGAAATATATCACGGACAGGCAAAAAAGTCGCGTCCGGGTAAAAAAAACGCGTCCAAATGAACGAACCATTATGAATGAATGAAACTTTAGATATGCACCAATGTACAAACTATCAAAACAGTCTACTGTTTATTCATCACTATTTTTATAAAATCTCTATGCAAGCATTAATTTTCAATTAACAGCTTGTTCATCATCATAAGTTGTCACAAACAGAACCTACATCTACGAATGAGAGGCGGAAGAGAAAATTCCTTCTGCTTCTCCATATAATGGTTTAACAATTATTGTCTCAATATATGTTATAACAATATTATTTTTATTGACAAGTATGATGGTAAAATCTTAGAGTCTGTTCGTTAGGTCGTATTTGGAGCGTTGAAATTGGAATTCAATCGACAATTCTAATTCCAACGTTTAGTGACCAAAAAAAATACCTCGGTATTGGAATTCATTTCAATTCTCATAGGAGTTGGTTATAAAAAACATGTGCAATACCTCAAATTTCCTAAAAATAATAGAAAGATGGTCACTGAAGGTTACCGTCAGGTGGTAGATCTAGCGTTGGCAGTATCCAGCTGATTTAAAATACCAGTGTCTCTGGAAGGTACAGCTCGGAGGTAGTGTTGTTCCGCATGGCGGTAGCCAATAAATTAATCAATTGTTGTCTCTGGCACTTTACGTGTAGTGGTAGAGTTACCGCTGGCGGTAGTGTGCCATGTGTTATCACATGTTGAGATGGTCGTTAAGCGGCAAAGCGGTGCAGGATGGGACCATCGTCATCGCCTAAGTTACCGCGCTGCAACAACGAGTTACCCCGCGGCGGTAGCTATTTTGAAATGAAATCTCAATTGAATCGTTCCATCCATTCCTTCCGAGCTTGATATCATGTGGCTAGGGGGAAACCCGTGTGACTTAGCCTGGGGAGTGGGGGAGAGGAGGTCCATTTCATCTCTTTCACACTCTCTCTTCAAGTGCTTATCTCTCTCTCTCTCTCTCTCTCTCTCTCTCTCTCTTTCTCTCTCTCTCTCTTCAAGTGTTGAGGAAGAAGAGGAAAGAAGGAAGGAAAGCAAAGAGCAAGACTGTTCTAGCCTTTGGAGAAGCTCTAAGAAGCTTTCCTATTGTTGGATTTGCAAGTCGAAGCTAAATCCGCAGAGAGGAAAGCATTGCGGTCGTTTCCATCCGGATCAAGTTCGTGTTCATGGCTTCAAAACGATCGACAAGGGTAAAGATCTTCCTTCTTGGACATGTGAAGTTCTTAATTTGACATAGTTGCATGAAGTCCCCCACTAATTGGTGGAGAGCAAAGGGATTTCCAATGGGTTGATCGATGATATCCCCGGTAATAAACTTGCATATAGCATCTGGAATCAAAGTATAGAAAAAGCATGTTGTGAGATGTCCATCCGGACATGTTGGTCTGGATTGGTGATGATTATTTTGTTGATTTGTGTGTTAGAGAAGACTCTGTGATTAAACGTGTAGTTACGAAGTCATGGGGTGTGCAGGTTGTTGTAGTGAGAGTACTAGAGTTAGTCTCTAGGAAAACACCCAAATTTTGGGCACGAAATGACGTTTTGTCCCCTACCACGTGGCGATAGTGCTACTGCTGACACTAGCTCCTAGTGAGTTATTTTGTGGTTGTGAAGCCTGTGTTCATGAGACAAGGTGGGTAGCATTTTGAGTTGTTGAGCTTAGAGCGCCCAGCTGCGGTGGCCGTGAGTGCCAGACTTGCAACATAACAGTGTTATGTATGTTTGATACGAGAAAGGGGAGGCTGACCCGCGTCATATCGTCTGACTTGATTGCCTTGGCTTTCGGTGTTGGCACGACAATTTGAGTAATAAGAAATAGCTGATATGTACCTGTGCTATGTCGTTCTTGTACTTAATTGTCTAAAGACTTGCCTTTCTTCGTTGGCATAGTTAGAGTCTTAAGCTACAGACTGGAAAGACTAGAATGCTTAATTTTGACCATCGGTCTGGGACTGAGAATGGTGGGGGGCTTGGGAAAGTCCAGAACACCGAATTTGACCATCGGTTTGGGACTAAGGATGGTGGTGGGCCTGGGAAAGTTCAGAACACTGAAAATGTGTCGTGAGTGCACGAGGCATATGGCTGTGCGTACCAACGTCTGCGAAGGATGATATATATATATATATATATATATATATATATATATATATATATATATATATATATATATATATATAGTCATTCTGCAGTTTACGGGGAAGGAATTTTGCCGCCTCGAGACGGGGGTGAGATCATTATAATTTGGTCAGCAAAAACTGATCGTTGCCTTATTTACCACCACTTGGTGGATTATCCCTATGCAAGTGCTGGAGAGCCGAGCTGGAAGTAGCGGGCTGAAGCCCCTTTGAGTTATGCTGGCCCTCTAAGGCCCAAAGATGAAGCTCTTACTGTTTTCACGTGTGGCTGGTCTGTGTGTCGATGTATGTAATATATTTTTGTGAAGAGAACAATTGTAAGGCCTTAAGACCAAAATATATTATGTATTTTATATATCATTCCTACAGTTTGATAGTGGACATTCCTGGTGTTGGGTTCTATTACCTAAAAGCTTACGCTAGAATGTAACTCTAAGTTAGGAAACGTGTATGGTTTTGGAATCAATACGTAACTCCACTGACTGTCCGTAGAATATGGAGTGGGGCCTCAACCAGACTTTTTGTTATATTTTTCGTGACGGATGGGGGTGTTACAACATATCTCCCTTAATTCTGAACTCGTGAGGTATTCATTCACAATTCTCACTCCTACCAGAGCACCCACAACTCTCTCAAAAAGATCTCGATGTCACCTCTGTTATTTGCCTGGGGCGCATTTTTTCCCATGAGCGAATTTTTCGACATCGTGCAAATTTTTCCGCCCGGGCGCGCATTATTTGGCAAGGCGGACATTTTTCATCCAGGAGCGCATTTTCGGCCGGGTGGGCATTTTTCATCCGAGAGCGCATTTCTTGGCTGGGCGCGCATTATTCGGCTGGGCGTGCATTTTCCGCACGGCCCCGCATTATTCGGCTGGGCGTGCATTTTCCGCACGGCCCCGCATTATTCGGCTGGGCGTGCATTTTCCGCACGGCCCCGCATTTTTCGCGCGGGAGCACATTTCCCGTCGGGGCCCGCATTTTCCGCCGGGGCCCGCATTTTCCGCCGGGAACGCATTTTTCCGCCCGGGCGCAAATTTTTCCGCCTGAGTGCTCATTTTTCCGCCCGGGCACTCATATTTCTGCTCGAACGCGCATTTTTATGCCTGAACGCGCATTTTTCGCCTAATCGCGATTTTTCCCCAAATGTATTTTTTTGCCCGGGCCCATTTATTCACTCTGAGGCATTTTTTTCGCCAGGGCACGAGCTTTTCGCCACAACGCGAGATTTTCGCCTGGGCGTGATTTTTTCGCTCGGGCGCGAGTTTTTCTTCCGGGCGCTAGTTTTTTGCCCTTGCATGATTATTTCGCTCGGGCGTGAATTTTTTTGCATGTGCGCGAATTTTTCGTCAGGCCCCGTTTTTCCCCCCGAACACATTTTTTTGTCTGGGCCCTTTTTTTCCTACCATATTTTTTAACCTTTGGGTGAAAATATTGCGTCCGGGCGAAATATTCGCTCCCGGGCGAAAATTTTGTGTTCGGGCGAAATATTTGCTCTTAAGCAAAAATTTTGTGTCCGGCCGAAAATTTTCCGTGGGGGCAAAAAAATCACTCCTGGGTGAAAAATTTGTGCCTGGGCGAAAAATTCGTGCACCGGCAAAAAGTTCGCGCCCTGGCAATAAATTCACACCCAAGTGAAAAGACCGCGCCCATGTAAAATAATCACGTCAGACGAAAAAACGTGCCCGTGCGAATAAACACGATCGATCGGAAAATTCACGCCAGGGCAAAAAATTGGTGACCATGTGAAAAAACTACATCCGGCCGAAAAAAACATGCTCTGGCAAAAACATTGCGCTCGGGCAAAAAATCGCTCGCTCAAACGGAAAAAGAAGCACCAGGGCAGAAAAATGCGCGATCGGGCAAAAAATGCATGTATAGGCAGAAAAATGCGCGCCCATAGGTCAAAAGCGTGTTGGGGCCCAAAATTCTAATATGTAGTCGAACAATGAAATTACTAATTCCAATTCCTGTGATAAAATTTTTGCATTCAACCGAACAGCAGAATTAGAATTACTTCAATTCCAATTTCTATATGAAATTAAAGTCAATTCCAATTTCTGCGAAATGAACGGAGTCCTATATCTTTAACATAAATTTATAAAACATAATCAGATAAGATTATTGTGTCATCCAACATAAATTTATATTTTTATGTAGGTTAATTGTTTGAAAACTCACAATGATATTTTGAATATTTTAACTCACAATAGTGTTTTGGTTAGCTAAATTGTTCTTGTTGCGGCAAACTCAGCCCTCCTGGTAGATCAGAGTAAATTGAATTGCCCTAGCTTGGGAGAAGAAGAGCGCACAAACAGTCACAGAAAATAGAAAGCTGAGAACGCAATTTTTTAATGTGGAAAACTCGCCAATTTGGTGAAAACCCACGTGGTCGGATTTGTACCGAACAAACTTTCACTATTCATTATCATGTTACAAGGCTTTTGAGGGAAGTGAGGGCAATAGACTGCGGCTCGTTACAATTGTTAAAGAGAGAGAAAGAGTGTGTAATGGGCTCGGAGGGTGACAAACCAGTTCTCACAAAGCTAATTCTTTTTCCTACTACAATATCAGGCTTCACACTCTTGATGCTTTGGAGTCTTTTATTGTTGCTTGGAGGTGAAAGTATCTTGATTTGTTTGTCTTGATACCAGATGCTTGGAAGTGTGAACAACGCTTTCAGTGTGCCTTATCTTTTGCAGCCTGACTCATGTTATATTTGGAAGTGATTGGAGTGTTGGTCTTGTCGGCTACCTATATGCTTGCTCTTGAGTTGAGAGCGTTGAGCGCTTATGGCAATCTTTGGAGCAGTGTGCACAGTGACACACTTGGATCGGGATTGAGAGCGGAGCATACAACGACGTACATAGAAGGGTCTTTAGAGTAGAGTGCGCGACGACGCACTAGGGATGTATGCATGGGGGAATGTGCGTAAGGAGGAACATGGACACTGAGGGACGTGCGCACCTTGGAGGAAAGTCACGCGCAAAAGGGGAACGCACGCAAGGAGGAACACGCACACAGAGGGACGTGCACACTTAGGAGGAGAGACGCGCGCTAGGGGGGGCACACATAAGGGGGAACATGCACACGGAGGGACGTGTGTACTTAGGAGGAGAGACACGCGTAAGGGGTAGCACATGCAAGGAGGAACGTGCGCACGTTGGAGGAGAGAATGAGAAATCGTAGGAGTGGGAGAGGAGAGAGAAAATCTGTAAGAGGAATGAGAGAGGAGAGAGAAAATTCGTAGGAGGAATGAGATATGAGAGAGAAAATCCGTAGGAGAAATTCCGGGTGGAGAAAAGGATGAAATGAAGGAGAGCCTGAAACTCTATTTATTGCCCCCAGGGATAGTTAAGGTGGTTATGCGGCTATCCGCATACCATAACCACCTAAATTAATTTTTGTAGGCCGAGTAAACATAGTTCAGAACGCATATTATTTTATTAATTATATTAAATGGAGAACGGTCATATTTTTGGCCATGTACTCCCCCAACTACGGTGGTTATGGGAGGTGGTTATGCGACGATCAGATGACAATAATCAAGTGGCGGCGATCGAATGGAGGAGAAATTCCCGATGGCCGAGGGATTGGTCAGAGGAGAACCGGTCGGAGGAGGCGTGGATGCGGCCGGTCAGCACTAGCCGGTGGTGAGAGGCCACACGGGCGGGGGCGTCCGGCCGGTCGGCGTCGAGCTCTCACGTACTTGCATAAAAAGCATGCGGTGGAGGGACGTCGCATAGCCGGCAGGCCATACAGTGGTGGCAATGGTGGCGGCCGGCCACAAGGATTTGTGGTTGCAGGGCCAGACAACTGAAGGGCCGACAATGGTGGTTTGGTCACACCCGGCATGTATGCGGTGGTTTGTTGGAGCAGCTTCATGCCGACGAGATGGAAATGGCAGATCTAGTCGATCTATATCCCGACGTCTTCAAAGACCGACCTGCATGCTTCAAAACTCTGGAGGGATCAGACATCGTCTTCCTAATCGACAAAGATGGAGATGACCCTACTTCGGTGAAAACTTGCAGCGTGTTAGCCGGTGCCATTGAAATTTGTGTTGTGACCAACTCGACGCCCCGATTAGACCAGATTAACTTACACCATCTTAACCACAGAGCGGGCGAGCGCACAAACCGTCACTGAGAAAGAAAAGCCGACAAAACATTTTTATTGACGTGAAAAACCTGTCAACTGTGTGAAAAACCACATGGTCAAATCTGTGTCGACCAAACCTCCACCAGATCTGGGCGCTATTACAGGGTTTTTCCAAGAACTCTAGGGTGACAGGTCGTCTCTCGTTATAATTATTGGGGGGAGAGAGAAAAACTTAGAGGGTGTTAGACCACCATTTACAGAGTTGACTATTTTTTCGTGTGCTGGGAAGAGCAATGCGCTCGTTATATTCTGGAGTCCTCCGGTAGTTCTTGGATTCAGAAGCAGCTTGTTGTGCTGGTTCCAATGCCCGAGGCTTGAAAGCTCGTGCGACGCACTTAGCGCATCCTATTCTTTATGGATCGTCTCATGTTGTACTTAAAGCTATCACTTAAAACCGAAAACCATAAATCGAACTGAAACCAAACCGAAACTGCAAAGAACCGAACCGAATCGTTCGCGAATTAGTTGGGTTCTGGTTTGAATTTTGGAACCGTGAACAACATTGGTCTGGGTGTGGTCCTTTCATTTTATTATCTGGACCGGAACCGGAACTGGAAACACAACTTCGAAGTCTCAAGCAGTTTCAGGAATTTTAGACCCGATCCGAACCGGACCGAAGCAGAACCAAACCGCAACCCGTTTATTATTATTATTATATACTTTTATTATTTATATTATTATAAATTGTTATTTTTTATAATCTATCTATAATATCTATGTTGAAGTCAAAATTTGACCTCGACAAAAGTTCAAAATCAGGGGCGTAGCCAACACCTACTTGTCCCAAGCCTCAGCAGGGAGGTCTCACCGCTTACCCGGAAGATATTTGAGAGCTTCCCCTCTAAAGCCAAAAGCTGAGCTCGGAGCTCCTCAGAAAGCACAGGAAAACTCTTTTTTAATCCGCGGAAAAAAGTACTTCTGAAGAACTCCTGTGGGTCTATTTATAGGACTCTGAGTTTGAACTGCCAATAACCAAACTGAACCGACCTGAAAATACCAAAATACACTTGGTTGGGTCTGCCAACAGCCAAACTCCGCTGTTCTGAATGGTTATATGCAGACCACCGAGGGCAAAAGAGTAAAATCATCTAGGGCTAAAAGGTGAACCACCTCCTAACTGAACAGCCGCTCGGCGAGAGCATCGTCTCGCGGGTGCGTGCTTCCCCTCCTATGGGGTGCGTCTCGCCTAGAAAGGCTCTCGCCTGAGCGGCTGGGCCCTTTCTCTAGGTCCGTCTCGCCTGGGAAGGCTCTCGCCTGAGCCGCTGGGCCCTTCTCACCCGAACCACTAGGGCCCTCTCGCCTAGCGAGCCGGCCTTAACCCGACGAGTAGCCCTTTTCCTGGGACCCACTCTCCAGTGAGCCGGCTTCTGTCAAAGAGTACATCTTGCCTTACCTTCCCCTCTCTTCGAGCTCGAACTGTTCTTACGAGCCCGAGGTTGTACAATTTTTATTTAATATTAATGATGAAACTAGTGCGATTTGAATCCAAATCACAATAGCACCCAAGGGTGTCAGATTTAGACTGAACAAAATGGCGCTCAAATATTTTCTGAAATATTTTTAAAAAAAGTATAGAGGATGCAGTTCAAAATCAGTGGGGTCTGATGTAGTTTAAAGTTTTACTTACATATTGTTTTGAATATTTCTTGCTTTACAACCAAACTGTTTGGAGCGATTTAAAACAAGTGCGGTCTGATGTGATTTTGTGGTTTTACAAATTTATTTTTTAACTTTCATCCATACTTACTATATTATATAAAAAATATTCTCTCTTAGTGTAACACAAAATTCTTACATTTGGGCCCCGAACTTCAAAGTCCCTCTTACAAAAAAATCAAATGGGTTTACTTTTCCCTTCTGATTTTCTATTTTTGACCACCCACATTCATTTTGCGAAATTTGATTTTGGTTTTGGTTCGAATCGATTAGAACCGGACCGAACCGGACCGAACCGTTAATGACTGGTTTGGTTTTGGTTCTTGTTGAACCGTAACCGCAACCGTTGACATGACGGTTCCAAAAATTATGTTGGAACCGAAACCAGAACCGGAATCAGCCTAACCAAATAAGATTTTGGTTCTAATTTGAAGAACCGTTACCTTAGCGGTTCAGTTCACGGTTTTAGCAGAACCGGAACCGAAACGGAACCGAACCAGAACCGTGACAACTCTAGTTGTACTTAGAGGAAACGAGAATTGCTGACTTGCTAACGCTTGGTGGGCTCGTTGCTGAGCTGTGGGCCTTAAACACTTGCAGAGGTTTTGAGAGTGGAACACACGGATGTGCGCTTGGAGCGGATTTGACGGCAGAGCGTGCTGAGAGCTTGTTGATGTAGAGCACACAGTGCACTCGTTGGAGAATGGGCGCTTGTTGGCAGAGAGCGCACAGAGTGCTTGCCGGAGGAGAGCAGGCAGAGCGCTAGATGGTAGAGAGCACGCGAGACGCTTGCTAGAGGAGAGCGCTTGTTGCAGAGCACTTGTTAGTAGAGAGAGCGTTGGGCACTTGTTGGAGGAGAGCGCGTGGGGTGCTTGATGGAGGCAAGCGCATGAAGCACTTGCTGGTAGAGAGCTCGCATGACGCTTGTTGGAGGAGAGCCTGCAGAGTGCTTGCTGGTAGAGAGTGCGCATGACGCTTGTTGGAGGATAGCGCTCGGAGCGCTTGCTGGTAGATAGAGCGTAAAACACTTACTAGAGGGGAGGGTATGGAGCGTGGAGGGAAGAGGCGCGTGCAAGGAAGCGGTGTGCGCGAGAGCGCGGGGGAGTGTCCAAGGAAGAGACGCGCGCGAGAGTGTGTAAAGAATACACGCGTACAGGAGCAGGCAAGGAAGCGATGAGTGTGAGAGCGTGCAAGAGGACAGACTACTCGAGTGTGTGATAGGAGGCGGAGCTCGCGGGGGCACCCAAGGAAGAAATGCGCGCAAGGATGCAAATCATGTAAGAGCGCACAAGGAAGAGATGTGCTCGATTGCGCGCAAGGAGGCGGAGCACCCGTGAGCGCACGAGGACGAGAAGTGGAGGAGAGAGAAAATCTGTAGGAGGGGGAGAGAGAAATTCCATTGGAGGATTTTTCGGATGGAGAAGAGAAGATGAATATCTTCGAAGGAGGCTTTGAAGACGAAGGAGATCTTCAAGGAATGCTTGAATATTTTCAAGGAATGCTTGAATATCTTCAAAGGGGAATAAGAAAATGAAGAAGATGAAGGAGGAAGGAGAGAGAAAATCCGTAGGAGGATTTTCCGGTTAAGGAGAGAATGAAAATAAAGGGGATCTGAGACCCTATTTATAGGCTTCATGAATGGTTATGGCGGTTATGCAGCTATCCGCAGTTCATAATCACTATGATCGCTATTTATAAACTGATTTCATGACGCATTATAGACATATTATTTTATAATTTTACTAAACACAACCCAATTTCATTTTTGGCTACGCACTTCCCACTACAGGAGGTCATGTCGGCGATTACATGGGTGGTTACCCACATAACTAGTGGCGGCGATGGCACGAGCGTGATCTGACGACAGAGTATTCGTGACGGACGAAGACCGACGACAGGGAGACCTCCCGGTCGGCGAAGGCCATGTCTGACCGAAGGAACTCAAACGACTACCAACGAAAGGCCGGCCGACCGAGAAGAAAGGAAGGCTGCCCCTAATCAGGGCTTACTGACAGAGGATAGGAGGCCAAATGGCTGCCCATCTTGGGGGAAAGAAAAGCCGCCCCTGGCGATTGGCAGAGGATGGACGACCAAATGGCGGCCCGTCCCGGGCATTGGAGAAAAAGGGGGGAGGGCGGCCGGAAGGGCCACCCTCCGTAAAAGAAGAACCGACCGCCCTATCTGGGCGGCCGGGGAGGCTGGAAGGCCGGGCAGCCATGAGGATAACCCCTCGGCCAGAACAGTGAGGCAACGTGCAAAAGCATGCTGTTGGGCCTGCGTTCTACAAAGGCTGCAGCACGTGGGAGGGAACTGCCAGCAGGTGCGCGCGCTCAGGCGCGCATTGGGGAGGGAACTGCACGCAGGCACACACCCTGACCGCGCATGAGGCCCGAATATGCGTGCATGCCAGATCTTACTGTAAAAGTCGCTCGAAGCATCCGAGTGGTGATCAAAGTGGAATCCCCTACCTGTTGCCCCTAGGTGGGTATAAATAGGCAAACCCAAAGAGTTTCTACGGGTATCGGATCTACACGTGTCTGAACTGACCTGTTATGCCTCAGAACTCGTTATTCGTCCAAATATACAATAACAATCTCCTCCTATATTTATGACAAATAACATGTACGTTTCGGAGTGCAGAAAGTGTAGAGTATCAAAAAACATGCTTCCGACTTTACACATTTCCATAAGAGTTAACACAGTTTAAAATAAAATAACATAAACATCCAAAAAATATAAATGTGCTACTCCATAACAAATAAGTCTAGAAAAACAAAATGACAATGAATAAACGTGTAACAATTCTACTCACAAAGTAGATCATCATCATGCAAGTCAAAATCCACTTTCTCTCATCCATCTTCACCAGTGCCTGCAAGGAATTTCATAAGTCAGACTCTATGAATTCATAAACATATGCAGTGACGTATCAAAGTAAACTAGCTCTACCTAAATGAGTTTAGCACTTGTAGTAGTAGTGAAGTAACACTGTGAGCATCTCTAATCAGTCTAGCTAGGACCAATCAAGTTTTGATTTTAATAAATCAAATGTTGTTATCTTACTCATTAGTTACCACTATGTACCTCATCATATGACTTGGTACACCGTCATTTGTAACATTATCAAATGTGGAATAATGTGCTATGTTCACTAATGTTAAATTAACTCGTACAACGACTTTCTATTCCCAGTTGAATAACTCTCAAATCAGCTTATAATGAGAAAGATGTTAAGTCATCAGGTGTGGAATGACTAGCATCTAACCATCTGGGCTTTTATCAAAAAATTATTTAGGATTTTCAGTCTGTTATTAGATGCTTGAATGTTGCGACTATATGTTCTTGCTATCAAAACATAAACATAGGAGGAAGTTTCATATTTCTATGAACTTTAATCTCAGCTTCCCCGATGTTTTAATTGTGAGAACTCTATTTAAGCCCTTTATCAAGGCATCTACACCATTATCTTTTGACCTCACATCAACGAGGTTCATAATCCCTTGACTCGTAAGGGAGGTCAACCAGACTTGTTTCATCCGTAGTTGCCGTCTTTTGCTATTGAACAAATTGTTCATAGTAATCGTTTTAGTAGCCTAATTGTCGCAGTAAACTAAAACAGAACTCAACTTCAGGCTCGATAGTGGAATGTTCATCACCAAATCTCTTATCCACTCTACTTCTTCTCCCGCCAAAGCTAGAGCGTAGAGTTTGGATTTCATAGAAGATGGTGCAATACATAATTGCCTCTTAGACTTTCAGGCTACAACTGCTCCTCCTAGTATGAATATAAATCCACTAGTGGACTTGCTGTCATTGAATTCTGAGCACCATGATGCATCAGAATATCATTCCAAAATTGAAGGATGACCATAATAACATAAAGCATATGTTTGTGTGTGCTTTAGTTATTGTATCAGCCTATCGAGGACATCCCAATGGTCTTGCCTAGGATTACTAGTGAATCTGCTTAACATGCCGACCGTAAAGGCTATGACAGGTCTTGTGCAGACCATAGTATACATGAGACTACCAATCAGTTTAGCATAATCTAACTGTCTAATCGCAGCTGCATCATTGGGCTTCAAGCGATTATTGTAATTGTAAGGTGTCTCCACTGCTCTACGTTCACTGTATCCCCACGTGTCCAACATGAAATTTATATAGTAGATTTGACTTAGGGAAATGCCATTTTTTCCAAAGCTTACTTGCATGCCTAGTATAGTCTCAGCTATACATAGGTCTTTAATGCTAGACGCCTTCATTAGTTCTGATTTAACGTCATCCACTACGAATTGATCAGAACCAAGAATCGACATATCATCCACATACAATCATATTATAGCGGCTTTGTTCGATCTATTGCGTATGTAAAGATATTTGTCCGAGAGACTCGACATGAATCTCATGTTCCTTACACTGTAGTCAAATTTCTCATGCCATAATTTTGGTGCTTATTTGAGTATGTATAGCGACTTGATTAACTTACAGACCTTACTTTTGTGATCGTCTATTATGAAACCTTCTAGTAGGCTTATGTATATTTCTTCGGTCAGATCTCCGTTCAAAAATGCAGTCTTAACATCCATTTGATGAACAATAAAGTTATCAATAGATGCAATACCAATGAGTATCCTAATGGTTGCTAAGTGACACACTGGTGAATATACATCAAACTAATCCACCCCACTAACTTGTGCGAAACTTTTAGCCACCAAACATACTTTATACTTAACTACGCTACCATCAGGGTTGAGCTTCTTTTTCAGAACTCACTTACACCCTATAGTTTTAGCCTATTTTTGGCTTATCAACCAACGTCAAGGTGTTGTTCTGAAGCAAAGAGATCATCTCTTCATCAATGACTTCTTTCTAAAGTAGTGAATCCCTTGGTCTCATCGCTTCCTTATAGGTGGATGGATCGACCTCAACGTGGTAAGTGACAAAGTCACTACCGAAGGTTCTGGGAGTTCTCTCTCTCATCGAAGTCCTTCTAGACTCTAGGACATTATTGTCCATCAGAACTGAATAGGAGGTGTTCGGTATTGATTCAGGTTCTTCCTCAGTATTAGTTGCTTGCATACCTGAGATTGTCAGATTTTTATCCTTAAGGAGCTTATCCTTAAAGAACACAGCATCCGTAGATTCGATAATTATATTTATTAGACAAGTTTAAGAATCTATCTACAACACTATCTTCAGCACAACCTAAGTAAACACACGTGTTGGTATTAAGTTCAAGTTTAGACCGTCTAGGGTCAGAGACCCTGACATAGACTATTAAGGTTAGTTAATGTCGGGGGTCTCTTAAACTAAAGCTCATAGGGTGTGACCTCTAACTTAGCATGAGAGACTTTGTTTAGAATATTGTTTGCAGTAAAACTGCTTCTCCCCAATAGGCAGTAGGCATGCCAACAGTGAGAAGCATAAAATTCAACATCTATGTTAACGTTCTATTCTTTCTTTCGGCTATACCATTTGATTGAGGTAAGTAAGGAGCAATGGTTTCTACTACGATTCCTTGAGAGGTAAGGAAACATCTGAACTTACTGGGCACATATTCTCCTCCTCTATCACTTCTAAACCTCTTTATTCTCATGTCTAGTTGGTTCTCTACCCTGGTTTTAAAAATACAAAACTTTTCAAACGCTTCATCTTTAGTTTTAAGAAGGTAGATGTGACAGAACCTAGAGCAGCCATCTATAAATATGATCATATACTTCCTTCCTCCTTTAGTGACAAAACTTTTAAAGTCACATATATCGGAATGTATAAGCTCTAGGGGTGTTGTGCTCCTAGTAACCATACTAAATGTTTTCCTAGTGATCTTAGTCTGAGCACACACTTCACATTTCTCAGGCAGTTACTTAGTGTCTAATGTGATCTGGTGAGTTCTAGCTATTTGGAACATTTTTCTATAGTTCAAGTGTCCTAGTCTCTTATGTAGAGTCTTAGGGCTAACTAAGTTTGTTTAAACTTGTTGAACCAACTCATTTGCTAGACTCAGTCGGTACATCCTATTTTGGACGTATGCACATCCAAAATAGTGTGAGTTAACTAACAGTGTTACTCTAATGATACAAAAAGTAAATGACATACCAACATCACGCAATAGACTAATAGACGCTAAGTTAGCAGCTAATGAAGGAGTAAATTTAACGTTCTTTAAAATTAAAGACTTACCTGAGGATAGCAGTAAGGTTGCGTTCCCCACCTTCAGCACGTCAGCTGTATAGCCATTGACCACCGTCACAGACTCTTTCACAGTAGTGAGCCCTGTCATAAGAGTAGAATTGTTGCAAACGTGGCACGTCGCCCCCGAATCCAAGTACTACTCCGTGTTGGCCTTATCATTTCCGACCATCGCAACAAAGTTAGAAGGCACAACTTGGCTAACCATATTGGCTTGGTTGTCATCCTGTGGTGCTTTGGTTCTTTCCCGTTTAGGGAGTCTACAATCAGATGCGCTGTTCCTCCACTTGTTGCAGTTAAAGCATTTGCCCTTGAACCTTTTAGTACGTTTGTTAGAGCCTACAACTTTGGAGCTACCATGGGAGGGTCTGGTCCTCTTAGGGTTTGGACCAAGTTAGCCGCATCCTTCTGCTTGTTAATAGTTTCTAAAACGTGTCGAGTCATATTTTCATCCTCAATGCGAATGAATCGCTTGAGGTCATTTAGACCAACCTGCATATTCTTGCTATACATTTCAATTTTGAAACTGTACCACGTGGAAGGCAACTTATACACAATTGTGCCCGCAACAAAACTATCAGACAGAGAAATATTCTCACTGTGCAAAGAATCGACTAAGTTTTCAAAAGCAGATACTTGGGGGAGAATGACTTTCTCCTCGTCAAACTTGAAAGAATGAAACTTGTCCACTAGGTGGGCTTTCGACAGGTCCTCCCGCCTGAAGTGCTCCTCTAAAGCCTCTCATATCTCCTTAACAGAGCCCATCTTGATGTATGTCTTGGCCAGACTAAAAGATAAGCAGTTCAACATTTAATCCATGCAGAAGTCTTCATTGGCAACCCACTGAGCTTCTTCATCAGTCCCAGAAACTTCAGCACGGGCGGACTGAACGGTGTAGAACACATTTAGATTCTTCATCCCAAACTGAGTATTTAGCTTCCAGTCATTGAACTCGGTTACAGTGAGCTTTTCCAACTTGAGCATCGACACCGGAGACGAAAAATTTCCTCCTCTCATCATTTTGATGATAGTAGACACATGAAATCAAAAAATGGTCTACCCTGCGCCAAACAGCAACACTCAACGACAAGCAAGGCAACTCGACACCAAACAGGCCACTCAACCCCAGACAAGGTTCACTCGACGCCTAACGACTGGACTCAACGCTTGGACGTGGTCTCAACGCCTGGAGTCTGGATTCAACACTGTCGACGCCAGGAGGTCACCACTCAACGCCTGGAAACTGACTCAACGCCAACGAACTGCACTCAACGCCAAAAGGCTGGACTCAACGCCTTGCAGCTGGAATCGTCGAGCAGTGGGGTTCATTGAGCAGCGGGAATTCGTCGAGCGGCGGGAAATCGTCGAACGCAGAACGACTAGCGATTCGTCGATCGTCTGGGAATTCGTCGAACGCAGAACGGCTAGTGATTCGTCGATCGTTTGGGAATTCGTCGAACGCAGAACGACTAGTGATTCCTCGATCGTCTGGGAATTCGTCGAACGCAGAACAACTAGTGATTCGTCGATCGTCTGGGAACTCGTCGAACATAGAACGACACCGACAGACACTGAACGCAGGAGACGTTTCTTCCTTCCCGATCGATCACCAACGACGACGATGCAAGTTATCTGTCTTTCCCGATCTGGATCCCACTACCTCTTCCCGAGCGGATCCGACGGGATCTTCCCTATTCCAGACAGCGAGAACGATCAACAACAGCGGCCGGACCTTGGTTGTTACCGGTGACGTCCAAATCTCCTCCACCGGCAAGCAGCGATGGCAGGATATTTCTCCTTCCCGATGAAAAACTGGCGGCGATGGCGGCGAGATCTCTTGGCTTGCAGTCGGTGGCAGAATCGTGAATCCCGACCAGACGGGAGAAAGGCATCGGCGCACGACGTGAATTCCGGCGCCCAAAAAACGAGAAAGGTAAACGGTTACAGGATGCAAAACTGTGAGCGACGGGAGGGGGGGGGGGTTACTTCGAGAATGTAATAGTCGCTCAAAGCATCCGAGTGGTGATCAAAGTGGAATCCCCTACCCGTTGCCCCTAGGTGGGTATAAATAGGCAAACCCGAGGAATTTCTATGGACATTAGATCTACACGTGTCCGAACTGACCCGTTATGCCTCTGAACCCGTTATTCGTCCAAATATACACTAACACTTACCGTGTGCATTACTGCGCGTGATTGGGGGGGCCGGGCTCGCAAAGCTCCACGGTCATTCAGACGGGCTTGCGGGAGACGGCTCCTAGCACAGAAATTTATGCGAGTGCGACCGGCGGCTCCGACTTTGCTCAAGAGATTCTCGAATCAATCCAGCCCAATACATAATTAATTTTTTTTAAATTTACACACAGCAGCTGTTCTTTATTTTCAGTCAACAGATTTTCAGTAAAGGTCAGGTCGCGGTGGCTGCATTTGTTCTCTATTTGTATGTTTTTGTCGTTATAGGAGGGCCATTTCGTCATTTATGATATAAAACGTGATTGTCTTCGAATCGGTGGGAGGTCAGTTTCGTAATTTCGTTTGTGACTGTCGGCTTCATAACCCTAGGTTAAGCTTTTCTGTACGGAGAAGGCGTCGGTGGATTAACCGCGGTTTGCTAATTAAATATTCGCTGGTATTTACAATTATAAATAAATGCAAAGAAAAGAGAGACAAAAGCAGAGGAGACATATAGTAATAATTAATCGCGGCGGAGAGCAGAGACCGAGGGAGGAGATATTCCTTTCTCGACTGCGAGGCCTCCGCCGCCGATGGGTGATTCCGGGCAGCTCAGTCTCCATTGACGTTGATAGGATCTTCTTCGGCGGGAAGGTATTTTCTTCTTCCTCCTCTTCTTCTTCTTCTGGCTTTTGTTTCGGAATAATTTGGGCTTGCTGTCAGATGATTCCTCGCTTTTCTTCTTCTTCTTCTTCTTTTGCGTTGTTAGTGTGGCTGTTTTAGAGGTTCGTATCCCCATATTTGGAGATCAATTGCTGCTGTCTTTTAGTTGTATTTGATATTGATTTGAATTTTTTCCGCATATCTTGATTATGAGTCTGTTAGGGGCGGCGTCGGAGCTGTCTGAGCTCCGGCGATGCAGCGAACGAAGCTGTCGGCCCTCCGCCCATCCAAACAGAGCCTATGTCTATGTTTTAGTTGGATGGGAATAGGTTTACGTATGTTATAACTGTTTCGGGTTTTGTTGTTGTTTTAGGGTTGTTTAAATGGTTGCAGAAATTGAAAGATGAATGGCTTTTGTAAATGTTATTCATTATTGTTTCTGTTTATGCGATTCTGTAAATTAACATTGGTGATTGTTATTAGCACTACAGTTTTAGCTAGTTGTACTACGCTGTTTCCTAATTTTTCGTGTCTTTCGGAAATACGTATTGTACATGTATTTTTAGGAAAAATGTTAAACACGACTTTCACGTTAAATACTTTTCATAAAAATGCATGTACAAGACGTATTTCTAAAAGACCCGAAATATGGGTGTATTTCCAAAGTACGCCTTGTACATGTATTTTTAGGAAAAGTGTCCAACACGACTTTCGTGTTAACACGACTTTCGTGTTAAACACGACTTTCGCGTTAAATACTTTTCATAAAAATGCATGTACAAGACGTATTTCTAAAAGACGCGAAATCTGGGTGTATTTCCAAAGTACGCCTTGTACATACATTTTTCGGAAAAGTGTCCAACATGACTTTCGTGTTGGACACTTTTCCTAAAAATACATGTACAAGACGTATTTCCAAAAAATGCGAGAACTTAGTAAAAACTGTAGTGCAACTAGCCAAAACTATAGTGCTAATAACAATCGCCTTAACATTTGACAGTGGAATTTAGGAGGTGATAACCTCTTGTAATGAGAGTTTAGGGCATCAAACATTTAAATTTCACTTTAGATACTAGATTGAGGACTAAGTTATTCTTGAGAGATATTCCATTGTTTCTTATTGTTATCGAGTTAATTACTTTCATATTTTGATGGTGAACCTATATTATATCATTGGAATTGAAAGTAGTCTTTATTTGGAATTACTCTAATGACTTTTATTACTGGAATGTTTAGTACCTTACTTGAAACAAATTGTGATTAGTGTTGGTGGTTCCACGAGAAGAGGGCTGGTGGTTTTGGCTTGGTGGGGCTTAAGAGGGGGCAATGGCTGCAGGGTGAAAGGGGGAGGCTGGTGGTGTGTTTAGGGTTTGGAAGAGAGGGGCGGACGACTGAGGGAATTAGCAAGTGTTGACGGACTGATGGGGGTGAGGCGGCTGGGTCGGCGGTTGCAAGGTGGAGAGGAATTGGCGGCCGGCGGTAGGGAACCCTGGTGGCGGTGGTGAGGGGTTGTAGAAACTACAAGAAGTAAATGGTTAATTTCATTAATGAACAATGAACTGAAAAAAGGGAATAAGAATTAAAGAGGTGGCTGGATTTGGGTCTGTGGAGGCTGAGAGATAGGGCCTGGGAGTGGGGAAGAAGGGGTATAGGGTTAGGGCAAATCTTGGGGAGGGTGATACAAGTCTAGGAGTCGTCACCTACGGTTCCACAAAGTCGGCACCGTGGCCGGATCGCGGGAATCCGGGAATACTTTTACAAAATTCTGCAATACCATCAATCCGCCCACTACCTATCTATTTATAATAAAATAAATGTTAGGACATCCCACCTTCAACGACTTCGATTGGCCGGAGGTGGGGCCACCCAAATACATTAAAATACGACGCAAACTATTGAAGTACTATATCAAATCGATTCGTAACGCGAATCCGGACACATCTGCGGAGTCCGATCGTCGATCCGGGCACGCCATATATGAAAAGTCGCAAATTGGCCCCAAACAGGCCAAAAACTCATCCTCCATTGCAGGTCCTCGTCTCTGCTTCCGCATCAAATTTGGGGTAGGGAAATGAAAATTCTTTGTAGATACTTTTATGCTTAATCTCTTGATCATTGGGTTTTAGGTTGAGCAGGGCAAAGTCAGAGTATATGGAGCTCAAGAAGGATTTTAGGTTGAGCAGGGCAAAGACAGAGTATATGAAGCCTAAATTTAGCAGTGCAAGAAAGATGGATGACTTCATTATTAAGTTGGTCGATGAAGATATTTCCCGTAGTGAACGTTTTAAATATTTTGGATCCCTAGTTCAAAAAGACGGGGGTATTGATAAATGTGTGACACATAGAATCCAAGCGGGTTGGTTGAAGTGGAGAGGCATGTCAGTGATCTTGTGTAATTGTAAAGTACCATTAAAACTTAAGGACAAGTTCTATCGTACTGCGATTAGACCAGCGATGCTCTATGGTTTTGAGTGTTGGACATTGAATTGTGTACATGAGCAAAAACTGGGAGTTGCAGAGATGAGAATGCTTAGATGGATGTGAGGACACACGAGACTTGATAGAATTAGGAATGAATGTATCGGGGATAAGACAAGAGTAGCACCAATTGCAGAGAAGATGCGAGAAGCTCGACTAAGATGGTTTGGACACGTACACAGGAGATCATTAGTCACCTGTCAGGCGTTGTGAGAGTCTAGTCACTAGGCATGTTAAACGAGAGGGGTAGACCAATAAAGACTTCGAATGAAACTATAAGGAAAGACATGATGTACTTATACATTAGTGAGATTATGACACAAGATAGGACACAATGACGACAAAGGACCCATATAGTCGACCCCACTATAGTGGGATAAAGGCTTGAGTGTTGATGTTGTTGTAATCTTTCGATCTTTGATGTAACCATGATACCAACGAGACTTCGATGGCCCATGCACTTTTCTCTCAACCAAATGACAACTATTTTTTTGAGGACATTACTACAAGAGAACTGCTAGTGTCATTTTAAACGATCTTATAGTTCATCATAGTATGGTCTAAATACCATTTTATAAACTTGTTGAGAGGCCTAGATAAATACAAACTTCTCTAGCCATATGGTAGAGAAGATTTTTTTCATTCTTTGTTTTGTTTGTTTTCTTACCCACTTTTTTAGTGGTTGCTCTCTTAATAGAAAATATATCCTATCAGTTAGTACTCTCGTTGACTCATCCCACCATGGAAGACGATACACTCTTACGAAGAATAGAAAAATAGAGGATGCGATCTCACACCTCACTGAACTCATTGTGTCCTATACTTCTAAAGTCAGTCGAATATCATCTACCCTTTCCTCTGACCCATGATATTCCCAGAAGGGAAGCTCGGCTAGATTCATGTCAACCAAACATTGACATCACCTTAGACAACCATCGTCTCTTCCGTCACCAACCACTTTCACAATAGCTGACAACATCATCTCCCTTGAAGCACACCCCATTCACTTTGACTTTCCATGCTTTTAGGGGATTGAATGCCTTGATTGGATCTTCATATCCAGCCAATTTTTCCCTATCAAGCAGCATCTAGTGAACAACAATTCAATAATCTTCTTTTACACGGATGTATTGACTTTATGCTACTTTCAATGGATGCACACCAACCGTCACTGTACTTCACGAGACGCTTTCACAACATCATACAAGACATGCTTTGGTTCTTTTATCTATGTTGACCATGAAGACACGCTTTCTATGCTAACACAATCATCATCAATGCTGCTTTCATACCAAAGAACGTTTGAAACATTTGCAAACTGCACAACAGGATTCTCTAACACTTGCCCCACCCCAAATAAACAACCCCATGATCATGCTCATTCGCCATCTAACCCCCACGAAGATGCAAAATTTGCACTAAAGAATTCACTACAACTACTACGGCAAGTCACGAAGATGTAAAAGTTGCACTAAAGAATTCACTACAACTATTACGGCAAGTCGCTCTAGTTCCTCCTCCTTTCTACTAATCTCTACAGAGACGACTCTTTCTCACTGTAGCAATGCCATCAAGATGACTTATCTTTCACTCTTACTGTCCGAACCATTAACTAGACTCTTCCTAATCAGAAATCACTCCATGCTTTTATTGACCATTCTTCAGCTGCCATATTCTCTGGATATTTGACTTCATAGACCCCTCTAATATCTTCCCTCGTCGACGGTAGTAGTACACTAGTACCTATAACTTCATCCAAGATTGCGTCCCCAATCTTCACCTCATCATTCAAGCCTCCTTTTTCTATGTCATGGTCTGCAATGGAAAATAGCTAACATCTGTTTGCCTCTGCACCCAAATTTCACTCAATATTTTAAGTCACAGCTTTACAAACATTTTGATGAACTCTACTCATGATGTGACACTATACTCGGTGTAAAGTAGCTCCAATTGCCCCGTCTTGTGATATTTGAGTACTCCAAACTAGCCATCTATTTCTTATGCCATTCTCAACCAATCACCTTATAAGGTGCCACCATCACCTTCACCAAGTAATCTGCACAACTCGCCCATGACCCGTTGATCTCTTCGGTTGGCTCTCTACTCCTTCCTGCCGCCTCTACTCCACCACAGAACTATTGGTCCAGCCAATGATACATCCACATTTTCTCCCTTGTCAACATTTTCCAGTTAGCATTCTCCAAGTCAGAGGTTTACCATTTCCCCGTCATTCTAATCATCACATTCACATCACATTCACATCACATTCACTGCAACCAGGTTCCTCTTCAAGAAATACTCGCCCTTATCTTCATGCTCTTTTAGAAGATAGTGCTTGAGGAACAAGTTTCCACCATGATGAATGATGACACCATCCGACCAAGAGCTAGTCTATTTTCTTCACCCACCCTCATCCACGAAAAGGATGATTATGGTTGTTGACTATCCCTCTTTAATCTTTCTCCTCTTCTTCTCTCTCTAATTAACAAGTATTTTTTGTCATAAAGAAAATATACGCTAGGTGCAGTTCTAAATCTATTTGAAGAACCATGTCATAGTTCTACACAGTAACAAGGAGCGAATAGTGTTTTTTTTAAAAAGACAATTGCTTCGAATTTTAAAAAAAATCCTGTAAGATCTAACTTGTTTTTACCCATAACATTGCATATATATATAGTTTGAATTTTATAAAATAATGCATTCACAGCTAGTTTTTTTTATTGTTTGAATTTTACTGTTACAGCAGTTTTCCCTTATGTAGTTTCTGAGCAGATTCCTTTCTTTCTTATCTGACAAGTTTCATACACATTAGGACTTGTTTACTCTGTCGACTTCTGATTCACTGTATGGATTTCAGGAACATCACGTTGAAACCAGCTTTGGCCCGGTTTCTGTTGCTGTTTATGGAGATCAGGATAAGCCTGCACTTGTTACGTATCCAGATGTAGCCTTAAACTGTAAGCCTAAGTTCCGTTTGCTAATGATGTTGAAAAAAAACCTGGAAATTTATCTACGTTAAGCATTGAACTTTTGAAGTTTTTACAATGGATTCAGAGAAGGCATCCTAAGTTTAAATTCGCATGTCCATTACTTATTTGAAAAAAGCTGGTTTAATATAGTAGAGGTTTTCTGAAAGAAGTGGACCTTTTCTTGCTGACGCCGCTGAATGCATTCACAGCAGCAGTTGGCAAAGCTAAAATAATAGTAGCATGTCCTTTTGTGCACTGAGGGGTGGTGATGAGGATAATTTCACACGACCCATGAAGATCTACCCGCGCCGACCACGGGTCTAGTGATGATCGAGGCCGCTCATGACGAGCGAGTCACCGATCGTCTATGAAGCACAGGTACGAGTACCGGGTCCGATACGTATCTGCTACGACAGTAGGATAAATTTTAAAAAACAAGAATACGAGTACGGCAGGATACGTTGTATTAAATATAATAAATATATATATGTATCCATCCCAAATGCATTTATAAATTCTCAAAACAATAAAATATGAAGCATAACTAGTCAATTGAAGTACAAGTTCATAACTAATGCAATATAACATGAAGTTCTTAGGCATAAAATATTCATAATCATTTCAAATTTAAAGATGTTCATCACTCATTTTCTTCATCTTCCTCTATATTGTTAGAGGTCAAGACATCTTCAATTTCTGGCTCATCTAAAAGCAAGTTGACAATCGTAAGCATGCAAACTCAATCAAAAGGATTTGCCCATGCTTCTGCTATATCCCACATTCTACTCCTTCCTTGATTGTAAATTTTGTTTCTCTTCGATAATAAACGTAGATTACTATGCACATACACCAAATCATCAGCTCGTTGTGGTAAAATTTTGTTTATTCTCAATGTGTGAATGAATGAGTATGTGCTTCAATTTCATCCTTGTTTGCGTCATCAAAAATAAATCTACTTGTTGCTGAGGTAGAAGTTGGACCAGTGACACTAATGGGTGATTGTGATTGAGACATAATTGCTGCAATTAAAAAAAGATGAGAAAAACAATCTAATAAACTAGATGATTTTTTGATAGAAATCTGAATGATTTCTGGATAGGTGAAATTGCCATAGTTATGAATACACAATCTCATTATGCTTATAAGAATATAATTAATGATATCTCTAATGAAATCTGGATGATTTCTGGACAGTTGAAATTGCCCTAGTTATGAATAAACAATCTCATTATGCTTGTATGGATATAATTAATAATGCCTCTAATGAAAAGTTTGGGTTTCTTACGTCCTGTTCACTATTCCTTTTTGTCCAATGCTTCTTTCTTAGTCTGATTTTTGAAGAATTGCAAATTTCTGTCAAGATATAAGAGACATATGGGCAGATTTGAGAAAGAGAATTGCAGATTTTTGTCCAGATAGAAGAAAAAGAATTACAGATTTAAGGACTTACCACAGGAGCGGACAAAACAGGAGTGGACGAAACAGGCATCAAAGCAGGCGGGCGAAACAGGAGCGGACGAAACAGGCATCAAAGCAGGCGGGCGAAACAGGAGCGGACGAAACAGGAGTGGACGAAGCAGACGGACAAAACAAGAATCGGCAACGGGCAAACCTAAAACAACGAGGCACGGCAGGAACAGGCGTGACAGGCGGACAAAACAGGAATTGACAGCGGGCAAACCTAAACGACGTTAATATAACGTATTGGTGCGTACCATACGCATACCCGTATAGGAAACGTACCCGGTACGGGCCAAAAAATAACGTATCGGTGCTACTTATCCGATCATAGTATTTTGTGTTTATGTTTATTTTATTTATGTACATTTCATTTATGCATATTTTGGAGGTTAGAATGAACGTAGAATTATGATCGTTCATTATCACTCTCTAGTCTATAAATATGGGTTGAAGTTCTTTTGTAAGGGCTATTGAAAGTTGAGTGAAAGTTCTCCTTTTGATTACTCGATATTGAGGACAAAATCCAAGTGCGAAGTTTAGAAGTTACTTCCCCCTTACCTTCATCAGCCAGTCACCCCCTATTAGCCTTAATACCACTATCTCCCGCCCCCCCCCCTACATCCACTAGCCAACCACCCCACCATCCCTAGGTTTCCTCCACTTCCACCTTAATTTTGCTTCATTTCAGTTTTCAGACGATCCCCTAACCTCCCCTTGGCCGTCCACCCCTGTCCCACTTAAATTCTAATCCCAAGCCACCTCTCCACTGTCCCATCGTAACCACTTCCTAAAATTTTGTCCCACTCTTGAAATCTCATATAACTTCTCATTTCTCACTACCCCTCAGTTACCCCCTCCACTCACCATAATCCCTTAGACTTTACCCCCAACCAGACATCTTCCCATGAACCCACGTGCACCCCCACTATTTCCATACTTCCGGCATTGACCCAACACCCCCACCTCTCTTGTTTTCCAGCCTACATACTCCTCCCCTTCCCAAGCAACAACCTCGACTCGCCCACCCACTAATCTCCTGGACGAACTACAGGAACCTCAATTCCCCTCTCCTCATACATATTGACACCCCTGAAGCCTGATTTCAGTCCAGGAATAAAATCTGGACTGAGAACCAGCTCTCACCACATCCGGCAGACCCTCCTTCCCTCAATGCTCTCTACTGGCACCTCCAGGACCCAATTCCACCCCTACCAAACCTTCCCCACTTCATTCCAACTGGCTTACAACCTACTCCAGTCCCTTCACAACCTCCAGCCATCCTCTGACCACCCCCAACAACCCACAGTCGCTTGCTTTATCTATGGGCACTGAAGAAACACTGGATATCTGCTAAGCCCTCTACTCCATAGTCATGCAAGATGCATTGTGTTGTATATTTTTGATGTTGAATAATTTTTAATTCTCTACTAAAGTTATATCACTTTGTAAATTGTAGTTTCTATTTTCTTGTATAATTTGATTGCGTGTTCTCTCGTATTTATACATCTCTTGTTTTCCTATTTGTCAAGCTTCATCAACAGAGATATATAATATCATTTTTTATAAAAATTTATCATTGCATGCTAGTTGTTGGATTAGTGTTAGCCGACCCCACTATAGTTGTTGGATTAGTGTTAGTGTATTTGGAAATCATCCATTACTCGACGATAGAACCTACCCTACGTCAGTTTGGTATCATAGCCCAAGGTATGGGCCACTTGCGCATATGTATAGGTCGCACGATATCTTATTTTCTCACCTATTATTTAGAAAGAAAATTATCATTACTAGTCTTTCCCAAACAAATTTTTTAGCACTTGGCATTAGAATATTTCATGTCTGGTCCAAGTCACACCAATGGTCACACCTGATTTCCAAAATTTCATGGTCACTCAACTTTGTTAGATGCACGTAAAAATAGATCATCTCAAGGAACAATTTGGCTCACTGTCTACACGAGTTGAGGACCTAGAACACCACAGGAATATGAACCACTTGACTCCATTGGACCAAGATTTAGAGGGGACACACCCACCATCTTAATTCCCTACTTGCACCACCACAGTTCCCTCCTGCACGTAGATACCCTATGATGGGGATGATGTCACTCAGCCCGTTAGGGTCTATTCCCACCACCCTCATACACAATGACGATCGGAACTGCTCATTTTGAGTAGATCGCAAATCGTAACATTTTTCGTTCTTTGCACTTTTTATTTTACTTTGTAATTTTATTTGTTTAAGGTAGACAAGAAATAGAGAATTATGATTGTTCGTTGCCCCATCCTAATCTACATAAAGAGATAGAAGGCTCTAATGAGAGACATTGAAAGTTGAAGCCAAGAAGCCTAGCTTTTGATTAACTGGTGCTGAAGCCGGAACCCCTCCAACTGCGTTGCTTGGACCTCCCCTCTTCCCTTGGTCGCTGGCCATACCCCTCCCTTTTCCCTCTCCAAACCGAGCCTTCCCATCACCCCAACCATCCCCTATATCCCACCCTTCCTCCCACCGCCGATGGCCCTCCTTTCCCGATTGACCGGTGTCGGGTGAAGAGAGAAAAATCAGCCGAGCTCCGAGTGAAGCCACTAGCACAGACCACCTTACTGAACTTTTCAAACCACGCACACGGGGACTGTTTGAGACCATAAATGGATTTCCGAAGGTGACATACCAAAGACTCCCCCGTGGTCTCAAACCCGGGAGGCTGCTGCATATAAACTGTCTCCTGTAGATCGCCGTTGAGGAAGACATTCTTAATGTCCTGCTGATAAAGTGGCCAGTGACGATGAACAACCAAGGAGAGAAGAACGCGGACCGTGTTCAATTTGGCCACGAGAGAGAAGGTTTCCTCGTAATCAAGGCCAGGTTGCTGAGTAAAGCCCCGTGCCACGAGGCGAGCCTTCAGACGGTCGATAATGCCATCCGCCGCATGTTTAATGACATAGACCCATTTGCAGCTAACAGAGGTGTGGCCAGCAGGAAGAGGAACTAGATCCCAAGTCTGGTTAGCCCAGAGAGCCCGCATTTCATCGTTCATAGCGGCCCTCCACCCTGGGTGTTGAAGCGCCTCCTGCACATTGTTAGGTATAGAAATAGAAGAGAGAGAGGTGGCAAACGCGTAGAGAGGCGGCGTGAGCCGATGTAGAGAGGCGTAGTTGACCAAGGGATGAGCTGTAGAGACGAGAGCGTGAACTGCCGTAGCTGAGGTTTCGCTGGTGGCGGGGAGCTGGGTCACGAGAGCATCCTTGGATGGGCGACGAGAGTAGACACGGATAAGTGGTGGAGGAACCCGAGGAGGAACGAGGGGAGAGGCGGAAGAAGACGGCACAGATGTCGTGACCGGTACAGCAGGCCGGGGAATAGAGGGAGCAGAAGACGAGGTGGTGTTGGGTAAGTGGAAGGGCTGGTCTTCGCAGAAGGTGACATCCGCAGAAACGA
The DNA here is from genome assembly GCA_039583875.1 of Platanthera guangdongensis. Lineage (NCBI taxonomy): Eukaryota > Viridiplantae > Streptophyta > Magnoliopsida > Asparagales > Orchidaceae > Platanthera > Platanthera guangdongensis. Next base: position 147,856,087 of record CM077164.1, read on the forward strand.
CCAGCTTGCCGTCAGTAGGAGAGTAGCAGACGTACCCCTTTTGAGTGCGAGAGTAGCCAACAAACATATACTTGGCGGCCCGAGGAGCAAGTTTGTCGGAAGGAGGGCCACGAAGGTGGACATAGCAAACACATCCGAAGATCCGCGGTGTGAGAGAGGTGAGGTTGGTGGAGGGATAGAGGAGTTGGATGGGTGAGGCAAAATCAAGAACAGAGGAGGGAAGACGGTTGATGAGATGACAGACGGTGGATACAACAAAGTTCCAATATTCGATTGGAACGTGCATTTGGAACATAAGAGAGCGCGCAATATCGAGAAGATGACGATTTTTGCGTTCGGCCACCCCGTTTTGCTGAGGGGTATACGCACATGAAGTTTGATGGATGACACCAAATTCAGTGCAGAGATTGGAGAATGCACGACCCGTATACTCCCGAGCATTATCAGTGCGAATTACTTTGAGAGGGGTAGCAAACTGCGTACGCATCTCAAGTAAAAAAGCGCGAAATGCAGAGGTAAGTTCAGTTCGATCATGGAGTAAATAGAGCCACGTGTTACGGGAGTAATCGTCAATGAACGTGACAAAATAGCGAAAGCCAAAAATACTAGTGATTTTATAAGGACCCCAGACATCAGAATGAACTAAAGAGAAGGGAGTACTACTCCTGGTACAGGCAGGGGGGAAAGAAGAACGATGTTGTTTGCCGTAGATACAAGATTCATAAAAGAACTCCCGTAAAGGTATATCAGGAATAGCCCGCTTGAGAATCGGATGGGGAGCATGGCCAAGACGGCGATGCCAATCAACAGTGGAGATGGCGGAGAGAAGAGGTGGTGGGATATTCAAGATGTACAGCCCATTCACCAGCTGCCCCTTACCAATGATACTCCGTTGCGACGATCCTGTATAAGAAAAGAGGAAGGTGAAAAGGTAATACAACAGTCAAGGTCGTGGGTGAGACGACTAACAGATAATAAATTGAAAGGAGATCTCGGAACGTGAAGAACCGAGGAAAGAGAAAGGGTCGGCGTTAGCTGAAGAGCAGCGGAGCCAGAGACTGGTAGGGTGTCACCGTTGGCCACAGTGATACGAGCAGGATGAGGCGTCTGTAGATACACTGTGGGTTTCTGGGAGGTGATATGGTGAGTAGCGCCGGAATCAACGATCCAACAAAGATTATGAGAGAGACAGGTGATACTTTCCGCAGAGAAGGACGCAACAGAGGTGGCAGCAGAATCATCAGACGCCATGCGGTTAGCATAAGGAAAGACCGGGAGGCTAACAGAGAGGAGGCCGGGCGGCTAGCAGAGAGAAGGCCGGGCGGCTAGTAGAGAGGAGGCCGGGCGGCTAGCAGAGAGGAGGCCGAGCGGCTAGCATAGAGGAGGCCGGGCAGCTAGCAGAGAGGAGGCCGGGCGGATAGCAGAGAGGAGGCCGGGCGGCTAGCAGAGAGGAGGCCGGGCGGCTAGCAGAGAGAAGGCCGGGCGGCTAGCAGAGAGAAGGCCGGGCGGCTAGCAGAGAGAAGGTCGGGCGGCGAGCAGAGAGGAGTCCGGGCGGCTAACAGAGAGGAGGCCGGGCGGCTAGCAAAGAGGAGGCCGGGCGGCTAGCAAAGAGGAGGCCGGGCGGTGAACATAAGGAGGCCGGACGGCTAGAGGGAAGTCGAACAAAGAAGAGCAGGTGCGGTAGAGGCAGAAGCCGCACGGTCTCGATGACACACCAGCGACAAGAAGAGTCGCGACCAGGACGCAGCTTGCAGCAAAAGAAGAGACCGCTAATCGACAAGACAAGTCGCAGCGGCTAGCCTAAGGAGAGAAAGTCCGCACGGTCACGGTGAGGCCACAAGCGGGAAGAGAGAAAGCAGGCTGCGCGGATATGGAGGAAGACCGCGCGGGTAGATACAAGATGAAGTGGGACCCACGTGAGAGTTTATAAAAGAGAGAGAGGAGGAGGAGAAGTGGAAGCCACGAGGAGAGAGAGCGGTTAAAAGGGGGCAGACCGCACGAGATGGCGGCTAGGAGGGAGAAGAAAAACACCGGGCGGTTTCCAGGATAACATGCCGAACAAGCAAGTCCGGGCGGACAGAACCTGTAGACCGCAATGTATAACCCCGTATTCGCGAAGAATGGTCTGTTTTTAGCTTCTTGATCCCTTGGTCCGTGACGTTCTCTTGAGTGTAGTAGGTGTGAGGTCACCCCTTTCTAGGGACCCCGAACTCCACAGAGACCAAGTTTTTGGTTTCAACACGCAAGCAGTAGACCGAATACAAGGTGGAGACCGGTGGCTCTGATACCATGTAAAGAGAGGACCAAAACCTTGTATATATTTCTTGAATTGAATAGTTACAAGTATACACACACTTATATATGAGAAGAAAGAAGAGAGAAATCCTAATACATGATGTGAGACTAATACAAGTAGAGAAAAAGAAAAAAACATGGGCCCTTAATTGGGCCCTTAATTGGGCTTTTCTAACAATTCAGAAGAAGCCAATTGGAAAGGATTTGAATTCTTTCCAAGAAGGATTATTCAGTCTTTACGATTTTGGAGACATTTCCTTCTCCTTCGCAAATTCGTGCTTTTTTGTACTACCAAGCACTACACTTGGACTCCTTGAAAAAGACGGGTCATCTTCATGCTAAGTGGGCTGAGTATTTACAAGATTTATATTATGTTCTCAAACATCGAGTTGGTGTTGAAAACAATCCCACTGATGCACTTAGCCGTAGGGTGAGCCTACTCCACAACCTTACTACCCAGACAACGAGATTCGAGCACTTGATCACAGAATATTTTATGCCTTGACTTTGCCGTTATATACTTATTTATTTCGGGGCACCCACTTATGCATTCCTCGGACATATATTCGAGATCATCTAGTTTGGGAGATGCAGGTCGACGGGGCAGCCTGGCACTTTAGGAGAGATAAGACCACCGCACTGGTAGAAGCCGTTTCTATTGGCCTGCCCTAAAGAGAGACGTTACTCGAATCATTCGACATTGTCACATATGTCAGACAACCATAGGGTCGCGATAGAGCACAAGTCTATACATGTCTTTTTTGGTCCCATACTAGCCATGAGTGGACATCAGTATGGATTTTGCAATCAGACTACCTCGCACCCTGCCCTGCGCAAATCCGATTCCAACTTTGTTGTAGTATAACAATTTTTCGAATTGGCTCATTTCATCACTTGTAGCAAGATTGCAGATGCATTACATATCACATCCATCTTCGTGCAAGACTTCTTTCAACTTCACAGATTACCCAAGATCATTGTATCTGATCGCGATGTCTGATTCGTGAGTTTATTTCTTTATAACACTATTGAAGTAGACAGACACAACACTATAGTTCTCATCAGCTTACCACCCACAAGAGGATGACCAAACAAAAGTAATGAATAGAGCTCAAGGAATCTATCACGATGGCTCATAAGTGATCATACCTCCTTATGGGACTCGGTGTTACCCATTACAAAATTCACATTTAAAGCTCAATAAATAAATAGAATAATTAGGTTGAGCCCATTTAATTCAGTCTTAGGATGTGAATATAGGAAACCTGTATACCTTATCTCTCCACCCATAGAGTCTCGCCCTAGCGAGTCTGCCGAATCCTTTGCTAGACTACATAACATGCATGAGTCTATTCGACATAGAAATATTTGCAATAATGATATTTATAAATCTTATGTTGATAACCACGAGAGAATGCAAAACTTCAAAGATAAGAAACATGTGATGATCTGTATACGTGCTGAGAAAGTTTCCTTATTTCCTAAGGGAACTGCTCAAAAACTAAATGTCAAGTGAATGAGTCCTTACATGGTTATCAAAAGGAGTGCGTCAAATGCTTATGAATTTGATATTCCTATGAGCATGGAAATTTCACCCGTATTTAACATTGAATATTTAACCCCATTCGTCAAGCCACATGACTATATGTATCCTTTGCCACCTACTGCCTCATCTCCACAATCCCAACCTTCATGTACTACCTCACCATAGCTCCAGCCTTTCCCTACTACTTCGTCACTTACTGATCATTCCACTCCAATCCTGATTTCTTCTGTAACAATACCACATTCTCCAACACATGCATCATCATCTACAGACACCTGACCTTTTGACGTCATCACTGAGAATACAACTCATGAATTCACACCAGCACTAGGTAGAGTCAAATTCTTGGTTCATTTGGCAGTTCCGCGCATTTGTCAGCGACACATCGATCTCCGCATCTGTGCTCGAGAGACTTGTCCAAGACCTATGAACACAGTACAATTATCTCCATTCATCCGAGATGAATGCCTTCGAGGCAGGGGAGTTGGTGTGGATCATGCTACATGACCTATGAGGGTCTACTCACACTGCTCACGAAACTAGTGACGATCGAGACCGCTCATGAAGAGCGGATTGCCGATCGTAGTACTCTGTGTTTGTGTATTTTGAAGGTTACAATGAACGGAGAATCATGACCATTCATTATCTCTCCCTAAGTTATAGATAGGAGTAGAAGGCCTTATGTAAGGGCTTTTGAAAGTTGAGTGGAAGTTCTCCTTTTGATCACTCGGTGCTGAAGCCGAATTATAATTGCGAAGCTTGGAAGTAACCCCTCCATTCCCCTACCTTCACCAGCCGACCACCCCTCTTTTACCCTTTCCTCCACTAGCCAGCCCCCTCCTTTCCCCCTTATATCCACTAGCTGGCCACCCCACCATCCCAAAGTCCCTCCACCACATCTATCTCAATTTCGCTTCATTTCAATTTTTCGGCAATCACCACCACCACCTCTGGCCACCATCACCATGACCACCCCTAACCTCCCCTTGGCCAGCTACCCCCGCCAACTTCCATTCCTACCCTAGGACACTGCTCCACTATCCCACCCCCATCCTGTCCCATATCTAAAATCTCTCATAATCTCCCATCTCTTACTATCCCTTAATTACTGCTCCACTCACCATAATCCCCTCACTATACTGCCAACTAGACATCTCCCCATCAGCCAAAGTGACGCCTACGACTTCCACACTTCTAACATTGACCCAACACCCCCACCCCTCTCATTTCCATCCCAGACGTCACCCCTCACCTTCCCAAGAAGTAACCTTCACTCGCCCACCCTTTAATATCCTGGATGAACTCCATGAACGCCAATACACCTCTCCCCATACAACCGGACACCCCCTGAAACCTATTTTCAATCCACGAATAAAATCTGCATTGAAAGTAGTCCCCCACCACATACGTTAGGCCCTTCTGCCCTCACTGCTTACTGCCACCACCTCCAAGACCAATTACCCCCCCTCCCCCGGCCAAGCCTTACCCACTCATTCCAGCCATCCTCTGCCACCCCTAGTCTCTTCGTTCATCCACGTACACTGAAGACTCGTTGGATATCCACTAAGCCCTCTACTCCATAGTTGTGTAAGTTGCATTGTGTTGTCTTTTATTTGATGTTGAATTAGTGTTAATTCTCTACTTAAGTTATATAACTTTGTAATCATTGTCGAAGAACTCTTGTAAATTGTACCATTGTATGCTCCTATTTGATTGACAAAGACGGAGTATATGAAGCTTAAATTTAGTAGTGCAAGAATGACGGATAACTTCGTCATTAAGTTGGGCTACCAAAATATTTTTCTCAGTGAGTGTTTAAATATCTGGGATCAATAGTTCAAAAAGATGGAGGTGTATAAAGATGTGATATATAGAATCCAAGCAGGTTGGTTGAAGTGTAGAGTCACGTTTGAGATCTTATGTGATTGTAAAGTACCATTAAAACTTAAAGGCAATTTTTACCGTACTGTAATTTGACCAGCGATGCTCTACCGTTTTGAGTTTTGGACAGTGAATTGTGCACATGAGCAAAAAAAGGGAGTTGCAGAGATGAGAATGCTTAGGTGGATGTGTGTAGACATAGGAGACTGCATAAAATTAGGAATGAGTGTATCATGGATAAGACGGGAGTGACACCACTTGTAAAGTAGATGCAAGAAGCTCGATTAAGATGGTTCAAACACGTACAAAGAAAACCATTAGAGGCACCTGTTAGGTGTTGTGAAAGTTTAGCCATTAGACATTAATGGAGAAGGGGTAAACCAAAAAAGACTTGGAATGAAACTATAAGGAAAGACATGATGTACTTAGGCATTAGTGAGATTATAACTAAAGATAGGGTGCAATGGAGGCAAAGGATTCATATAGCCGACTCCACTATGGTGGGATAAAGGCTTGAGTGTTGTTGTTTGTTGTTGTGTGTTCCTATTTCCTTGTGTAATTTGGTTGCGCCCTCTCGCATTTATACATCTTTTGTTTTCCTATTTGCTAAACTTCATCAACTAATCTAATATCATTTTTACAAAATTTTATTATTGTAAGTTAGTTCTCAGCTAAGTGTTTGTGCATTTAAAAATCATCCATTAGTCTCCAATAGAACCTATCCTGCACCAGGTGGCCTCCGTGCCCATCCTAAATGGGTCTGATTTTTCGGTGGCCGCGTGCTCTTCTGGGTAACAGGGCTATTGGAGAACGCTCCACCATGGCCCTACATCTAATTTATTTGTTTTAAGATTTTGTTTTTCAAGGAGAAATTTTTTATTCTATTTGTATTTTCCCTGGCATTTTATTAGATATGTCATGCTTCCAAGGATTGTTCTTTTGCCCCGAAGCAGCTTCGTTGTTGATTCACAATTTCTGCATATATCATATCAGCCCTCCAGGGCATGAGGTCGGTATTTCAGCTTTTTATATGTTATCTCCAACATCTTCAAAATTTTATTTGGATTCAGTATATATAGGCTCCGTTTGGGGGACTTATTTTCACCGGTCAAGCGGTCATGACCGCATGAACCGGGTTCATGCGGTCGTGACCGCTTGACCGGTGAAAATAAGTCCCCCCAAACGGAGCCATAATCTTGGACGCACACATGATTTTGTTATTGGTCTTTGTCAAGAATTGTTGCAGTTAGCAGCAGCTCCAATATCTTCACATGTTTCCATGCCTTCTGTTGATGATTTGGCTGATCAGGTTGCTGAGATACTAGACTTCTTTGGGTAATTGCCAGATTTTCATCCATGAATATTTCTTCAATATTCATATAACATTCTTTTGATTCAACCATAATTGAGCGACTTCCCTGATATTAACCCTTTAGCCTTTTCTGATTTACAGGATAGATTCAGTAATGTGCATGGGGGTCACGGCAGGTGCTTATATTCTTACCCTTTTTGCTGTAAGTATTTTTCATGCGGTGTTTAAAGCCTTGTGTGCTCGGCATTTGCTATAAAAAATTTCCGGATATTATTTTTTGACATCTTTTGTTTTAATCTTTCAGACAAGATACAGAGATCGGGTGATCGGTTTGATATTAGTCTCTCCACTCTGCAGAGCGCCTTCTTGGACCGAGTGGTTGTATAATAAGGTTTTTCTTCGGACCTTCCTTGTTCTTCTACTAAAGAAACTGGTTCCCACCCAAAAAAGCTCTTTGATTCAAATTCTGAATGGTTAATGCAATTCTCAGGTGTTGTCCAATTTGTTATATTTCTATGGCCTCTGTGGCTTGTTCAAGGATTACTTACTTCAGAGGTACTTCAGCAAGGTATTTAACCATAAATTTATATTCTCTTGCGTTCATGAAACTTTTTTTACTTAAGGTTCTCACTTGCTCCCTTCTTTGTCTGGCAGGATTTACTTGGAAACTTACAGATCCCAGAGTCTGATATAGTACAGGCGTGCAAATTTGTCAGTAGATACATTGGTCTTTCTCTTTTCTGATATCCATTAATTCTTACCATGTTCTCGGCTAAGTTTTCATCTATACATTATTTGCAGCTTCTGGAAGAGAAGAGAAGTACAAATGTTTTGAGATTCTTCCAATCCATTAATGGGTATGTTTGCATGGGGTCTCTTTGAATCAAATGGTGTGGCAAAGTACTGTTTAACAGTTTCAGCTCCTAATATGCAGGCGACATGATATCACAGCAAGGTTGAAGTACCTGAGGTGCAAAACGTTAATATTTGTTGGAGAGAATTCTCCTTTCCATTCTGAATCACTTCACATGATCTCTAAGTTGGATCGGAGATGCAGTGCACTTGTTGAGGTTTTTTTTGTGATTTTTAAACATTATGTTTGCTATCCTAATCTCAATAGTATCAGTATATAATCCCATCCTATAACAGAACATTTAGTCAAGCTTAATCTAGAGAAAATATTCAGTAAAATTCTTGAAGAACTTAAGTTCATATTAATTATTCAAAATATGATCTGATTTGAGCAGGTTGGTAGAACTCTACATGATTAAATCGCGCATAATCAATCAGGTTGGTTGGCTGATGCTTCCAAAGTCCACAAATTTACTCAGACGGACTTTAGATGGTCTGCGATGATTGAATCATGCGGGTTACCATAGCTATTTGCAATGCTAGGTTTGCGTGCTAGCCAACTCATCTGAGGTTAAAGAATGATAAATAGAATTGAGTGATATTACTAAGATCTTATGGTTAGGATGATATAGATTTAAGCGTGTATTGTTAAATCCTTTGTTAGAAGCACACAATGAATATTTTACTAACAAAATTGAGAGAGATTAGAGAATGTTACACATGCACAACAATGAGTCCTTGGAGCATCTTATTTTGTTTTTTATCAGGATGTATTTTTAATTTGTAAGGGAACTATGGTAATGTGCATGTGAGCCCCTCCCTATATAAGGAGGAGGATTTGGAGTATTAGACATCCTTTTTTGCTTAGGGTTTTGGGATCTCTCCTTTTGAGAGGCACTTCAAAGATGAATCAGTCTCCTTAGGTTAGGCATGAGTATTTCTCGTGAGTGTATCCAATTTTTTTTACTTTTATTACAAGCTGATTCTGTGTTGGTAACATTTGGTTCGACCTACCCCTTTCCACTTACATTTGGTCACTGACATCACGAGCAGTTACACCACTGTTTCGTTCAGCTACTTCCACTTCAGGCTTCAGCAGCGTTGCTCCCTGTTTGCTCGATACCAGCCGTGTATCGCGGTGACCGATCTCCGCATCGGTGGGCTCGATGCATCCCCACAGACCCATCCCAGACCCTTGCACCGTCCCCCGCCCGCCTTCTTACTCTATTGTTGCTTTGGCTTTTGCGTTCGGCTTTGTTTGCAATGTCTACACTCGACTTCGACTCCAGCGAGCGCGTAAGCATTTTAATCGACAGATCCCTTCCAACATTGTTGTGACCTTCTTCTCACACCCTCCATCCAACCAATACTGCTTTTCACACGCTGTTTCTCCCACACCTGCAACCTTTAGTGCGCGCGCTTCTTCTCCGCAGTGTTTAGAGGACTGCCCCTTCCCTTTCTCCTTTTTATGGCAAAGACCTACCATCTGACAATGGAATCCCATGTGGAGGTCCTCGAACGCGCTCTCACCGCCACTAACTCTCTCCTCAAGGCCTAAGCCGAGCAGTTTACTTCGATTATGGCCCTACTCCACAACATGGAACCTGGCTAACACTCCAGGCCTAATACCACCTCTGCCTTGGGATCCCCCATCACATTGTCCCCAAAGATCCTGCTTTGGTGGCATTGCATCCTCCGCCTTTCCCCGCATCGACTTTCCTTCAATCAACGGGACTGACCCCCTGGATTGGATTTCCCGGGCCGAACAATATTTTGACATTCACTAGACCCCTCAAACGCAAAAAGTCTCCACGCTCGTATTGGTATGGATGGGTCCGTCCTCCGTTTGGGTCCGCTGGTTCTGTTAGTTCTCTCCCAACCTCACATGTGTAGCTCTTATCGAGGCACTCATTCAACGATATGATCACCGCTACTCCGACAATGTGGGCGAACGGCTTTGCGGGGTCCGCCAGACCCCGTCCATTGACTCATACATGGATGAATTTATTGAGTTAGTCACTCACGTCCCTTCTCCTCCACCCGACCACTACTTTGGCTATTTCATGCATGAATTACAACCTCATATTCGAGCTCGCATCCACACCCTCCATCTGCCTACAATCAAACAAGCCATGGACCTCTCCCTACTCGTGGAGGACGAATTCCTGGCTATGTTCGGGGAACCTCATTCTACATCGCCTCCTTCCAAACCCCTCTACCAACCATACTTTGCCCCTCCTAAATTTCCACGTTCACCTCCTCTACCTCGCCCACCCATTATGCCTCCACGCAACAACCGCCCCATCCCATTCACCGTCCTTCCAACCAAGAGTATCATGACTTGCGGAGTAAGGGCCCATGCTTCCTTTGCGAGTGACCCTACTCTCCTGCTCATGATTTCCTTGTCAAAGAGTTTCGCGCTCTCATCGGTGATGACTTTGAGGAGATTGACATAGTTGACTTTTTGCGGTACCATATGCACCGCCGGCGGAGCCCCAGGCACCTCAGCGACAGCCAACCCGCAAGGGTATCACTGTTAGACGGAGGGCAGCACCCCACCTTGGGGTCAAGGTCGATTTTCAAGCGGGATATATTGTTGTAAGACCCCCATTTTTTTTTCTTTTGAAACACCGGGGTCTTATGCCCAGAACCGCCGCTTTACGGTGACACCTTCACGCCCTGAAACGTCATCACCGCAAATCACCGATTCTGCCGGCCGATTCGATCACAGAAAAGCAACAAAGTAGAGTAAGCACAAGAGTGGTAAAACTCTAACCAGAAGTCCACAAAATACAATCACATCAGAGTAAATATATCTCCGCGAAGGGAGAGTCCATAGAATATAATGTACTAAAAATAAGGGCTTAAGCCCGATACATCATATCCTCACTACATAATCTCTCAAGCGGAAGTAAAGTAAAACACTGCTAAGGTCAGGGGCTCACAGTCCCTGTCGTCTGAACTCCGGTGCTAGACTGCCCCATCTCCAAGCGTGCCGACCTGCGGGGCTGCTCCTCCATGCTGGGCTCCATGATCCCCTAAATGATGTGGTTCGAAAATTGTTAGTCTAAAAGACTAAGTCCTATCATCCCCCACCCCTTCCCCCATGGCCCCTAGGCACCGAGCGGAGAGGAAGAAAGGGGAGGACTTGAAGGTGGAGAGTAATTAAGAAACAGATGACAGCGGACCTATACTAGCAATTTTTATAATATATGTGACAGTAAAGTAAAGTATGAAAAATATCCTTAACTTATACCGAACATATAAGCAAGAGATCTTTTACAGGGCTCCCATCGTATAAAAAGTCTCATACCAATTTATACGTTGGGGTGTCGGTTATTAACAGCAATATATATATAAATAATTTAACCTTAATTTATAAACTTGCCCACACAAGCTTATAGACCAAGAGGTCGTTTTGCAGGGCCTATTGTATAAGCGTCCCATACCACTTATACAATAGGTGACAGGGGTTTTATGCTATGATTATGCTATGACATGCAAGTGGGTTATGATGCTATCATGCAAGTGCAACTCACCCACCCGACTCTGTGCACACAGACTTTTAGTTCCCCATTTCTGGAGCTGAACCTCCCAGGATACCTCCGTAGTGGCAGACGGAAACGGTGGGTTGGGTCTCGCCCACCTCTAAACCAGAAAAGCACTACCGGTCAGACCTATCGTACGGCTCAACGCTGGTGCACTAAGCGGACTCCTGCGTACTCTTGTCGGCTGTCGCACCGGACTTCTGTTGGCGAAGTGCTAGCCACACTTGCCGAGTCAACGTATTGGCGTCGGTGCATCGACACTCCAATACCGAAGACCCACCACCTTTATTTTATGCACATGCAACCTTATGTATCAGTACCGAGCCAAAGCTCCCCGGACCATCCCGTCCGTCACGAACATCAACCGAGCCAAAGCTCGCCGGGCCATCCGGCCCCTCACAAATATCAACCGAGCCAAAGCTCGTCGGGCCATTCTGCCCCTTTCCACAACCACCGAGCCTACCGCTCGGACATCCTAGTCAAACTAACTTCCCGAGACACCGGGGTGTGTGAAAGTGAACATCTAATTATTCTAGTTGCTCTTTAAGATTTATCACTTCTACAGTTTACGTTAGCCCAGGATTGCCCAAGGTATACCCTATGAAGAGCTCTCGAAGGCACTAGGAACTACGATGAGATTACGCCCAAAGTTACCTTTCGCAAGACACTTATTATTAATGGTTGCTACCCGATTCCTCCGGCCCTCAATTAATTTGCAGAATCTAGCCCTAGTGCATTAAACACTTCCTTCCTATGGGAAGATCGATCTTTCGTCGATCCCGAGCACCACCTAACACTAGTCAACCTCTCTCTCAACAAATCCTATCTTCCAATGAAGAACTCCTTTATTTACCCAAACCAACAACCTACTAAGTTTTCAACTCTCCAAAATTCACTAACCACTATAGTTCAGTTTCCGCAGTTACTATATGCAGACCACCCTATACTATATGAGATGTATAAAAGGAGGTACTCCGGATTGTCTTCCAAATCTCCTATAAATTTTACCAGAGATCTATCATAACAAATTTAGTTTAAAATCAGAGACCCATAATTTTTCTAATTAATTTGATATTTATAAAATTTTCCCAAATGTTTGGCCATGGGCAATTTTGAACATGAACTATATGATCTACTCAAGTAAAGGCTACCCAAAATTTTTGATCACTAAATTAACAGAGGTTTATGACTACATACAAATTTTCATAATTTTTCAGAAACTATTTGACCTCTAATTAATTTATCCAAAATATTTCCCTTAATCATATGTAAAGAAGGAAGTACCAAAATTATTCATCAGAAAATTATACAAAAATTACAGAGTGTTAATAAGGTTCAGAAAAGATCATTGTACAAAAATCATAATTTTAGAGGCTTGCTAGACTCCAAAATAAATTAAATTAAATTTTCATGGGAAATCATATTTAATGAAGAAACCCTTAAAAATAATCATCCAAAAATTCTATAAAAATTCACAGAGCTTTAAAACATAATAATAAGTCCTCTGGCTAGATTTCATCAATTTCCAGCAAGTAGTTTCTTCCTAATAAATTTCTAAGTAAATAATACAAATTGCCAATTTGTTAATGAAGTATTCAAAATAATCATCCTAAATTCATAATAAAATTTCCAGAGCTTGTAATCACCTCAAAAACTACTCAACCCAAATCTCATCACTTTTCAAAAAGTTTTTGTGACATTTTCTATCCCTACAAGGTTTGTGCCCTAAGCTAGGGTTAGGGTTTTGAGGGGGTTTAAGGCTTCCAAATTCCCTAACATTTTAACCAGAGGACTATACTAATCCTATGGTCCTTCCCACAAAGTTTCAAGTCAATCCAAGGTCATCTGACCCTATGATCTTCAAACCCTAAAAATCCCCATTAAGGAACTTACCCTAGGGTTCTAGGGCTACCCTACACTTAACCACCCCAAATTCCATGGGAGGGTGAGTCATACAATAGAAAATCGGTGGCCAAAATATCAGCCTCTGTTGAGGGGATTTGACCACTCAAAAGCCTAAAGTGCACTTTTGTCCAAAGTACCCTTATTATGACAAGGCTAGGGTTTTCATGTTTTCTATCCAAACCATCTCCAAAAGAGATGAGATTTTAACCAGAGCTTATAGTTGACCCACATCACCACCCACCAAAATTTGGGGGGATTTTGAGGTGTTTAGGACACCTAATTAATTTATTCATGGTTTATTAAAATTTTCTAAAAACTATAGAAAATGTTTCCCAAAAATTCTGAATATTGGACAGGCCCTAGGTATAGCTAGGGTAGACTCCATGCCAGAATTTCAACTATTTTGGACCAAGGATGAAGTGTGGGCACTCAGTTTAATGTCTGCCTAGCCCTAGATGTAGGTCCCGCCAAAATGGGTGCCCTGGTCTAACCAGGACTCTAAATTGGGCGAAATCAATTTTAGATTAAACTAGACAGCAAGAACTTCATTTTCTATGTTGACCACTTTCTCTGTTGCAGCCTCTAAGTATTTTTAAAAACTAAAACCAATAAATGTAAAATCTGTGACATAATTGAATAATCATAAAATGTTATACTATAGTTTGAAATCAGATATAACACGAATCTTGGCGCAGGATGGACGGGATTCGTTCATCTTCTACCTTGAGCCGACGACCAAGATTTATCCCGCCTGAGCCAGTTTCAAACGGCTGCCACCGACCATCCAGCCACCTCCCCGGCCGGCCACCGCCCCCACCACCTCCGTTGAGGTGGTGGCTGTCGCCAGGCGGCGGCTTGGCCGCCGGAGGCCCCTTTTCCGGCGATCCCGACAGGTGAAAATTCATGGAAAATCCATGAAATTCTGAACTTGGATCGGGCTCAATTTAGCCCGAACCTTGGCCCCTAAGATTCCTAAGATCTACCCATGAAAGAAGGTGTGGAAGAGGACCTGTTGAGAGGGCTGGAGGCGAGCTGATCTCCGGGTTGCCATGGCGGTGGTGGCGGCGATCGGGTTTCTGCAATAACACAATGGGGTGACTCGATTTCTTCAGGTAAAGGTTGGGAAATCTTCCTCTCGGCCCACTGAAGATGTTAAAGCCTCAGATGGGGAGGGGAGATGCCGGATCTTCAATGGCCATTAAGGCCATTAATGGCTACATTCGGCCATGGTAGAGGGGGCTGAACCAGGCCCTTGGTGGCCAGGGAAACAGCTGGAAACTTCTCCCCTTCCCTAGGGGAGTTGAATTCATCCATTAAAGGTGGCCTTTGGCCTCCCCTTGGCCGAGTCTCTTCCTTCCTCCTTTTCCATTTTTTCTCTCTCCTCCATAACCATGGAAATGAAGCTCACTCTCTCTCCTAGTCACCAAGTTGACTTGGTCAATCTGGAGGTCTATTGGCAGCCCATCCATACACATAATCACCTAAAGAAACCACATGAGGAGGCTTGAACTTGGGCTAGCCTATTTGGGCTAGGTTGACCCAAGGTAGGCTTGGGTTGACCTTGGTCATCATGGCCATTTGGGTTGACCCCAATAGGTCCCTGGTGACCCATTGGCCTCCCCTAAGGTCCAAGAAGGCTTGGGTAGGGTTGGTTGGGCACCTTGGTGGTCACTTGACCCTTAGTTAAAGCACTTTGACCTTTTTAGGGCAAGGTTGACTTTGGTCAACTTAGACTCTTTGATTGACCCCAAGGGGTCCTTGGTGACCCCATGACTTCCCCTGAGGTCTAGGAAGGGTTATGTAGGGTTAGCTTGCACTTTGGAGGTCATCTACCCTTAGTAAGGGTACTTTGACCAGATTAGGGGCTTGCGTTGACTTGGGTCAACTTGGCCTCTAGGACTGAACCCAATGTGTCCTTAGTGACCCATTGACCTCACTTTAGGTCTAGGAAGGCATGTGTGGGGTCCACTTGTCTAGGGGAAGGTCAATTGAGCCTAAGTAGGCTAGTTTGACCCCTTTAGGGTTAGGGTTGACTTGAGTCAACTTAGTCTCTTTGATTGACCACAATGAGTCCTTGGTGGCCCTATGGACCTCCCAAAGTGTTTGGGGGTGTTGTGGTAGGGTCCTGGGGTCAAGGTGTAGCCCTATGATCATCCTAAACTATTATTTAGAATTCTACTATTTGTAGACCATGGTGATTTCCAACTTCATGCCTAAGCTCACTTGGTCTTCTTGGGCTTACTAGGGTTTTGTCATGACCTAGTCATGACTAAAACCACTCTTAGGGGTCTAGTTGGAAATGAGATGTTACAAATCCCAATAAACAAAACAAAGATTTCGTTCCCGAAATCAAGGTTAAGCCTACGAGAATTTCTATCGAAGAAAAAGGAAGCTTGTAACATCCCATAAGAAGTGAAAGATTACATCTCGACGCCATGTTTGCTAAGTGGGGTTTAAAGGGAAACCTAAATCTATGACCAATTCGCCCAATTGACAAAGTCAAGATCCCAATAAATAAAATATTAGCCTCTACTCTTCCTAGAGCAGCCCTACTAGTGTAAAACAGGAAAGTAAACTGAACATCTTGAGAGATTGTGAGATATACCTGACTGAACAGCTCTGGATACTTTTGTCGCATCAGGTCCTGCGGTTCCCAGGTATGCTCCTCCTGGCCGTGGTTTCTCCACAGGACTTTGACTAACAGAACCTTTTTGCGACGTAAGATCCGTACTACTCGGTCATCGATCCGAACCGGCTCCAAGTGAACTGACCGGTCTGAAGCTACCGGTCCATCTGTGGTCAAAATTTGCTGCTCCGGGCGCAGTAGAGCTCTCCTAAGCGAAGAAATATGGAACACGTCGTGTAAACCCGTCAGCTCCGGTGGCAACTACAGCCTGTAAGCTAGGGGTCCGATCCGCTCCAGGATCCTGTAAGGGCCCATATACCTAGGGCTGAGCTTCTTCTTCTGACCACGCACCCGTGAAACTCCGTGCATGGGCCGGATCTTCAGGAAAACCCGGTCTCCCACCTGAAACTCTACCTGACGGTGTCAGGCGTCGTAGTACTTAGCCTTTCGGCTCTGTGCTTCCAGCATCCTGTCCCGTATCAGTCGCAGCTGAGCTTTGGTGTCTTCGACAAAATCCGACCCCAACGCCTTCGGATCCTCGTCCTGAACCCATGAAAGTGGAGTCCTGCATCTCCTTCCGTACAAGGCTTCATAAGGAGCCATCCCTATGCTGGACTGGTAGCTGTTGTTATAGGAGAACTCGGCCAGTGGTAAAAGCTTCTCCCAAGGTTCGTTTCGATCCAGAATGCATAGCCTAAGGAGGTCCTCCAATGTCCGGTTGGTGCACTCTGTCTGCCCATCCGTCTGGGGATGAAATGCTGTGCTGAAGGTCAGTCGCGTGCCTAAGTAAGCCTGCACGGATCTCCACTCCCTGGATGTGAACCGACCATCCCGATCTGACACGATTGTCCGGGGCACCCCATGGTAACGAATGAACTGCTCTACAAATCTCCACACTAGTACCCCAACCTAGTCATCTTTCTTGATCGGAATGAATCTGGCCACCTTCGTCAGCCGATCGACAATGACCCAAATCGAATCATTTCCCGTCCGTGATCGGGGAAGACCATGAATGAAATCCATCGCGATGTCCTCAAATTTCCACTCCGGCACCGGAAGTGGCTGTAGCAGTCCCGCAGGGTTTCTGCACTCCGCCTTCACTAGCTGACATGCCTCACAATGAGTCACGAAGGATGTGATGTCCTTCATCCCTGGCCAGAACATCGTCTTCTTCAAGTCTGCCGTCATCTTGGTGATCCCCGGGTGTATAGAATATCTGCTACAATGTGCCTCCGCCATGATGTCCTCCCGAATCTGACCTCCTGCAGGTATGTAGACCATGTCTCTGAAATGTAACAATCCATCCCTCAGTGAATAATCTCCCGTCGAACCCTCCTTCAAGGCTTGGAATATCGGCTCTGCCCATGCATCTACCTTCTGTCCGTCCCGGATGCGGTCCCGAATATCATCGATGGCAACCATCGATGCTAGATACTCCATGTACAGCTCTGGATCATTCTCGGATACTAGGGATATCTGCATATCTCTGAAAGACCGGACTAGCTCCATGGACATCAGCTGTGGTCCCTTCCCTGAGTTGTCTCCTCTCCGGCTAAGAGCATCTGCCACCACGTTCGCCTTGCCGGGATGGTAGTGCATGGTGTACTGGTAATCTGACAGGAACTCCACCCAACGTCTCTGTCTGATGTTGAGTTCCTTCTGTGTGTCCACATATCTCAAATTCTTGTGATCGGAGAAGATGTCACAGTGAACCCCGTAAAGGTAGTGTCGCCAAATCTTCAGAGCGAAGATCACTGCGCCCATCTCCAGATCATGCACCAGATAGTTCTTCTCATGTATCTTCAGCTGTCGGGAGGCGTAGGCTATTACGTGCCCGTTCTGCATCAGAACGGCACCCATCCCCTGGTAGGCGTCTGTGTACACCTGGAATCCCTCCCTTCCCGACGGAAGAGCGAGAATGGGAGCTGAGGTAAGCCGACCTTTCAACTCCACAAAGGCCGCCTCACACTGTGACGTCCAAATGAACGGGGATTCCTTCTTTGTCAGGGATGTAAGAGGGAGTGCAATCCGGGAGAATCCTTCGACGAACTTCCGGTAATATCTGGCAAGTCCCAGGAAGCTCCGTACATCCGTGGATGTCTTCAACGGTGGCCAATCCTGAACTGCCCGAATCTTGGCCGGGTCAACTGCCAACCCTGCACCGCTGATGATATGACCTAAGAAGGCCACCTCCTTTAGTCAAAACTGGCATTTGCTGAACTTCACGTACAGCTGGTGTTCCCGTAGCCTCTCTAGAGTCAAAGTCAGGTGTCGTGTATGCTCCTCCTCCGTCCTTGAGTAGATGAGGATGTCGTCAATAAATACGATGACGAATACATCCAAATACTCCTCGAATACACTGTTTATGAGGCTTGTAAATGTTGACGGCGCATTTGTGAGCCCGAATGACATCACTGTAAACTCGAACAGTCCGTACCTATTACTGAAGGCGGTCTTTGGAATGTGCTCCTCTCAAATCCGTAGCTGGTAATAACCTGACCTCAAGTCAAGTTTTGAGAAGAAATGCGCTCCTTCCAGTTGGTCGAACAACTCGTCAATCCGTGGCAGCGGGTATGTATTCCGGACCGTCAATCTGTTCAGCGCTCGGTAATCAATACACAAGCGGAGACTTCTGTCCTTCTTCTTGACAAATAGCACCAGGGCTTCCCACGGCGAAGAGCTTGGCCAGACAAACCCTGCCTCTACTAGTTCCTGCAACTGACTTCGGAACTCTGCCAACTCTTTCGGGGCCATCCGGTAAGGGGCCCTAGATGCCGGCATGGCCCCCGGCACAAGCTGTATCTGGAAGTCCTGCTCTCGGTGCGGGAGTAGCCCTGATAGTTTCTCTGGAAAGACGTCAACAAACTCTCGCACCACCGGGATGTCTGCCACAGACCCCTTGGCCTCCGCCATCTCAAATAAAATCTGATAAATCTCCTCTCCCTGCAGGTGGGCCTTAACGGCCTGTACTGAAGATAAGAGTATACGAGAGGCAGGTCTTATACCTTCGATGATAATGACAGAGTCCCCGTGCCTCACGGTGATCCTCTTTGCCTGACAATCAATCCGGGCATGGTTCCAGTGTAACCAAGTCATGCCCAGGATCAACTCGAAGACTGACATCCTTAGGATCGTTGCCGATACTTCGAATGACTTTCCTCCAATCTCCGCCTCTATGTTGTAGTGGGCAGAGGTGAGTATCTCCGATCCGTCGGGTAGACGCTCCCTCCTCATCAGGCCTGTGAACCGCTCCACTCCTTCCAGCCCTTCAAAAAAGGCCTCCGACACAAACGAGTGCGAGGAACCCGTGTCGAACAGAGTATAGGCGGGCTTGCCGCTGATGAAGACTATACTTGGGACGGTTCAATATCTTAGTATTTTATAACGAGTTTTCTTTCCTATTTATTCTACTTATTGCAGTTCTACATATTGGGCAATTGAGAAAGAGAATTCTATTTAAACAATTTAAACATCTTGGCGTACCTGCTATGACCTGCTCTGGGTTACGAGGCTGCGCCAGGTCCAAAGCATACACCTGCTCTCTTTTTTGTCTATGATCCCCTCCCTGGTAACCACGTCCTCGACCACGACCTCGGCCTCCGAAATATTGCGCTGGCTGGGCAGCTGGTGGTGCTGGTGGGGGTGCCCCCCTCATGGGGCAGTTCCTCCTGATGTGCCCCACCTGATGGCAATTGAAGCATTCCGGCGGGGGATATGCCATTCCCCCGGGTCTCTGTCCCTCCCGTGTCTGAAGAGGTGGTGGAGCCACCACCACTGGCTCCCTTGTCTCCTGTCTTGCCTCCTGACGAGGCTGGTCCTCGATCCTCCTCCCGTCCGTGATACGGGCTCGTCTCTGATCGTTCCTTGCTCCTCGACCCTGATCCTCCGTTGGTCGTTTCCGGCCCCGAGTAGCTTGCCAATCAGCCTCTATCCTTTTTGCCATCTCTAGTATCCGGGAGATGGGCCCGTCGGATACAAACAGTAGAGTCTCCCTCAGCTCTTCTCGCAGACCCTTGTAGAACCTTTTGGTATATCCTGCCTCGTCTAACTGATAAGAGTCCGCGAACCGGGCCAGATGGTTGAACTCTCGGTGGTACTCCACCACCGTCTTGTTCCCCTGTCTCAACTCCAAAAACCTATCCTCCAGCTCGTCCCTGGCCGACTGTGGAACAAAGTGTTCCAACAGCGCGCCCCTGAACTCCTCCCAAGAAATCTCTGCTACTTCCCTGTCCGCAAATGTCGTGTCTAGCGAGGTCTTCCACCATCTCTTTGCATACGATTCCAGGCAGGAGATCACCAAGGGCACCCTCTCCTGCCAAGGGCACAGTATCCCGGTCAGCATCTCGTACATAATATCCAGCCACTTCTCTGTCCGGACGGCCGACTCAGTCTCCAAGTAGGATGGGGGAGCAAGTCCTCGGAAGATGCTCAGCCAGTTGGCCCCCGGGTTTGGCTGCGGAGCCGGAACCTGTTGGGCCCTAAAGGCTTCCAAAATGGCTGTCAGAGTTTTTCCCATCTCCGACTGTAGGAATGGAGTGGGGACCGGGGGAGGTGGTACAACGTCCAGAGTCTGCTGAGCTCCGCCTTGTGGAGTGGGCTGAGCTGGGGGCTGCAAAACAAACTACATTAGTAGGTAATCAATTCAATACCTAAGAAAAGTGGACAATTTACATGTGATCCCCCATATGGGCACACCACTGCTTCCGCTGCTTAGTTTGTCCCCAAACTAAACTCGCGCGGGGGTGACCCAGGGGTTGTGGACTGTTACTTTTCGACCGAGGTTTCGTCTGATACCACTTGTAAGACCCCCATTTTTTTCTTTTGAAACACCGGGGTCTGAGGCCCTGAACCGCCGCTTTACGGTGACTCCTTCACGCCCTGAAACGTCATCACCGCAAATCAACGATTCTGCCGGCCGATTCGATCACAGAAAAGCAACAAAGTAGACTAAGCACAAGAGTGGTAAAACTCTAACCAGAAGTCCACAAAATACAATCACATCAGAGTAAATATATCTCCGCGAAGGGAGAGTCCACATAATATAATGTACTAAAAATAAGGGCTTAAGCCCGATACATCATATCCTCACTACATAATCTCTCAAGCGGAAGTAAAGTAAAACACTGCTAAGGTCAGGGGCTCACATTCCCTGTCGTCTGAACTCCGGTGCTAGACTGCCCCATCTCCAAGCGTGCCGACCTGCAGGGCTGCTCCTCCATGCTGGGCTCCACGATCTCCTAAATGATGTGGTTCGAAAACCGTTAGTCTAAAAGACTAAGTCCTATCATCCCCACCCCTTCCCCCATAGACCCTAGGCACCGAGCGGAGAGGAAGAAAGGGAAGGACTTGAAGGTGGAGAGTAATCAAGAAACAGATGACAGCGGACCTATACTAGCAATTTTTATAATACATGTGACAGTAAAGTAAAGTATGAAAAATAACCTTAACTTATACTGAACATATAAGCAAGTGATCTTTTACATGACTCACATCGTATAAAAAGTCTCATACCAATTTATACGTTGCGGTGTCGGTTATTAACAGCAATATATATATAAAGAATTTAATCTTAATTTATAAACTTGCCCACACAACCTTATAGACCAAGGGGTCGTTTTGCAGAGCCTATTGTATAAGCGTCCCATACCACTTATACAATAGGTGACAGGGGTTTTATGCTATGATTATGCTATGACATGCAAGTGAGTTATGATGCTATCATGCAAGTTCAACTCACCCACCCGACTTTGTGCACACAGACCTTTAGTTCCCCCTTTCTGGAGCCGAACCTCCCAGGATACCTCCGTAGTGGCAGACGGAAGCGGTGGGTTGGGCCTCGCCCACCTCTAAACCAGTAAAGCACTACCGGTCAGACCTATCGTACGCCTCAACGTTGGTGGACTAAGCGGACTCCTGCGTACTCTTGCCAGCTGGCGCACCGGACTTCTGTTGGCGAAGTGCTAGCCATACTTGCCGAGTCAACGTATTGACGTCGGTGCATCGACACTCCAATACCGAAGACCCCCCACCTTTATTTTATGCACATGCAACCTTATGTATCAGTACCGCGGCAAAGCTCCCCGGACCATCCCGTCCGTCACGAACATCAACCGAGCCAAAGCTCGCCGGGCCATCCGGCCCCGCACAAATATCAATCGAGCCAAAGCTCGCCGGACCATTCTGCCCCTTTCCACAATCACCGAGCCTACCGCTCGGACATCCTAGTCAAACTAACTTCCCGAGACACCGGGGTGTGTGAAAGTGAACACCTAATTATTCTAGTTGCTCTTTAAGATTTATCACTCCTACAGTTTACGTTAGCCCATGACTGCCCAAGGTATACCCCGTGAAGGGCTCTCGAATGCACTAGGAACTACGATGAGATTACGCCCAAAGTTCCCTTTTGCAAGACACTTATTATTAATGGTTGCTACCCGATTCCCCGGCCCTCAATTAATTTGCAGAATCTAGCCCTAGTGCATTAAACACTTCCTTCCTACGGGAAGGACGATCTTTCGCCGATCCCGAGCACCACCTAACACTAGTCAACCTCTCTCTCTACAAATCCTATCTTCCAACCTAGTTCAGTTTCCGCAGTTACTATATGCAGACCACCCTATACTATATGAGATGTATAAAAGGAGGTACTCCGGATTGTCTTCCAAATCTCCTATAAATTTTACCAGAGTTCTATCATAACAAATTTAGTCTAAAATCAGAGACCAATAATTTTTCTAATTAATTTGATATTTATAGAATTTTCCCAAATATTTGGCCATGGGCAATTTTGAACATGAACTATATGATCTGTTCAAGTAAAGACCACCCAAAATTTTTGATCACTAAATTAGCAGAGGTTTATGATTAGATACAAATTTCCATAATTTTTCAGAAACTATTTGACCTCTAATTAATTTTTCCAAAATATTTCCCTTAATTATATGTAAAGAAGGAAGTACCAAAATTATTCATCAGAAAATTATAACCAATAAATGTAAAATCTGTGACATAATTGAATAATCATAAAATGTTATACTATAGTTTGAAATCAGATATAGCACGAATCTTGGCGCAGGATGGACGGGATCCGTTCATCTTCTACCTTGAGCCGACGACCAAGATTTATCCCGCCTGGGCCAGTTTCAAACGGCTGCCGCCGACCATCTAGCCACCTCCCCGGCCGGCCACCGCCGCCACCACCTCCGTTGAGGTGGTGGCTGTCGCCAAGCGGCGGCTTGGCCGCCGGAGGCCCCTTTTCCGGCGATCCCGATAGGTGAAAATTCATGGAAAATCCATGAAATTCTGAACTTGGATCGTGCTCAATTGAGCCCGAACCTTGACCCCCTAAGATTCCTAAGATCTACCCATGAAAGAAGGTGTGGAAGAGGACCTGTTGAGAGGGCTGGAGGCGAGCTGATCTCCGGGTGTCCATGGCGGTGGTGGCGGCGATCGGGTTTCTGCAACAACACAGTGGGGTGGCTCGATTTCTTCAGGTATTGGTTGGGAAATCTTCCTCTCGGCCCACTGAAGATGTTTAAAGCCTCAGATGGGGAGGGGAGATGCTGGATCTTCAATGGCCATTAAGGCCATTAATGGCTACATTCGACCATGGTAGAGGGGGCTGAACCAGGCCCTTGGTGGCCAGGGAAACGGCTGTAAACTTCTCCCCTTCCCTAGGGGAGTTGAATTCAGCCATTAAAGGTGGCCTTTGGCCTCCCCTTGGCCGAGCCTCTTCCTTCCTCCTTTTCCATTTTTTCTCTCCTCCATAACCATGGAAATGAGGCTCACTCTCTCTCCTAGTCACCAAGTTGACTTGGTCAATCTGGAGGTCTATTGGCAGCCCATCCATACACATAATCACCTAAAGAAACCACATGAGGAGGCTTGAACTTGGGCTAGCCTATTTGGGCTAGGTTGACCCAAGGTAGGCTTGGGTTGACCTTGGTCATCATGACAATTTGGGTTGACCCCAATGGGACCCTGGTGACCCATTGGCCTCCCCTAAGGTCTAAAAAGGCTTGGGTAGGGTTGGTTGGGCACCTTGGTGGTCACTTGACCCTTAGTTAAGGCACTTTGACCTTTTTAGGGCAAGGGTTGACTTTGGTCAACTTAGCCTCTTTGATTGACCCCAAGGGGTCCTTGGTGACCCCATGGCTTCCCCTGAGGTCTAGGAAGGGTTATGTAGGGTTAGCTTGCACTTTGGAGGTCACCTACCCTTAGTAAGGGTACTTTGACCAGATTAGGGGCTTGAGTTGACTTGGGTCAACTTGGCCTCTAAGACTGAACCCAATGTGTCCTTAGTGACCCATTGACCTCACTTTAGGTCTAGGAAGGCATGTGTGGGGTCCACTTGGCTAGGGGAAGGTCAATTGACCCTAAATAGGCTAGTTTGACCCATTTAGGGTTAGGGTTGACTTGAGTCAACTTAGTCTCTTTGATTGACCCCAATGGGTCCTTGGTGGCCCTATGGACCTCCCAAAGTGTTTGAGGGTGTTGTGGTAGGGTCCTGGGGTCAAGGTATAGCCCTATGATCATCCTAAACTATTGTTTAGAATTCTACTATTTGTAGACCATGGTGATTTCCAACTTCATGCCTAAGCTCACTTGGTTTTCTTGGGCTTCCTAGGGTTTTGTCATGACCTAGTCATGTCCAAAATCACTCTTAGGAGTCTAGTTGAAAATGAGATGTTACAATTGTTATGCACGCCTGACGACGATAAATTGGAACATCTTATTTGGTTTTTGATCGGCATGTATTTTTAATTTTAAGGACATTATGGTAATGTGTATATGTGCTCCCCTCACTATATAAGGAGGAGGCTTGAGAGTATTAGACATCTTTTTATGCTTAGGATTTTGGTGTGAGAGTGACTTCAAGAATGAATCAACGTCCCAGGGTTAGACACGAGTATTCCTCGTGAGTGCATCCAGTTTTATTGCAAACTAATTATGTGTTGGTAATAGAGAGCCGCTCAGCCCAACAAAATGAATTTCTTACTCTGACTTTGGCCTATTCCTTTCCAAGAGAGACAAAAATATCAGATACTCCAAGACGCCCTCAACACTTACATGACACCCCTTTAGAACTACCACTACACATGCATAACAACATTCATAATTAATTATAACAAATGCCCCTATAAATGTCTAATAAAGACACTCATTAAAGGGCAGCCCGGTGCAGAAGTATCCCCATGCAGCGAGGCTCCGGCGATGGGAGCCACAACAAGGGTGAAATGTAGGCAAACCTTACCCTAAACTAATGAAGACATTAATATATTTAAATTTAGTAGCTGGAATAAAGACGCCTACTATCTAATAAATACACCCATAACTATCCCCACATAATTCAAATGATATATTCCCAGAACAGTTTCCTCGCTTTCCTCCTTGATTGTCGAGTGTCATCCCAGACTGATGGAGACGGCGACCCCCAACATGTTGAAGATGATGACGGCATGCTCGCAAAAGATCTTTCTCCGCCTCCAACCAAAGACTTGCGGCGCCGTGGTGATCTTGTTAAGCGACGCTACAATCTCCGCCCTCGGCGCAAAACAGCCTATTAATATTTAGTTGAATTTATTTGCTATTTTATGAGCATTTTTATTTCATTATGTTATGTTTAAACATTGTAGTGTTTTTATTTTTTATTTGGGCTGCATGTAGCCTAACATCGTTGTAAGCCTATATAAGGCCATGATATTGTTATTTTTATCAAGTTGAATGATAAGAAAGAAAACCCTAATTGAGTTTCCCTCCTCTTGATCTCTTTCCCCTCCTTTCAAAATTCAGCCAAGTCTCTCCCCTTCTCCAAGCCGTCGACCCCTCTCCCTCCTCCCTCAAGTTCGGCCAGCCTTCAAGCCGCCAACCTCCTCTCCCCCTTTCATCTCTCTCGGCCTCTCTTACACCACCCTCAAGCCTTCCCCCATCCAACCCAAACAGCCCCTTCTCAAGCAAAACCCGACCAACCCCCCTTCAAGACAAAACCGACCAAGGTGTTTCCAACGAGGCCTCGTGGACTCCATACCGGCGTGAAGCGAAGAAGGCGGACGAGTTTCTCTCCCCTTGGTGCGACTCCGGCGAAGCCGTTGAAGAGCGATCCAGATTAGTGAATCGGAATCATCCATTCCGATTGGGTAACAAAACTTTCTACTTGTATGTGTTTCCCTTTAGATTTTCATTGTGCTGGATTTACTTTAGCGCAATCTTTTGAAACATTGGATTAATCGTGATTTTCTTCGATTGCTTTGTTGTTTATCTTAAATTCATTTAAGTTCGAGAGGATTGATGAACCTCATTTTCTTTTTGTTGGGAGAGATCAACCGTTTCTGAATCGTATTTTTTGGGGGAGATCTCTTCTGGTATAACATCCGCTCGATCGGACCGGGTTGGTCCTTTTAGCCTGAAAGAATATCGGCCTATAGTCGTTGTTCGATCTTAAACGGATTGACTACCCGTACGTTAGCATCTTATTGATAAAATTGAATAATGTGTGCACTGCGTTGAAAGTTTGTGCGAGTGTAGAATTAGATCATAGAGATACATTCGTGTTTAATCCGTTAATTTCAGTGTCAACGCGTGAGCCTGCATCAATTTGGTATCAGATGAAGGTTCACGTCAATTTCCTAATTGACACCTCCCCCTATTCCTTAGGACATCGATACACACCTGTCTTGCCGTTTATTTGTTAAATTTTTTTTAAAAAAATTCTTCTGATCTGCCAATAGCGGCCAAAATTTTTTATTTTTCAGCAAAAATTCAAATTTTTTTAATAATCTCTTATTTATTTTTATTAAGAAAATATAAAAAAATATTTTCTACCCTAGCTATTAAGCGAGAACAATTCTATCTGTTGTGTTTTCCTTGGGTTAGAACCACTGTTTGTTTGCATGCGCACTAGATTAGGCACGGAGTATTCCCCGTCTTCCTCCCACATGGCGGACGAGCGAGACGCGGGTCACATTCCCGCAGCGATTGAAGAACTCCGCCAGGAGTTCACCGATCAGTTGACGGAGGTTATTGAGATGCTTCATGAGTTATGATTAAATCAAGCGGCTCCCCACGTGAGGAAGAGAATAATAATCATAACAATACCAATAATAATGAACAAGTTCCGCGTGCACCGTACGAGTTTGATATCACTAAGGCGGTCCGAGTCAAGCCCCCATCATATGATGGATTGGGTGATCCCCAAGTCTTCCTAGACTGGGTTATGGAGATCGAGTGTTATTTCGAGTGGCACAAGCTGACTGACAAAGATAAGGTACGCGTTGCTAGGATGAAGCTGTTAGATCGAGCTAAGATATTTTGGTTGAATGAGGAACGACGCCTGAGAACCGTGGACGGCGAATTACCCATTGGTTGGGCAGACATGAAGGCCATGCTGACAGACCAGTACGTCCCTGCGTATCATCGAATGCAAATGTTTGATGATTTGGCTACCCTTAAACAAGGGAATAGGTCGGTCTCTGAGTATATGAGCCTTCTTAAGGATATGATGGTTAGGTGTGGTGTGAAGGAGATGCCAAAGATCACCCTCTCTAGGTTTCGTAAGGGGTTAAACCCGACATTCAGGATAAACTACTGCGTTATGGTCACACCGACTTAAACACCACCTTCAATGCCGCATTAGATATTGAGAAACATAATATTCATAAGAATAAGACTCGCTCATTTTAGAAGGGAAAGTCCATCTTAGGACCACCCCCACCTCCACCTATAAGGATAAGGGTAAGTTCCGGTCCACTGACTCGAACTCCGTAGTCGTGACTGTTAGGAATATTAGAAACCCAACGGGTGAGAGAGTTCATGTAGGAAGGGTCAGCAAAACAAATGCTACCTGTTTTGCTTGTGGAATTCAGGGCCATTACGCTAGTGAGTGTTCTACTAAGCCCAAGCCCCTACCCCTTTTAGATTCCTCGTGTGAGTCAGACGAGCTTATATATGAGGCAGGAGAAGATAGCGAGTCAAAAGGAGTGCCGAGCGATATAGAGGATGATGCTCATATGATGGTAATGCAGTGTATTCTGGCTACTCCACGTGCATTAGATGACTGGAATAGGACGAATATCTTTTCGTTAAATTTTAAGAGTGGTGAGAAGTGGTGTAACTTAATCATTGATAGTGGAAGCTGTATGAACGTGATCTCAGAAAACGCGGTGTCCCGAATGTTATTAGATACTGAGCCGCACCCTCACCCTTATAAGGTGGCATGGGTAAGTAAATAAGACACCCCTTCCAGTTTCGAAGCGTTGTTTGGTACCCCTTACCATCAAGGCTTACTCTGAAAAGGTTTGGTGTGACGTCATCCCCATGGATGCATGTCATGTTTTACTAGGACGCTCATGGCTTTATGACCATGATGTTACTCATTTAGGGAGAGTCAGCACATATGAGTTTAAGTTTAATGGCAAGACCATTATCTTAAAACCTACTCCGCCTAAAGATCTGTCGGTCTCTTCTAAAGACACGATTGTGCCTGTAGAGAAGAAAACACTAAGCTTGATAGGTAAGGAGTTTGAGCGCGAGTCCTTTATAGACGGTGTCATGTATGCGCTAGTATGTTTGCAAGTCAAGGAAGATTGCTTCTCTTTTGAGAACTTACCACTAGCACTGAAGACCCTTTTAGAGGAATTTAAGGATGTCTACCCAGATGATTTACCGCCCGAGTTACCCCCCATGCATGAAATTCAACACGAGATTGACTTCGTTCCGGGTTCCTCGTTGCCAACCTTCCCCACTATCGACTCACCTACGCACACCTAGAATTGCAAAAATTAATTTCGGATTTGCTAAGAGATTCATCCGACATATTAAGAGTTCTTGTGCCGTACCTACATTATTGGTTCCTAAGAAAGATGGTTCTTGACGGATGTGTGTGGATTATAGGGCCGTAAATAAAATAACTGTCAAATACAGGTTTCTCATCCCTCAATTGGACGACTTATTGGACATGTTAGCCGGGGCCACAATTTTTTCTAAATTAGATCTTAAGAGTGGTTACCATCAAATCAGGATTAGAGAGGGAGATGAGTGGAAGACGACATTTAAATCAAAGGACAGACTTTATTAGTGGTTGGTGCTCGGGGAAGGGCTCCCTAATGGCCCAAGTACATTTTCAAGATTGATGATGTTAGTGTTCAAACCTTACCTAGGAAAATTCGTAGTCATATTTTGATGATATTCTAGTTTTTAGCGCCTCACCGAACGATCATGAGTCTCAATTGAGGACAGTACTTACCACGTTGCGAACAGAGAAATTATTTGTTAATCTTAAAAAATGTACGTTTAATGTTCCATCGGTGTAGTTCCTTGGTTATATTATAAGTTCGGAGGGCATCCATGTCGACCCTAAGAAGGTCCAAGCCATCAAGGATTGGCCGGAACCAATCAATATACGGGATGTTTAGAGTTTTCATAGTCTAGCTACCTTTTATCGTCGATTTATCCGGGATTTTAGTACTATCATGACACCGATCACGGAGTGCATGAAGAAGAGAGATTTTACGTGGACCAAATCGGTCGTCAAAGCGTTCGAAACAATTAAATCCCGAATGTCGGAAGCTCTTCTTTTACGATTACCAGATTTTAATAAAGTTTTTGAATTGCCCTGTGACGCGTCTGGAGTCAGTATTGGTGGTGTATTGAGTCTAGAAGGACATCCTGTTGGATACTTTAGTGAGAAACTCTCGGGGCCGAAATTAAATTATTCTAATTATGATAGAGAGTTCTATGCGGTTATTCGGTGCCTACAACATTGACGTCATTATTTAATCTCTTAAGGAATTTGTTATCCTATCCGACCACGAGGCGTTGAGGTTTATCAATTCCCAAAATAAAGTTAGCCATAGACATGCTAAGTGGGTCTCCTATCTTCAGGAGTACACCTTCATAATCAAACATCTTAAGGGAACTCTTAATCGTGTGGCGGATGCTCTTAGCCGTGTCTCTTTATTGTTGTCTATGCTAGAGATAAAAGTGATTGGTTTCGATAGAATTAAGGATGAGTACGTTCACTGCCCGGATTTTAAGGACATCTATTACTCCACGCAAAACAACTCTCCCTCTACTATTTCCGCATATTATATCCGGGACGGTTATTTATTCAAACATTCGATGCTTTGTATTTCTCGTACTTCCCTTCGACATTTCATTGTATGAGAATTAAATAGTGGTGGTCTAGGTGAACATTTCGGGCATGATAAGACCATTACGTTAGTAGAAGATAAGTTCCACTGGCCAGACCTTAAATCTACGGTTAATAAAGTTGTGGGAAGTTGTCGCTCGTGTCAACTAGCTAAGGGAAATAAAACGATTGCGTGACTTTATACCCCTCTTCCGATTCCTTCCATCCCCTGGGAAGATGTTAATATGGATTTTATTTTAGGCCTACCTGTCACGTTTAGACGTCATGACTCCATTGTAGTGGTAGTAGATCGGTTCTCTAAGATGACCTATTTTATTGCGTGTAGTAAGACTGATGATGCGTCAAATGTGGCGAAATTATTTTTTAAGGAAGTTGTGGGGCATCAGGGAGTTCCAAAAACGATTGTGACCGATAGAGATGTGAAATTTACTAGTTATTTTTGGAAGACCCTATGGAGGATTATGGACACCAAACTATTGTTTACTTCGGCCTACCATCCACAAACAGATGGGCAAACAGAAGTGCTAAACAGAAGTCTGGGGAGTTTACTTCGTTGTCTTGTGGGTGATCACAATAGTACGTGGGACCTAATTCTTCCTCATGCTTAATTAGCGTACAACAACTCACAAAATAGGTCCACAGGTTTATCACCAAATGAGGTCGTGCATGGATATAAAGCACCAGTGCCACTTGACTTGATTCCGTTACCGCCATCTTATAAGTCAAGTCAATTTGCACAGGATTTTGCCTCTTATGTTCATAATTTGCATAAACACATTAATGAAGCGCTAAACACACAACATGCATCTTATCAAACTCATGCTAACGTACATAAAAGAGAGTCTCACTTTAAGGTTGACGATTTAGTCTTGGTGCGTCTCGTCCCTGAACGGATGCCTTCGGGCACTATAAAAAAGTTGGCGAATCGGCGAGCTGAACTTTTTCTGATTTTAAAGAAATTAGGAGAAAATGCATATCTTTTGGAGTTACCCACTGATTGAGGTATTTTTCTTATTTTTAATGTTTCTGATTTAACGTCATATGTATCTCCACCGCTTGAATTATCTAATTGCCCGTTTGGTTCCACTACATTTTCTAATGGGTTGGGGGGTGAGCTTGTTTCTGGATCGCTCTCCATCGGTCTCCAATGGAGGTACGTTGACTGTTGATGAAGAAACTTTTTCTCCTTTATTGCCTAATGTTTTTCCCAGGTTCCCCGGGACCAACTTTTTGCCAGACAGGATCCTAAAAGATGAATTGCTCTCCTCTCCAAGCGGTGATATTCGTCGATACTTGATACAATGGCGTGATCGTCCGGCCTCCAATGACTCTTGGCTTCCGGAATCGGAGGTGGCTCTTTTGGATGATGCTCTTCTGCGCCGGTACCTGCATGTCAACTCATCGGTTATGAGTACTTTTGAGCGGGGGGAGGATTGATGGAGACGGCGACCCCCAACATGTTGAAGATGATGACAGCATGCTCGCGGAAGATCTTTCTCCGCCTCCAACAAAAAACTTGCGGCGCCGTGGTGACATTGTGGAGCGACGCTACAATCTTTGCCCTTGGCGCAAGACAGCCTATTAATATTTAGTTGAATTTATTTGCTATTTTATGAGCATTTTTATTTCATTATGTTATGTTTAAACATTGAAGTGTTTTTATTTGCTATTTTATGAGCATATAATTGATAAAATTGAATAACGTATGCGCTGCGTTGAAAGTTTGTGCGAGTGTAGAATTAGATCGTAGAGAGACATTCGTGTTTAATCCGTGAATTTCGGTGTCAACGCGTGAGCCTACATCACAGACTTTTGCGCATCTCAATGTGAGGCCTAGCTTGGTTTCTAGGAGGGACTACTGATATCATATTTTAAGTTGATACAACAGGAAAAATCTATTCTTTAAAAGAAAGCTATTTTGTGGTAAAACATTGCTAACATAGGATAACAATGCAGGTTCAAGCTTGCGGGTCGTTGGTGACGGAGGAGCAGCCGCACGCCATGCTGATACCAATGGAATACTTCCTCATGGGTTATGGCTTATACAGGCCATGCCAGTTCAACGGAAGCCCCCGCAGCCCCCTTAGCCCCTTCTGCATATCGCCGGAGCTGCTTTCACCAGAGAGCATGGGTTTGAAACTGAAACCCATCAAGACCAGGATCTCCCTGCAGGTCTGATTGAGGAAATGTGGGTAGTTCTAAGAGAAGGTTATGATTTTTTGGGTCAGCTAAGGCTGAAGGTATAAGAAGATTTGGATACATGGTGGTCCCTTGAATGGCAAGAAATCGAATTTTGGGTGTAGATATATCACTGGGATGGAGAGAGGTTTTGGGGCCTGTTGGGAGAAGGAAGATTATATTTCATTCATTTGTTATAATCTTATTGTGTTGATCTCGTAACTACTGCATGAATAAGTTAGTGGTTCCTCCATATTATTTAAGAAATTGTTTCACCATTTCTGCTGTCATATACTCTCTAAAACCTAGGATTTGCAGCTGTTGAGAACTGAACCTTGATTTGTATTTTTTTTGTTCAGTATTGTTACAATTTAAGTTCTATATGGAAAGACTTGAAGTACTTAGGCATTAGTGCGATTATGACAAAAGATAGGACACAATGACGACAAAGGATCCATATAGCCGACCACACAATAGTGCGATAAAGGTTTGGGTATTGTTATTGTTACAATTAAAATTCTTTTAATAAATATAAATTTCTACAAAATATTGGCCCTTTAATGGTTTCTGATAAGAATTGAACCTATATATGCTTTTATTTTTTGTTTCTTTATGGAAGGCGTTAACTTTGGCAATGTAGATCTGAATTTCTGTTGTTTCTTTGTTTTTATTTTGGGAATTGTTAAAGGCACCTGAACCACACTAAAATCCCTCCTAATTTCATTATATGCATTGGACCTGTATATGCATTTTTTTTGGTTTCTTTATGGAAGTGCGTTAACTGTGGCATTGCAGGTCCAAATTTCTGTTGTTTTAATATTATAATTTTGGGAATTGTCAATGACACCACAAATTTAGCAATTTTTATACTAAAATCACTCCTGATTTCATTCTAAAGTTCCCTTAAATTTACTACTACCTGAAGTAATAAACAATACACATTGCGATGCTCGCAATCACTTGCCGAAATTCCCTCATTGTCGCCCCCCTTTGCCGACCACCTTCCCGTGCCTTATTTCGTTGGCAGGCGTAGGCAGGTACTTAGAAGATCGACCCCGAGCTCAGATCCCGATCTTGTTCATGTTATGAGTGCTTGAAGCATCTGCATGACCGTCAAGTTTGGAACGGCTTACTCGTTGCCCCTAGCATGAGTATTTATAGGCAAACCCTAAATACTCGACTACGGGTTGTTGGACTCCTATCGGATCATAACTGCAAACCCATTAAGTACCCGTCATACCTATTTCAATATACCTCAACAATCTTCTCATATATTGTAAATAAGTGCTAGCACATTACAGGTTACTTAAACAAGAGTTAATAACGATCAAAAATGAGTTTTCAGAAAACATAAATATGAGTTTTAGAATAAAGAATATCTAAACTCAAACACATAGTCCCAAACATAACAGTAGGAAATCTGAAACAAAAATTCAAACTGAAAAATTGATCTACGCAAACAGCAGATCTTCATCCGGGTCGAAATCAACTTTCTTTCCTCCAATCTCCATATGATCTGTAAACAAACACCATAAGAATGTCATGAGACAAATCTCTATGAATTCTAATGTTTGCTAATCAAAATTAAAGTTATTAGTTCTAGCAGTAAAAGAACGTAATACTCTAAGCAGAAAGAAATAATCACATATCAGCATCTCTATCTAATTTACACAAAATTAGAAAATTGATTTCATAGAATCAAGCCATGTTCCATCAATTATTAAAATTATTATTCATCATTTCACAATTGTGGTATATTATCAAGTTTGGAATGATACAACAAGCTGTGACCATTATATCATCAAGTTTGGAATGATATAATTAATAATCATAATATTAGGACTCATATCAGCAACTTCAATATTTCTTTTTGAAATGATACCCAATTCAGCTTTTGAATAAAATAATTGTGCAAGTCATCAAATTTGGAATGACTGCCAACTAATTATCTATAGGTTTCATCAGATAGCATCTGAAATACTTCAGTGTATTCAACTGTAGATGCTTGAATGTAAGCAGACTACGGTTCTAAAATTTAAAACATAAGCAATGCATTAAGTCCTCCTAAATGGACTTTAATATCATCTCTCCTGATGTTTTAGTTGTTAGAACCTTACTTAAGCCCTTGGTAATGACATCTGCTACATTATCTTTTGATCTCAAGTCCAAAAGAGAGATTATCCCCTGACTGGTGAGATAGGTCAACCAGACCTGCTTCATCCTTAATTTCTTCGCTTTCCATTGAACAACGTATTTGTAGCAATGGTCTTTGTGGCTTGATTGTCACAATATAACGAAGTAGAGTGCATTTTCAGACTCGTCATTAGAATGTCCATTATCAGATCTCTTATCCACTCCGCTTCTTCTCCAGCTGAAGCGAGAGCATAGAGTTTCGATTCCATAGAGGATAGTGTAATGCATGTCTTCTTCTTTGACTTCCAAGCTATTGCTGCTCCACCTAGGGTAAACACAAAACCACTAGTGGATCTACTATCAGCAATTTCTGAGAACCAAGAGGCGTCAGAATACCCCTCAAGCACAAGAGGATGTACACTGTAACATAAAGCGTACTTCTCAGTATACTTTAAGTATCTCATTAGCCTGTCCAAGGCGTCCTAGTGGTCCTTCCTAGGATTACTTGTGAATCTACTCAACATGCCAACCGTAAAGACTATGTCAGGTCTAGTGCAGATTGTAGCATACATGCGACTTCCTATTTGTTGAAGCCAGGAAAAATCCTAACCTCGGAATTCAGACCAAAGCCGCCTAAGGTTTCAGGTCCAGAAGCTAGATCAGACGGCAAAGATGACTAGAACGAAGAAACTGGTCAAACAGGACCCCAGATGTTGCGGCAGGAAGGACCCACCACGGACCCCGATGCTCGAAAGGAGCAGCCCCTTCTCAACCAAGAATGACCGAACTGGGTACGAGGGAAGCTAGCTGGCGAAGTCGCAAGGTCGCGACTAACTCTAAGGAAAAGGAATCCGAAGACTTAGCTAGTATCCCGAAGCTGAAGCGCGCGAGTATCCTGCTGAGGATTTTCAGTGCTCCACCTCGTACCCCTGGGGTCCTATTTATAGGCAAATGCAAGGGAGAGGGGGTGGGTCATATTTATACCCCACCCCTGGCGACTAGGCGACTTCCAGAGGAACTCGCACGGGCTGGGCGAGTATTTCGCCTAGTCGCCTACCTGGCGAGTATGCGAGGAGAGCTCGCCTATACTCGCCTAGGCCTTCCGCGATTTTGAATGCTGACTTTGACTCCTGCCCTGACTTGTTGACCTTGACTTCTGCTGATCTGGCTGTGGTAGGACCCACCCTTGACGAATACGAGTTTTACACAATCCCCTCTCTCTCTGAGCGACATCAGAGCTCGGAAAGAAACATCCAATACTAATTCGGCGAGCTGGTTTGTCGAGTATCTGGGTTGCTCGCCTCTTGTGACTACCGGCCGATCTCTATAAATCGGGGGGGGGGGGGGGTAGTTCTTTAGCCGGTTCTCCATAACTCGCGCATAATGTCGAACATTGAGAAGATTCTTCGTGATAGTCTCGCTGCGCTGACGAGCGCCATTGGAGTCACTAAACCGAAGCGACCACGCGAAGAGGATGTCGCCGCCGACTTAACCCCCCTCAAGAGAAAAAAGATCAAGAAGTCCAAGAATAAACCCGCCACTGGTGACGATATCTCGCGGCCACCCCTTTCTCGCCCCGCGGCCCCCACCAGCAACCCCATGCTCTCCACCAGTACGCAACAGTTGCTTAGCGACTTGCGACTTGACGACATTCCCGACGTCGCCGTCTCTGATGCGAGTCTCTTTGACTCGCCGGTCGTTCCCGAGCTCGCCACTACCATGACCCCAGAACTCGCCTCCACTCCGGCGCCACAACAGGTTGAAGTCGTCGACCTGCCAGGTTGTCTTTTTGCCGAGATGATTTCTCATTCTGACGGTTGTTTCTATTGCTTGCTAACTGGATCATGATACTCGCAGATTCGCCCTTGGGAGGCACGGGCGCGGTTCTGAATGTCGCCCCGTTGAGTTCAGCGTCGCTGGTCGCCCTTCCTGCCGGGAGGTCGCCGAAGACCGCGCACACGGTGCGGATTAATATCGGTTCGAAAAGGACGGTTGAGGCCTCGGTTCCTTCGGCGAGCAAGAAACCGTCGTCGAAGAATCCTTCGCCGAGGAAGACTCTAGCGAGCAAGGGTCTCCCGGCGAGTTCTGAGTTGCCTGCGAGAAGTTCTGCTCCGCCCGCCGCGGGTTCTGCATTGCCTCCGGCGAGGTCTTCTCTGCCTCAGGCAAGCTCCTTGTTACCCCCGCCGCCGCCGCTTATGAACGTCGCCAACATCCAGTCAGTGAATGTGTCCTTGCCGCCGCCGCCTCCACTGGTCGCGCCTTCTCAAGTCGCTACGACGCGACTTCCTCCGCCTCCTCCGCTGAAGAATCCTCAGCCACCGGCGAGTTCGGTGCTTCCTACATCCTCGCATCCCGCAGTTAGTAAGCCGGTCAAGCCGCGACCGAGCTACTTCCCGCCAAGAGGAGGTGCGGATCTTGGACAAGGGGGGCGCAGGCGAGGCAAGGCGTCCGAGCTCGCTGGTGGGTCATCGTCAAGCCGGCGAGATGAGCCAACTCGCGGATCCCCTCCTCGCCGATCTAGATCTCCTCGATCCGGGTCTCCTCGCGGCGGTGTGTATCGCTATTGATGTGCAAATGGCGGCTATGTATCTTTGTCTAATTCTGGCGACTTTTATTTGCTGTCAGATCGGCCGGCGACTCCAGGGGCGGCCTTCATCGACGTCATGGGTTTACCGGGCATGGAATATCGCCGTGCAGCTGCTCGCGCTTACCTGGAGCTGGAGAGCAAGTTTGACCAGCCGGCGATCTGCGAGCCTCATCGCCAAATATCATCGTTGGAAGTGCGGATGACGCAGATAGAAGAGCTCAAGAGTACGTTGGAGAGCTACGAATCCCGCTTCCACATGGTAAGGTAGAATGATCGTTAGCTGGCGATTAACAATCATCGCCTCCAGCTCGTCCTTGACGAGGTCGCCGACATTCACGCGAGTATGGGCTCTGTAGGCCGATTGACGAGGATGGAGGAGCAGTTGCGGCTCAGCGATGACGCGATGGCGACAGAGCATTTCCGGCGAGCGCGCGAGATGGGTTGGGCCGGGCGACATCCGCATCCCCCAGAGAGGCCTAGGCCTTAGGATTTTCTTTCTTTTCTTTCTTTTTCTTTTTGGAAACTCGCCCACTGCGGCTTTAATGTACTTATTGATTGTAATAAGCGAGTTGAATCTCGCGTCTTTACCATATTAATTTCTTTTGTTGTTTATGCGATGTCTTGTCTGGTCTGTGCCGAGTTTGTTCTGCAGGTTGCGATAATAGTTTATCTGTTCCGCGCGACCTAAAGCAATGGAGCCGGCTTCCTCGCCTAGTGCGCGAGTTGGTTTAATACTCGCCGTAAGGAAGATATACCCCTCTGGCGCCTATAAATAGAGGGGGTAGGTAGGACATAAGTATGCTGTTGCGCTTTTGATCCCCTAGCTCGCGAGTATCTTTTCCTGCTCGCTTGCCGCGACTTTGCTGTGTTCCTCGCAATTCCTTCTTCTCTTCTTCTTTAAAACTCGCAGGATGGTGGGAGACGACGCCAGTGCTCGCCGCCAAGCCCATGCCACCAACTTTGCGGATGCGGCTTTTAAGAAGTCGACCACCACTGTGCGCGACCTAGAGAACTTTAGGGAAAGACTCCTCCCCGAGGGATACTCGGCCAGATTTCCGGACCGTAGCGAGCGACTGAGTACCTTCATCGAGGGCGCGCTGGTCCTTCCCCTCCGCCACTTCGACGCCGGCCTGCGACTTCCCCTATGGCCGGAGTATTGCGATATCCTCCGATACTTCGGCATAGTCCCCGCACAAATCAACCCCAACGACGTCGCCATCATTATGGGGTTCCTTTGCTATCCGCGCGAGGAGAGGATCATCTTCGATCTCTCCGTCTTCCACAAGATATTCGCCTTCGCCGCGACTGCCGAGGGGGTGGTCTATTTCAGCAGCCATGTCTGCACTCTGGTGGGGACGGTGAACAAAGTACATCGGTGGAGTGAGATGTTAGTCGTCGTCGAGGGCGACTTTGGCGACGTCCAGGGAAGGCCGCACCAGCCTGCTGATGTTGCCTTCCTTCCACCGATACTGGAAGGTGCGCGCGAGCAACTCGTCGAAACGTTCCGAGGTCGCCGGTTCGACGTTATCTTCTGGCGACTAAACGTCAACACGCTGTTCGAGGTTCACTACAACGAAGGTAAATCTTAGCAAGGAATGTCGGTAGCATACTCGTCTCAATAGTCGCTTGTTTACATTACTCGGCCTTTTGCAGAGCCGAACGAGCTCCCGGCGAGGCCGCTTCCTCCAGCCAAAGAAGTCACCACCTCGCTATTTGAGCCCAACTCGCCGGCTGATATCGGCGAGAAGAAAAAACTCGCTAAGGGCAAAGGCAAAGCCAAGTCGCCGGGCCCCGCACCCAAGAAGCAGAAGATATCGTCGCCGCATCTCGACGACCAGGACTCGCCGCTTCATGCTCGGCTTCCCCACTTCCACCCCAACTTCAACCTGGGGCTGGACGCGGTGGACGTCTATGGTCGCCCGTTGGTGACCTGGGCGCCAGACGAGCATCTGGTGACGCTGAGCACCAACTTCCCCTCTTGGGCGGAGGAGGGGGAGGATAAGGGGGAGGCTTTCGCCGTCCTCCACGTGATGTATGGGCGAGACGACGCCGAGTCGATGCTGGATCTCAGCGAGGAGGAACTCGCCCAGCAGGCGGCCTGCTCACTCGCCCGAGCTGTTGAGTTAAATCATTTCGCGGCGAGGAGGATGCTGGAGAGGACAAAGGCCTTGAAGATCATCAGTAAGAAGGCGATCGATCTCGGCATGGAATCTACTCGCTGGCGAGATTATGAGGTATGTCGCCTATACGCGCGATGTTAATGTCGCTATGTGTGCGTTGACTGACTCCCTTGTTTGTCGCAGGCTGCCGAGATGGAAACCGCCAAAAACCTCTCCGAGTATGAGGCGGAACTCGCCAAGACTCGGGCTGATTTGGAGGCATCCCAGATCCGCGCGACCAAGATGGAATCTCGCCTGACCATTTTGGAAGTCGGCGCGAGTTCCTCTGTTCCTCAGCCACGCCCGGAGGATGATCCTCATTGCGCCGTCAAGCGATCTCGCGTACTGTGGGAGGAGAGGTCGTCGGTCCGCCGCGAGATAGCCCGTGCGACAGGCAACGTGGTCCTCGCGAGGTTGAGGATTAGCGGGAAGCTCGACGAAGGGGAGAAGGAGTTCACAGTCGACGAACTCATCCCTGAGTTACTCGCCAAGACGATCTCGCCAGATCGCCTGCCTCCGACATCGTCGGGCTCTGGAAGCAGCGGCAGCGGCGAGGAGGAAAGCGAGGAAAGCGGCGATGAAGAGGACGCCGACATTGGAGATGAGGAATATCGGCCTGATACTGGCGACGATGAGTCCTAGTTGCTCACTGATATTCTTCATACTCGCTTGACAGTCGTTCGAGAAATTTTTGCAACCAACACTTGTAAAATTTTGAAATATTAATGCAAGTTTGAATTACCACATTGTCGCCTTTTTTTCTTTTCGCATGCTTGTTGGTTGATGATACTCGCTAGGCTCATAGGCTCGGGGAGAACGAGTGCTCGCGACATGTACTCGCACGTCGATATTGTTGATAGTCGCGTAGTTGATACTGGCATGACTCTAGTCATCCTTCGTAACTCGCACCCTGGCACTCGCCTGTAGCTACTCGCCAGACCATACTCACATATTTGTTATGCCAGACTCGCATATTCGCCGATGCCTGCATGCATACTCGCCCCAATGCTTCTCGCATCATCCCACTGGGAAGCTTGGTCTAACTCGAGGACTTGAGTATTGTTGGAGTCGACAGTTCTCAGGAGCCCTGCTCAACTGGAGTGGTGTAGGTCGACTCGGGGAGGTAAGTAGTCGGTCTGCAGGAGAGGAACTCGTACAGAGGTCTCGGACTGCGACATCACTCCAGCGAGGATCTTGATCTCACTCGAGGAGGTCTGTGGCCAATATGCAGGAGAGGAGCTCGTGCAGGGACTTGGACTTACGGGGACCTACCACTCAAGGACTTGAGCATTGCTGGAGTCGACAGCTCTCAGGAGCCTTGCTCAACTGGAGTGGTGTAGGTCGACTCGGGGAGGCAAGTAGTCGGTCTGCAGGAGAGGAGCTCGTACAGAGATCTCGGACTACGACATCACTCCAGCGAGGATCTTGATCTCACTCGAGGAGGTCTGTGGCTAATATGCAGGAGAGGAGCTCGTGCAGAGACTTGGACTTACGGGGACCTACCACTCGAGGACTTGAGCGTTGTTGGAGTCGACAGCTCTCAGGAGCCTTGCTCAACTAGAGTGGTGTAGGTCGACTCGGGGAGGCAAGTAGTCGGTATGCAGGAGAGGAGCTCGTACAGAGGTCTCGGACTACGACATCACTCCAGCGAGGATCTTGATCTCACTCGAGGAGGTCTGTGGCCAATATGCAGGAGAGGAGCTCGTGCAGGGACTTGGACTTACGGGGACCTACCAATCGAGGACTTGAGCGTTGCTGGAGTCGACAGCTCTCAGGAGCCTTGCTCAACTGGAGTGGTGTAGGTCGACTCGGGGAGGCAAGTAGTCGGTCTGCAGGAGAGGAGCTTGTACAGAGATCTCGGACTACGACATCACTCCAGCGAGGATCTTGATCTCACTCAAGGAGGTCTGTGGCCAATGTGCAGGAGAGGAGCTCATGCAGGGACTTGGACTTACGGGGACCTACCACTCGAGGACTTGAGCGTTGCTGGAGTCGACAGCTCTCAGGAGCCTTGCTCAACTAGAGTGGCGTAGGTCGACTCGGGGAGGCAAGTAGTCAGTCTGCAGGAGAGAAGCTCGTACAGAGATCTCAGACTACAACATCACTCCAGCGAGGATCTTGATCTCACTCGAGGAGGCCTGTGGCCAATGTGCAGGAGAGGAGCTCGTGCAGGGACTTGGACTTACGGGGACCTACCACTCGAGGACTTGAGCGTTGCTGGAGTCGACAGCTCTCAGGAGCCTTGCTCAACTGGAGTGGTGTAGGTCGACTCGGGGAGGCAAGTAGTCGGTCTGCAGGAGAGGAGCTCGTATAGAGGTCTCGGACTACGACATCACTCCAGCGAGGATCTTGATCTCACTCGAGGAGGTCTGTGGCCAATATGTAGGAGAGGAGTTCGTGCAAGGACTTGGACTTACGGGGACCTACCACTCGAGGACTTGAACGTTGTTTTTCCTGCTGCTTCAAGAGTTCGAAGATGGATTAAGCGCATCAATATCATTGAGGAAGAAGAAAACAGAAATCGAACGACGATCTTGTCGATGTCGAGTTGGGAGGTTGGCGTCCAACCCTGTTCCTGATAGTTCCTCCAGTCGGAGGAGAGATGCAATCGGGGGTAGCTAGACTGACATGCAAGGGGGGAGCTGATCTCGGCCGTCAATGCAGGGGTCCGGTCTTACAAGGGCGCTTATATCCCGAGGCATCGTCCCATCGTCCGAACTGGGCTATACACGAGAAACAGGTTGAAGGCACGTTTCCCAATCCAACCGCTGTGATCGCTCTTAGCTCTGACAACTGGCTACGAGCGCAAATGCAAGAGTGGGGGGTTATGTCTTTCAGAGGGTCCTCCAGGACGCACTCGCGACTAACATATTCCCTTGGGCCTATCATGGCTCCCTGACTACTGGAGGGAAAGCCTGGCCAGGTTGATCCTTCCTCAAGTCCGAGAGGTTGGGGTCCAGACATGTTCCCGCTAGTTCCTCCAGTCGGAGGAGAGATGCAGTCGGGGGTAGCTAGGCCGACACGCAATGGGGGAGCTGATCTCGGCCGTCAATGCAGGGGTCCGGTCTTACAAGGACGCTTACATCCCGAGACATCGTCCCATCATCCGAACTGGGCTATCCAGGGGAACGAGTTGACTGCCAGCTTCTCGGATCGATCTTGAAGTAAAACCTTAAGTTCCCAGAAAAGCTTGTGATAAAAACAGAAGAAGAATAGATGTCATTGCATATATATACAAGTAGGTATAAACAAAATACAACCATCGGCCGCTAAGGATAGAACCTTTTCAGGTCATCCCCGCTCCAAGTACCTCCCAGCTGCTCCCCAACCTGTTTTTGCAGATAGTAGCCCCCGGTGGCCAAGGCTTCCTGGACAATGAAGGGACCTTCCTAATTTGGATGCAGCTTGCCCACTGTTGCTCCCCTTCCAGCGGCGTCTACCTTCTTCATAACCAGATCTCCGGCTAAAAATGTTTTAGGCGGACATTTTTGTCGAAGTGCTTCGCCATGCACCGCTTGATCTCCCCTTGGCGGATGGAGGCCAAGTCATGAAGCTCTTCTACGAAATCCAGTGAGAGCCTTTGAGCGTCCTCGTTTTCCAAGCGCCACTCTTCACCACCATCTCCAGCTGCTATAACTCTCGGATTCCGAACCTCGAATTCCACTGGGATGAGTGCCTCAGACCCGTGGGATAACTTGAAAGGAGTTTCCCCCATGACCGAGTTTGGAGTTGTCCTCAAAGCCCAGAGAACCGAGGGGAGCTGCTCCACCCAGTTGCCTTTCAAGTTGGTGACTTTCTTCTTCAGAAGGTTGATAATCAACTTGTTGGCGGCTTCTACCTGTCCGTTGCTGTGAGGATGATGCACAGAGGCGAATCGAAGATCCGTCCCTAGCTGCTTGCAGAAATCCTCTAACTCTAAGCTGGCGAACTGCGGCCCGTTGTCGGTGACGATGGCCAGAGGAATCCCGAACCTGCATGCAATTTCCCCCCAAATGAAGTTCTTCACCATCTGCGACATGGTCTTGGCTAAGGCCTTTGCCTCGATCCACTTGGAGAATTAGTCGATCATAACTAGCACGGACTTCCTCTGTCTGCTAGCCTGAGGAAAGGGGCCGATCAAGTCCATCCCCCAGATGGCAAAGGGCCATGGAGCAGTGATCGAGCGAAGGTGTTGAGATGGCTGTAGTTGAAGAGGCGCGAAAAGCTGGCACTGGAGGCACTTTTTGGAGAAGGTCTCCGCATCCTTCCTAATGGTGGGCCAGAAGTATCCATGTCTTAGAATCCTTTGTTCAAGGGTCCGAGTTCCCGAGTGACTGCCGCACTCTCCTGAGTGAATCTCTTCCAGGACACGAGGTATTTCAATCTCTGATAGGCACCGAGCTAGAGGACCTGAGATGGTTTTGCGGTAGAGCTCTCCTTCTTGAAGCAAATAGTAAGCGACTTTGTAGCGAAACTTCCTCTAGTCTCCTTCGCTGGCAGGTATCTGTCCCGTTGTTAAAAAAGAAACGAATGGATCCCTCCAAGAAGCCCTCTGCTCGATCTCCATCATCTCCCCTTCCTCGATGGATGGTCGGAAAAGTTCAGTCACAATCCCCCCAGCCCGGGGACTGTATTTGGCAAGATAGTCAGCTTCTGAATTCTCCTCTCGGGGCACGTGCTCGACGAAGAAAGATTGAAAACCCCGAATCAGACCTTTCACCTTGATCAAGTACCGCTGTAAAATCAGATCATTCACCTCGAACTCGCCTCTGATCTGGGAAGCAACTACCATCGAGTCGGTGAAGGCCCTGATATCTCGAATCCCCAACTCCTT
This sequence comes from Platanthera guangdongensis, assembly GCA_039583875.1. Lineage (NCBI taxonomy): Eukaryota > Viridiplantae > Streptophyta > Magnoliopsida > Asparagales > Orchidaceae > Platanthera > Platanthera guangdongensis. Next base: position 147,900,068 of record CM077164.1, read on the forward strand.
GGCGAGACGCAAGCTGACCACCATGGCTTCGTACTCCGCCTGATTGTTGGTAACTGTGAAGAGAATCTTGACTGCTTGCTCGATCCTGGTTCCCTGAGGACTTACTAGCACGACTCCGGCTCCCACGGAATATCTGCCCGAAGCCCCATCCACAAACATCTTCCAGGACACCGTGCTGGAAGAGCCTTCCTCTCCTTCCACCTCGGCCGAGAAGTCTGCAAGGAAGTCCGCCACCGCCTACGCCTTGATTGCCACCCTTGGAGAGTAAGAAACATCAAACTCGCTAAGCTCCACCGCCCACTTTGCCAGCCTTCCAGAGTGCTCCACTCCATCCAGTATACTCTGTAGAGGGTGATCGGAGACGACCCTGATGGAGTGATCTTGAAAATACGGACGGAGCCTTCGAGCCGACACCACCAAAGCGAACACAAGCTTCTCCAAAATAGGGTACCTCGTCTCTGTCTGCTGCAGCACTCTACTAACATAGTAGATAGGAAGCTGCCTCTTGCCTTCCTCCCGAACCAGCACCGAACTAACTGCTTCCGCCCCGACTCCTAGGTAGAGGAAGAGATCTTCATTACCCCGTGGCCCTTACAGGAGAGGAGCTTGAGTTAGCTGTTGCTTGAGCTTTCCGAAATCCTCCTCGCACTCCACCGTCCACTCGAACTTCTGATTTCCCCGAAGGGTCTTGAAGAACGAAGAACACTTCTCCCCTACCTTGGACAAAAAACGGCTGAGGCCTGCCAGCCTTCCAGTCAGCCTTTGGACTTCCTTAGGATCCCTTGGCGATGCCATCTCCAGAATGGCCTTCACCTTGTCTGGATTAGGTTCCACCCCCCTGGGAGTAAGGAGATGACCTAGAAACTTCCATCTTCCTGCACCAAAGACGCACTTGGACGGATTGAGTCGCATCTTATACTTCCTCAGGGTGGGAAAAGTCTCCACTAGGTCCGTTATGTGCTCCGCGACGCTCTTGCTCTTAGCGAGGAGGTCATCCACATAAACCTCCAAGTTCCGTCCCTTCTGCCCCTTGAAGATTTGATCCATCATCCTCTGGTAGGTGGTGCCTGCATTCTTGAGCCCGAAGGGCATCATCTTGTAGCTATAGCAGCCATCGCTGGTTATGAAGGATACGTCCCGACAGTCGGGGGGATGCATCCGAATCTGGTGATATCCTGAAAAGGCATCAAGAAAACTCATCACAGGAAACCCGACGGCGGAATCAACCAGCGCGTCGATTTGAGGCAAGGGGTAGCAATCCTTCGGGCAAGCTTTATTCAATATTGAAAAATCAATACATAAACGTCAGCCACCTCCAGGCTTTTTCACCATTACAACATTGGAGACCCAGCCTGGATACTGGATCTCCGAGACAAACCCTGCCTTCAGCAGCTTCTCCACCTCTTCCCTGATCGGCTTGGCTAGTATGGCGGCACTCTTCCTCTGCTTTTGTCGAACTGGAGCCGCCGCGGGATCCAGGTTGAGTCGATGACAAGCAACATCGGCGTCCACCCCCGCCATATCGGCGGCGCTCCATGCAAAGACATCAACATTGTCCTGCAGGAAAGCGGCTATCTCCATCTACCCCCCAAGCGGCAAGGATCCTCCCACCTTCAGCAGTCCCGGCTCTCCCCCTCGAGAGATCACCTCTATCTCCTCCACCTCCTCAGCAGCACACAACCCTTTTCCTTCTCCAGCAACTCCTCCTGCTTCTCCGCGTCACCCATCCAGCTGATGGTGCTGACGGCATTCAAGTAGCACTCCCTAGAAGCCTTGGGATCTCCCCTGATCCTGATCTGCAAATCTTCGCGACAGTACTTCAGGCACTGGTGATAAGACGACGGAACGGCCCTGAAGTAGTTGATTAGAGGTCGTCCGAAGATGGCGTTGTAACCGCTCGGTGCGTCGATGATGATGAAGCGACATCGGATCGACGTCCCACCAAGCGTAACCAGTAGCTCCACTGCTCCCTCCACCTCTTTCTTCTCTCCCGAGAAGCCAAAGAGCGGTCCATCTGCAGCTTGGACCCGGGACGCTTCCACCTGAAGCCCGACGAAGGTTCTTTTGAAGATGACATTCACCGAACTCCCGTTATCCGCGAGGATTCGGTCGACGGTGAAGTCCTCGATGGCAGCTTGGATTACCAGGGCGTCATGAAAGGGGTTCTCATTCCCCAGCATATCTTCCTCCGAAAAGGTGATCTCCTCCAACGGCGGTGGGTTCTGCGACGTCGAAGCGACGCTCTTCCGATAGATCTGGTGGAGACTCCCCTTGCGGGAACCTCCAAGCCCGGCCCCTCCATTGATCACGCTTACATGCCCACCTCCTGGGCCATGTAATACTTCCCCGCGAGTCCCAAGGTCAACTCGGTCTTCATTCCTTCTTCTTGCCGGAGCTTGAAATTCCACCTGCCCTACCGGGGCCTCCTGCCTCGATTGCTCTCTCTCCGCTGCTCCTGCCTCCAGCCTCCTCCTTGCTTCCCAAAACTCAGGGCAAGCCAAGGTCTCGTGCCCCTCTACTCGATGAATATCACAGTAAAGGGGAATCACAGCCTCCGGGCGCATTGCTTGCCGCTCCCTCCGACGCCGCTTGTTGTCTTGGCAAGCGATGGCCATTGTCTCCCTTCTTACTCCTCCTCGACCTACCTCCTGCCGATTTCCGTTCCTCCTCTCTTCTTGATACTATTGCCTCGCTGGTCTCCATTGGGGGGAGATTCTCTGGATACTGGAATCGTCTTTCCTCCCTTCCTCCTTCCTGAGCTTCCGCCGGCCTTCTCTCTTCCTGCCTTCGAGGCCTCTCCTGCCTCCTTTCTTCAACCCTCCTGGGTTCTTCTTTCTTCCTTCTCTCTTCTCTCCTTGGCTCTTCCTTCTTCCTTTCCTCCTTCCTTTCTGGCGTCCTCCTCGACTTTGACCCCGAAGGTCTTATTCCCCTCCTCTCCGTCGCTATCTCACCATCCAACCTCGCTAAGAAGTCTTTGTTCTTCTCCTCCCCTCTAACAAAAGTGTTTGCCTTCTCTATCATTTCTTCAAAAAATCTCGGGGGATTGGTCCCCATCTCCAGACTGAACAACCCTTGTTTCAACCCGAACTTGAGGGCCACCATCAAGGTAAAACTGTGCACCTCCTCCACCTCCAAAATCTCCTCTTGAAAACGGTCGATGTAGTGCCCCAAACTCTCGTATTGCCCTTGGACGATCTTGAAGAGGGCTGTCGTTTCCTTCTTCCTCTTTTTCGAAGTCGCGAACCTTGCCATAAGGCCCCGACGCAAATCTGAGAAGTAGCACACAGACCATGCTGGTAGTTGATGGAACCAATCCCGAGCATTTCCCTTGAGGGTGATGGAGAAAAACCTGCACTTGAAGGCATCAGACATGTTACGAATGGAGACGACGTCCTCAAACCACCGGAGGTGTCTGACAGGATCGTCTCTGCCGGAGTAGTAAGTAAGAACAGGTTCCCTGAAACCTTCTGGAACTGGAGCGGCGAGGATCTCATCACAGAAGGGGCTCCTCCCTCCCTGGCGGTGACGAGTTTCATCCTCGCTGGAGATGTCATACTCGTTGTATTGGCGAGTATATCTGAACCTCGCCGACGACATTGGATCCCGAAAACGGACCCCCTGGCTGCTCGCCGGATAAAGTCGCGACTGCATTGGTCGCTCTTCCCTTACCCAAGCGAGCTCCTTTCCAGCTCGCCTCGGCGGCGCTTCCTCTTCTAACGGCGTCAGGCGACGAGGAGAAGTCACCGTGACCTCCGGGCGCTGAGCGAAACCAGTGAGAATGGTTTGCTCGATCTTCCTCGCAAACTCTTCAAATGCGGCCACTGTCAAAAACTCCCACCTCGCGCGACGTCTCCTCCTACTGTCGAGTTGCCGACCAACTCTCCTTGCTCGCCACCTATGGCCATCCCACTTAACTTCCAAACTTTCCTCCTTGGCTGCGGTCCACGCTCACCGCACCAAGTGTTGAAGCCAGGAAAAATCCCAAACTCGGAATTCGGACCAAAACCGCCTAAGGTTACAGGTCCAGAAGTTAGATCAGATGGCAAAGATGACTAGAATGAAGAAACTGGTCAAACAGGACCCCAGATGTTGCGGCAGGAAGGACCCACCACGTACCCGGATGCTCGAAAGGAGCAGCCCCTTCTCAACCAAGGATGGCCGAACTGGGTACGAGGGAAACTAGCCGGCGAAGTTGCAAGGTCGCGACTAACTCTAAGGAAAAGGAATCCGAAGACTTAGCTAGTATCCCGAAACTGAAGCGCGCGAGTATCCTGCTGAGGATTTTCAGTGCTCCACCTCGTACCCCTAGGGTCCTATTTATATGCAAATGCCAGGAAAAGGGGGGGGGGGGGGGTCATATTTATACCCCACCCCTGGCGACTAGGCGACTTCCAGAGGAACTCGCACGGGCTGGGCGAGTATTTCGCCTAGTCGCCTACCTGGCGAGTATGCGAGGAGAGCTCGCCTATACTTGCCCAGGCCTTCCGCGATTTTGAATGCTGACTTTGACTCCTGCCCGGACTTGTTGACCTTGACTTCTGCTGATCTGGCTGTGGTAGGACCCACCCTCGACGAATACGAGTTGTACACTATGAGTTTGGGGTAATTCAACTGTCTAATAGGTGAACCTTTATTTGGTTTCAGTCTATTATTTTAGTCGTATGCAGTCTTAGTCTTTTTACTACTAACATAACCCCATTTTTCTAGTAGATTTCTAACGTAGTGACTCTGACTTAGGGTATACCTTTTTTTTTTAGTAAAGTTCACTTCCATACCTAGGATGATCTTCACCACTCCCAAATCTGTCATGCTAAATTTAGCCGTCGAGACAACTTTCACGTCTTCCACCTCAGACTGATCAGTGCCCAGAATTAGCATGTTATCAACGTACAAGCATATAATTGCAAATTTATCTGAACTTGTTCTTACGTACATACATTTATCTGATATACTAGACTTGAAGCCCAAGTCTTTAACTCAAGTGTCAAATTTCTCGTGCCACAATTTCGGTGCTTGCTTCAATCCGTATAGTGACTTAATCAACTTACAGACCTTATTTGCTAGACCTTCTACGACAAACCCTTCAGGTTGGTGCATATAGATCTCCTCAGTCAGATCTCCATTAAGAAATGCAGTTTTGACATCCATCTGATGAACAACAAAATGTTCAATAGATGCTAATGCTAGAAATATCCTAATTGTCGCAATGTGACAAACATGTGGGTATATATCAAAGTAGTCTATACCACTTACTTGAGTGTAGCCTTTGACAACTAGACGTGTTTTGTATTTAGCGATACTCCCATCAGGATTAAGCTTCTTCTTCAGAACCCACTTACTTTCAATGGTTCTGGCCTCTTTGGGCAAGTCGACCAAAGTCCAAGTGTGGTTTTGCAGGAGAGAGTTCATCTCATCATCTATGATTTCTTTCCATAACAGAGAATCCCTGTATCATATCGCCTCCTTATAAGTCGATGGATCAGCTTCAACTTGGTAAGTCACAAAGTCTACAATGAAGCTTTTAGGCATTCGTTCTCTATTAGATAACCTTTTAGATGCTAAACTACTAGTGTCTATAGACTCAGTGTCAGGGTCTCTCATTTCTGGCTCAACAATGGGCTCAGTAGTAGCGACTGGCAGACCTGGAAGCGTTAGGTTTTTATCCTTAAGGAACTTATCCTCAAAGAAAATCGCATCTCTAGATTCTATGACAGTATTAGTTGAGAGATCTAGAAATCTGTCTGCAGCACTATCCTCTACACATCCTAGATAGATACAGGTGTTCGTCCTAGGTCCAATCTTTGCTCTTCTAGAGTCTGATATCCTAACATAAGCGATACAGTCCCAGGTCTTAAGAATGTCAAATCTAGGAGGTCTCTTAAACCAAAGCTCATAGGGTGTTTTAGTCAACTTTGCATGTGGTACTTTATTAAGAATGTGATTTGACGTGAGGACGGCTTCACCCCAGTAGGCCGCAGGCATGCCAGCAGTCAACAACATGGCGTTCAACATTTCTGTTAAAGTCCTATTTTTCTGCTCAGCAATACCGTTGGATTGTGGTGAATACAGAGAAGTCGTTTCAGGAATTATGTTATTGTTGGCAAGAAAATCTCTGAACTCCCCCGAGACGTATTCACCTCCTCTATCACTCCTTAGCCTTTTAATTTTCATGTCTAGTTGATTTTCAATCCTATTTTTGAAAATACGAAATTTTTCATAGGCTTCATCTTTGGATTTAAGTAGGAAATGTGACTGAATCTAGAGTAGTCGTCGATAAATGTTATCAGATACTTCCGACCTCCACGAGTGGCAGGACTTTTGTAATCACAAATATCAGAATGTATTAACTCTAGCAATTATGTGCTCCTAGAAACCTGACCAAAAGGTGTTCTAGTGATCTTTGTCTGAGCACAAATTTCACATTTGTCAAACTTAACGGTTGTGTCTAAGGGAATGTTGTGAGTTCTAGCTAATAGAAGTAGTTTCTTATAGTTCACGTGTCCTAGTCTTGCATGTAAAGTCTTAGGATATATCAAATTCGAACTAACCTGATTGACTAGCTCGTTTGCTAGACTCAGCCTATACATTCAATTAACTATATAGGCATAGCCAAAATAATACGAGTGAACCATAAGGATTACTCGACCACCACTAATGTTAAACGACATACCCGCATCGCATAACAGACTAATAGAAATTAAATTAACAACTAACGAGGGTATAAATTTAACATTTTTTAAAAGTAAACGAGTGCCTAAAGAGAGAGTCAGAGTAGCATTCCCCACCCTCAACACATCAGCTACAGCGATATTTGCAACAATGACAGTCTCTTTAACGTCTTTGACATCCTCCAAAAGCACAAAATTGTTGCAGACGTGACAGATAGCACCTGAATCGAGCCACCACTCTGAACTGGCCTTCCCCTTTTCGACCATGGAAACAAAGTCGGTAGGCGCAGTCTGATAAATCATATTGGCTTTGTTGTCAGTCCTGGGTGTGCTGGATTCGCCCCGTTTGGGCTGCTTGCACTCGGAAGCGCAGTGACCCTACTTGTTGCAGTTGTAGCACTTGCCTTTGAACTTTTTAATCTTTTTGCTGGTGGTAGAAATTGCGGGTGCACTGGCCGGTGGTCTGGTCTTTCCAGGCTTAGGCTTGTGCTTAGGATGCGTGGGCATGTTAGCAGCAGAGGTCTGCTGGCTAACCGTCTCTAAGGCGTGCCTAGTCCGGTTCTCATCCTCAATGCATATGAAGCGCTTGAGGTCTTTCAGGCTCACCTGCGTATGTTTCCGATACATCTCCGTTTTGAAGGAGTACCATGCCGAGGGTAATTTGAAAATTATCGCTCCTGCAACGAACCCATCTGACAGAGGAATGTTTTCACTGTTCAGTTTGTCCACGAGATTCTCAAAGTCTGCAACTTGAGAAAGAATTTACCTGTCTACTGTGAAGGTGAAGACCATGAACTTGTCAACCAAGTGCGTCTTGGTCATGTTCTCTTCCTCTCTGAACTGCTCCTCCAGTGCGTCGCAGATCTCCTTGACAATTTTCATCTTGCTGTACGTCTCTGCAAGTCAGTTTGAGAGGCAGTTGAGGAGGTAATCACGACAAAAATCCTCATCGTGGATCCAGTTAACCTCGTCCTCTCCACCTCTATAAGACTCAAAACCGAACTGTACAATATAGAAAATATTAAGATATTTCATGCCAAACTGCGTTTTCCGCTTCCAGGCGCTAAACTCAGAGTTGAAGAATTTTTCAAGTTTTATCATCGGCACATGGGACGTGACATTGCTTGCTTTCGACATTGTGGGTTCCTAACAAGAAACTTGGAGCGCCACTAGTAATCTAAACATGAACAGTAAAACAAGGAAAGAAATCACCTAAGCGAGGTGACGACAGTGTCTTCGGATCCAATCTAGTGAATGTGGTTTTGCTCCTCCTAGCGGCAATGCTCCTTCAGGTTTCAGAAACCGAAGGTTCCTTTTAACAGCAGATATCAGATCTGGATCTGCTTCTCAACAATATAATCTCCTGGTTGCAGGAAATCTGAACTCAGACGACAACCAGGGACAAAACTTCCACCATCCGACAAAACTGGCAACAACAAGGATGCCGACTAGTAGAGAATAATAGGAGCAACAATAACCTCTTGCAGATCCACGATCAGTAAAGCAAACCAAAATCCTCCTCTAGATCTGTACTTGCAGGAACTTCCTCCAAGAGTGGGAGAGAGCGCAAATAGGATCAAGGAATGAATAGATCAACACTCTTCTTCCAGAGCAGTGAAGTGCAAGATGTTGCTTCACTTCTCAGTTTTGTGCCAGATTAATTACAGGAAACGGCGACGGTAATCTGCTTCTCCAATCAGCACAGGAAACTCCCAATAGAGCAGCAACGAGAGATTTATCACCGAAAAACGAGAGCGGTTGCGGAAATCCCGAACGGCGACACGGCCAAACTCCGAAATCAGCGATCTACCCCAGAGTGTCCTTCCGATAGCACCGTGAAGAACCGGCGACAGACCGTGAAGAACCGGCGACACCTTGCGAAGATCTGCGACAGGAATAAATCTGATGCAAGCGGCGTGATACCTCCACGAACGGGCGGCGACTGCTAGGGCAAACTGGATCTGCAGCGGTAGGAGGAAGACGATCTCGCCGAAGCACTGTTTCCTTCTTCGCGGTCGGTGATGGGAAGACAGAAGGCGCAAATCTCCTCTACCGGAACAGTGGCGGCGACGATCCAGAAAAAAATCGTGAACGGGGAGAGCGCCTGCGGGAGCGGGGCTAGGGCAAAACGAAAATCTTCGAGAATGTTAAGAGTGCTCGAAGCATTCATGTGACCGTCAAGTTTGGAACGGCCTACTCGTTGCCCCTAACATGAGTATTTATATGCAAACCTTAAATACCAGACTACGGGTTGTTGGACTCCTATCGAATGCTAATCGCAAACCCATTGAGCACCTGTCATACCTATTTCAATATACCTCAACAGTTCACGGATTCAGTTGCGGACCATTCAACACCGGATTTTCCTATCGACGCCACCCGAGTACTGCCCAGGTGAAGCCCCTGTCCAGTTCGCAGTTTCACAGCAGCTGTTCTTGTTGATCCTGAAGCCCTCTGCAGCAAACCTGTCTGCTGGTCCTTATCAGTCACATCTCTGTTGGGAAAAATAGCACGATCCCGACCAGGGCACCTGTAGTGGATTTACAAGCAAGACAAATACAAGCACAACAATAATAAAGTGACACAACAATTTTTAATGTGGAAACCCAATAGGGTGAAAACCACGGGACTATTAGCGTCCACCCTTGAAAGCCTCCACTATAAGGCGTGAAAAAATCACGCACAACAAATTACAGGGCTTTCACCACCGCCACATACACAAGACACAATTTCAACCACCGATCCACAACGGATCACCACCACTTACACAAGGTACCAGTTCCACAAAGGAATACAAAAATCTCACCTTGCTGCAAAAGCATAAATCTCTTCTCCCACAACCACACAAGGATTGACAAGGGAAAAACAAGCGAGAAAACAAGAAACCAATACCCAACAGATTGAAAAATCCGTTCTGAATGCCGCAAAGGAGAAAGGCTACACAAAGCCCCTTCTTCTTTAGAATCCGACGATCCGATCTTCAATACTCTTCTCCAAGATCTTCTCTTAATCTTCCTCCACTCAAATCTCTCTTGGAATGAATGTCTTTGGCCTTGGAATTGGCTTCCATTTATAGGCCCCAAAGAAATGCTACCTAACTCCAAAACTGGTGGTAGGTGTTACCTAACACCTAATTTGGTGGTAGGTGCTACCTAATTTGGTGGTAGGTGCCACCTAACTCCGAATTGTGCTCATTTCAGCTCGTTTATCGAGCGCTGCTCGACGAAACCTGAGCGCAGGCAGCTCCAACATCGCTCCGGCCTCCAAACATAAACTTGTAACATCACGAGCAGCTACAATCGTGCCCGGTGGTTTTTACCGACTCGTATGGGAACCACACCCTAACAAACTCCCCCTTCACATCGAGTCGGGAGAAACCGCCATCCCGGCGATTCTCACACATGTCTCAAGCTTCCCTCGGGTCACTACCTTGGTCAGCATGTCCGCCCCATTATCATCAGTGTGAACCTTTAGTAGCTCGAGCTCCTTCTTCTCCACAACATCACGTATCCAATGATACCGTGTGTCGATGTGTTTTGACCTCGAATGGAACATGGAGTTCTTTCCCAAGTGGATGGCACTCTGGCTGTCACACAACAACATATAACGATCCTGAGTGAAACCAAGTTCTCTGACAAACCTCTTCATCTAGAGCAACTCCTTTCCTTCCTCAGTTACAGCAATGAACTCAGCCTCTGTCGTTGACAGTGCCACACACTTCTGCAGTCTCGATGCCCACGAAACTGCTCCCCCTGCAAATAACATCAGGTACCCGGACGTAGATTTTCTAGAGTACAGATCTCCGGCCATATCAGCATCAGTATAGCCCAGAAGCTCGGGCTTACTGCCTCCAAATCTCAAACTCAGATCTGTCGTCCCCTGCAGGTACCTCAGAATCCACTTCACCGCGCTCTAGTGTTCTTTCCCAGGGTTGGAGAGAAACCTGCTCACAATACCAATAGCATGAGCAATGTCTGGGCGCGTGCACACCATAACATACATAAGGCTTCCCACTGCAGACGCATAAGGCACCTTCTGCATAGCCTCTTTCTCCTCCGGCGTGCTGGGGCATTGATCAGCGGTCAACTTGAAGTGAGCTGCAAGTGGCGTGCTCACCTTCTTCGCCTGATCCATAGAAAAACGTTGCAACACTTTGCGGATATACCGCTCCTGAGATAACCAAATGAATCTGGTGCCCATGTCCCTGCGAATATGCATCCCCAGAATAGTCTTTGCGGGACCCAGATCCTTCATCTCAAACTTCGAACTCAACTGCCGCTTCAATTCAGTAATGCGCGCAGTGTTCTTCCCGATGATCAGCATGTCGTCAACATAAAGTAGCAGAATGACAAAGTCTTCAGGAGCACACTGCTTCACAAATACGCAGTGGTCCAGGGTGGTTTTCGTGAAGTCGATCTCCCCCATAAAAGTCTCGAACTTCCGATACCATTGCCGCGGGGCCTGTTTCAACCCGTATAGACTTTTCTGCAAGCGGCATACATATCCTTCTTTACCCCTGATACAGTAGCCATCAGACTGCTCCATGTACAGCTCCTCTTCAAGATCTCCATGTAGAAAAGCGGTCTTCACGTCCATCTGCTCCACCTCCAAGTCTAGCCTCGCAGCGAGGCCTAACACAACTCGAATGGAGGACATTCTGACTACGGGCAAAAATATCTCATCAAAATCAATGCCCTGTCTCTGTGCAAATCCCTTTACTACCAACCTGGCTTTGTAACGAGGAGGTGTAGGAGAAGCACCCTCCTTCAACCTGAAGATCCGCCTGTTCTTCAAGGCCTTCTTGCCCTTCGGAAACCGCACCAGGTCGTAGGAATGATTTGTCCGCAGCGATTGCATCTCCTCTTGCATCGCTGCCATCCAGTGGTGCCTATCCACGCTCTCTACTGCTTCAGAATAGCTCTCCGGCTCCCCTGCATCAGTTAGTAGAACAAACTCTGACGCAGAATATCTGGCGGGCGGATGCCTAGCTCGATCTGATCTCCTCAACACAGCCTCAGGAGCTGGTGCAGGCTCCTCTTCTGCAACCTCCTCAGCAGCTCCTGGCTCCTCAACATCATCTTCAGCACCCTGTGCTGGAACTGGCTCCACAGTCTCCTCAACGTGGTCATCACTACCAATAGGCAACTCAGCAGAACGTGAGGCACTCCCAGACTCACCTTTTTTCTCCAGATCACCTCCAGTTTGCTCCTCGCAGAACACTGCATCTCGACTCCGCACTAACTTCTTTGCCACCGGATCAAAGAATCTGTATCCAAGCTCACCATTATGACCATAGCCCAAGAAAATGCACTTCCGGGTCTTCAATTCCAACTTCGATCGTTCGTCCTTGGGAATGTGGACGAAGGCCCTGCAGCCAAAGACCCGCAAATGACTATAGGACGGGTCCTTCCCATACCAGACTCGATCCAGAACATCCTCATCCAAAGGATAGCTCGGCGAGAGGTTGATGACATGCGCCGTAGTCAAAAGAGCCTCACCCCAAAACATCTCTGGCAGCTTGGACTCAGAAACCATGCATCGCACCCTCTCCATCAATGTCCGGTTCATCCTTTCAGCAACACCATTCAGCTGTGGTGTTTTTTTGGGGGGGGGGGGGTCTTTTCATGACGAATCCCGTGGTCCTTGCAATACTCATCAAATGGACCCACGTACTCTCACCCATTGTCAGAACGGATACACAGCAGCTTCTTTCCAGATTGGCGTTCCATCTCAGCATGGAACCTTCTGAAGGTTTCAAGTACCTGGTCTTTGGTCTTCAACAGATAGACCCAAACCTTCCTCGACCAGTAATCAATAAAGGTCACAAAATACTGAGCTCCCCCTCGCGTTGGGACCTTCATAGGCCCGCAAACGTCTGTGTGTACGAGCTCCAATGGCTCAGATCTCCTGGTGGACTGATGACGACAGAATGAAACCCGATTTTGCTTCCCCGCCATACAGTGCTCACACCTCTCCAAGTGATCGGCCGATAGGTCACTGAGTAGCTTCTTCTTCTATAGGCAGTCCAAGCCCTTCTGGCTAATATGAGACAGTCTCCTGTGCCACAGGGAAATGGATCCCTCATCTCTCACGGAGTTCGCCTGTGGATCTTCAGGCCTCCCCTCCATGTAATAAAGGCCGGACTCCCTATAGCCCTTGGCCATAACCAACGATCCTCGAACTAGCTTCCAGAAATCACCACCAAAGACACTTACATGTCCTTCATCTCCAAGCTTCCCCACGAAAAGTAGGTTGAAACGAATATCGGGCACGTGTCGCACGTCCCGCAAAATCAGCAACACTCCAGTGCTCGTCTTCAGATGCATGTCTCCACGTCCCAGCACCTTGGACGTATTCCCGTTGCCCATTCGTAACACCCCGCATTCATGGGTGGTGTACGTGGCAAATAGCTCCCGATTGTGGGAGACGTGCGCAGAAGCACCTGAATCTACAATCCATCTCCTGTCGTCACAGGAGAGCGCTGCCGTGATTTCATCACCGACAATGACAACATCGTCCTCATCACTGGAGACAACCGCAGCAGTGTGGCTCTCCTCCTTGGCCTCAGTCTCCACACCCTTCTTCTGCTCATTCTTCCAGGCATAGCAGAACTTCTTGATGTGTCCCTTCTTGTGGCAGAAATGACACTCCACATTCTGATATCGTGAACGTGACTTCCCTCTGCTCTGGATTCTTTCCTCCTTCCGTCCTCGACTCTTACTCCTGCCTCTCCCCCTGGATTCCGTAAACAGAACATCAGCTCGTGATGAAGAGCCTGACGTCCCTTGAGACTTCCGTCTCACCTCTTCGTTCAAGATCCCACTCTTGGCGATCTCCATGGTGATAATCCCATGGGGTGAAGAATTGATCAGTGCAATCCTGACCATCTCCCAAGAGTCCGGAAGGGACTTTAACAACCACAGCGTATTTACCTCATCCTCAAATGTCACCTTCATCGCCGTCAACTGATCAATGATTCCTTGGAACTCATTGACATGATCCATGATCGGTGAGCCTTCCCGGTAGCGGAACTCTCCAAGCTTCGTCAGCAAAGCCAGCTTGTTGATGCCAGTGCTCTTGGCATACAACGTTTCCAGAGTTCTCCACAGCTCCTTCGCATCCGTGATGCTAGCCACGTGGTTGTAGATGTTCGGCTCCACGAACCGTCTAATGAAACCACATAGCTTTCGGTGCTCCACCTGCCATTTAGCCGGATCCATATCCTTCGGCATCTCTTCGAAGATAGGGGCATGCCAGCCCTTGACGTAGATGAGATCCTCCATAAGCAAGTGCCACTGATGATAATTTGCTCCATTCAACTTGACCATCTGTTCTGAAGTCAATTCCATCTTCCTAAACCAACTGGCCGGACTGACCATAGTTCTCTGAGCGCGACTCTCTCACGATAAGTCACTGAAGAGGATAGCCAGAGGACCAATGGTCGTAAACTACCGCACTCAATGCCAAACCTGAGAATACAATCGCCTCGTCTCGAAATCACAAAAGGTCAGCCCAGTATCGACCCTGTTCCGACTACTGACCAGCAACCTGGCTCTGATGCCACTTGTTGGGAAAAATAGCACGATCCCGACCAGGGCACCTGTAGTGGATTTACAAGCAAGACAAATACAAGCACAACAATAATAAAGTCACAACAATTTTTAACGTGGAAACCCAATACGGTGAAAACCACGGGACTATCAGCGTCCACCCTTGAAAGCCTCCACTATAAGGCGTGAAAAAATCACGCACAACAAATTACAGGGCTTTCACCACCGCCACATACACAAGACACAATTTCCACCACCGATCCACAATGGATCACCACCACCTACACAAGGTACCAGTTCCACAAAGAAATACAAAAATCTCACCTTGCTGCAAAAGCATAAATCTCTTCTTCCACAACCACACAAGGATTGACAAGGGAAAAACAATCAAGAAAACAAGAAACCATTACCCAACAGATTGAAAAATCCGTTCCGAATGCCGCAAAGGAGAAAGGCTACACAAAGCCCCTTCTTCTATAGAATCCGACGATCCGATCTTCGATACTCTTCTCCAAGATCTTCTCTTGATCTTCCTCCACTCAAATCTCTCTTGGAATGATTGTCTTTGGCCTTGGAATTGGCTTCCATTTATAGGCCCCAAAGAAATGCTACCTAACTCCAAAACTGGTGGTAGGTGTTACCTAATACCTAATTTGGTGGTAGGTGCTACCTAATTTGGTGGTAGGTGCCACCTAACTCCGAATTGTGCTCATTTCAGCTCGTTTATGGAGCGCTGCTCGACGAACCCTGAGCCCAGGCAGCTCCAACATCGCTCCGGCCTCCAAACATAAACTTGTAACATCACGAGCAGCTACAAGTGTGCCCGGTGGTTTTTACCGACTCGTATGAGAACCACACCCTAACAATCTCCTCCATAAGCAAAGCACCAAATAAAATCATGGGATGATGCTCAATGTGTTATCGTAATCATGATTATTTTTTAACATCATTTTGGGGGCACTCAGTTCTACAGCTCAAAGGGTTATCCTGTGTAGAAGAAACATTGTTTTCCGAACATGAGTAACCAACTAGTGCCTTACACATTCCAAAGTCACCTCTCTCTGGCAAAAATGATTCCAAGATTGATCAATTAACGATTGATGGTCAGAATTGTTGATGCTGACTAGCTTTTTTGTTTTGGGCTCTGGAGCGTAACATTATGGGGAGGTCTAAGTGACTCCCTCTGGACGTTGAGTGATGATCGGATCGGGGCATGGCAGAAGCATTTAGGCATTATGGTGGATTTGGAGGGGAAGATTCCTCTTCCTAGGGAGCGCGCTCAAGCTTCGCCTGAGGGCTATATTACGATCTTGGAGGGGTGCCTCAAAGAATGTTTCCTGGTCTTTCCTGCCAAGGAGGCAGTGAAGAGTTTTTTGATTATTCGGGGTGCCGATCATGCAGTTTTCCTTGGTGGGAATATCGAGAATTATGAAACTTGTCAGTTTTTTGGGAGCACGGTTGGTAGTTACCGGTTGAGACTTTTTGAGATTAGTGCGAGATTCACCCGGGCTCGGGCGACCGTATTGAAGTTAGGAGCAGCAAGAAGTGGCTTGTGTTCGAGGAGAAGATCGATTACCATCACGGGGATATGCTCTTTTGTTTCACTAGAAACCCTTGGGATCTACTGGAGGTGCGGCAACCGCTTTCTGGACGTTGTAGTCGACTGACGGAACGGGAAGGAGACTATTCTCCCGTGTTGTGTGTTTGAAGATGCACGAGATGTGACAAAATAACTTGTACCACCCATATTTGCCAAGAGTGGTCCCAGTCGTGCCATGCAAGCAAGGTTAAAGTCAAAGAACAAATCAAAGTCCACAAGCCGGAACACCTAGCGGGGAAAAGGTGAGTATCGAAGCTACTCACCCGATTGGCGATAAACATCGAGATCCTCACTAGTAGGGGCAAGATCCTCTCCATAGTTGCCGGCAGAGCGAGATCCTACCATTAGTTGTCATAATCGCCAGGTCGTCAAAGACCATCTTGTAGGGGCTGGGTGTTCTCAGCAACACCCCCATAGGATTTGTCTATAAATTGGACCCCAAGGGTATCAGGAATGACACCTTGAAATCTGAACGCGCCTCCCCCCACAGGTTTACAACCCTCTAAGTGGTGTCTTCCCCATACCCCGCTCCACCATCTTTTGTTGCGGAGGAGTTTTTTTTAAAAAAATTTGGGTACGCGGTGAGACTTCTCTACTGCAGTGCCTGAGGCCCTTTAGTAGTTAGTTTCTCTCTCCTTTGCTCTGGACTTCGAACCCGGGCCGTCAGATCGCGGGATCAATAATCTCAAGCAGCACTCAAGTCCGAACATTCAGAGCCAGCATTTTTCTCGCTCCAACAATTTGGTGTGGTGAGCGTGGACCGTGGTTAGATGAGGAAAATCTACCGAGAATGCCAGATGGTGGAAGGAGGCGAGCAAGAAGGAGTAGCTGGTAACTCACTGGGCATAGACGAGCATGAGTGAAACGGGTGCGGTTTGAACCCAAACTAAAATTACATAAAAGGGGCCGGTTTTGGACCAAACAAAATCACACCACATCAAAATCGTGCGGTGCAATTTGACATTGATGCAGTTTGGAGTCGTTTTTTGCAGTGCAGTTTCGATCTCTGCACAATTATCAAAACTTATCAAAGAATGCATTGATCGTCGAGATTTTTGGACATGGCTACTTGTACCATGTCAAGTGTTTATGTGAATATATTAAATAGTAATGCTGTGAATGTGAATAACTAAAGTAATATGTTGGTCGTGAATTATTGAGACAAAAACCAAACCGCGCCGCAAACCATGCAATTTTTCAATAACCAAATCCACACCACAACAATACTTTCCGGTGCAGTTCGAAAACGATGTCGTGCAGTGTTGTGGTTTTTTGCGGTTTCAATTTTAACTTCTAGGCATATAGACGAGTATGTGACCCGGGCAGACTTCAACGACTTTGCGCAACGTGTCGAGAATACCTTGTGAGTAGCGCTGCTTTCTCGAACGGAGGTAACAATGACCTTGCCTCGCCGCGTGACTTCGTTGGAGGAAGGTGAGCATGGAAGAAGGTGTTGTTGGAGCCGGAGATGTACGTACTATCACATTACTTTCTGATGGGTTCCCAAGGAGTCCGATTTCACAAGGTGGGGAATCAGGAGAGGTATCTGGAAGCTCGCTCGGGCAAGTTTGATGCTCCTTGCCAACGAACAGGTCATGTGGAAGAGCCCATTTTGTGAGGTCTTGTCGGTGCCAGTCCCCGAAGGGTTCATGGAGCCCGCTCGGAGCTTCTACTCAGGAAGAGACGACCTGATTAGGAACCTTCAATGGTTCAAGGATGTGGTGTCCATCTGGAACATGATGGACACGTTCAAGTGCCGAATCTTTGTCATCAACATCCAGGGGAAGGCCAGAGATTGCTTCCACCAGCTATCAGGGAACTCCATCTACTGCTTCGAGGACCTGCATAGAGAGTTGATGATTGTTGGAACTTATGGAGTCCGGGCAGTCTTGTGGACTAGTCACGACATTCTGTTGGTTTGGCGGTCTGACGGTTTGGCTTCGCAGACCGACTGTTTAGCAGATCCTGGCGGTTTGACAATCCGCAGTGCAGTATTGGCGGTTTGGTAAACTGCAGTTGTTGTCTGGCAACCCGCAGAGCTTTCCAGGAGGTTTACCTACTTCAGTTGCAGTCCGGAGGGCAACCCATAACCGCGGTCTGGTGGCAATTCACAACTGCGGTCTGATGGCAACATGCAGCTGCGGTCTGGTGGCAATCTGAAGTTGTGGTCTGGTGGTAATCCGCAGTTGCAGTCTAGTGGCAACCCGAAACTATGGTATGATGGAAATCCGCAGGTACGGTCTAGTGGCAATCCGCAATTGCGGTCTGATGGCAACCCCCCAACTATGGTCTGTTGGCAATCCGCAGTTGCGGTCTGGTGGAAATCCGCAATTTCGGTTTGGCGGCTATCCTTAGTTGCAGTTCGGTGGTAGTTTCCAGCTAGTTGTCGGATTCAGTCTGTTACTGCATAATTTTATAGCCTTGCGGTTTGACATATTCAAACCGCAAGGCCCGCACGGCTTGTTTTTTGTCCCACATCGCCTGTTGTATTCTCATCTCTCTCCCATCTTCTATAAATAAGAGCATACATTTGTATTATTTAACTTTTTGGAGCTATAAAATTTACCTTTTATTTAGCTATTCTTTGCACTTTTTACATGATATCAGAGCTAGCCGGTCCTTTGCTCTGGTTTGGTGTGCGACTTATTGAGAGAGCTCATGGGTTCTCTTTATAAATGCTTGCGGTCTCCCTCCTGCCCTCCCTTTGCTAGTGGCTCGTCTTGCGATTTGTTCTTTGCTTGTAGCCTCTTATGTTTCGCGATTTTGTTGTGATCGCGTGTCCTTGCTGTGTTCGTGCGATCTCCTGCATTTTCGCCTTTTTGTGATTTGCCTTGTTCTTGCGGCCTTCGGTCTCTTTCTAACCGTAGAGTTTCTCTTCTTCTCTACACAGCTAGTTCGTGCAGTTAGCCCTTTCTGTCTATTTTTTCTCCCTTTTTCCATGAACACTCCTACTTTGTCTTCTTCTACTCTATCCGCTCATCTTTCTCTTTCCACATCTTCTTCTTCCACTCCTACTAGTAATTTGGGTACTGCTTCCAAGCTTACTGGACCAAATTATCTCAATTGCAGTATTTCCTTTGTCTTTCTATTGCGCTCTCAGCGAAAGCACCATCATTTGACTAATGATCCACTTGCATATGGGTTTGCTGCCTTTGCTGATTGGGATGCTAGTGATGCTTTGGTGAGAACGTGGTTGTCTAACAGTTTATCTGATGAGGGCCTTCTCGTCATTCGACATGATGGGACAGTCAAGGCTGTTTGGAATCATCTTGCTGCCTTGTAGTTCAAAGGAGCACAAACTTCACACATATATACTTTATATGCGGATATTTTTGCCCGGCCTATCATGAATCCGACTGTTGCTTATCCGGAAGTTCAAACTTTTGGTGCTGGACTTCTTCAGCATCGACCATTTTCTGCAGACCTCGCTGAGCAACACAAGAACTTTCATGAACTTCTTGTTGTCTGCTGCTTGCTTTGCTTGTCGGAATCTATGATATAATTTGGCAAAAAATTCTTGGAGAGGCCGACACTCCTACTCTGGATGCTACTGTTGCCCGCATTTCTGCTGTTACCACTCTTCTTCAGCGTAATTTGCTTCTGTTGGGTATTATTTTCACAATAGTCCTGATTTGAAGAAGTGTCACTTGAACTAAGTTGAATTGAGTTTGTATTTGATGTTAGTTTTAGTTGTGTGTGGTGCAGGTCTTTATTTCCAAGTACAAATCATTGTCAGGTTACAATGGATCTCTAAACATAGTTCCGTGCAATATATTTTCTCATTGCATATATCATCGTGTTGACCTATGTGTAATCTCTCTAATGGGGTGTACTTCATCTAACATCACAAAGGAAGTTGCTCTTCAGAGGTTGCAGATTTTAACCAAGACAATTCGTTGAGTGATCTCGTGAAGTCTCGTTAAACTCGTTTAGAAATCACGTAAGTACTTTTAGAATTCGTCGAGTGATCTCAGGAGTACTTGAGAGATCACTGAGAACTGATATCTAGAACGACTAAGTAAAAATAGCCTCGACTTCTCGTATATACTCGACTAATTAGTCGAGTACTTATGTGAGTACTCGTGAAATTCATCGAGTACTCTCGAGTAGTCAAGTGAACTACTTTAATGTTACAAAGAAAGTTAGTATTAGCCAGTTCAAGTGAAATTCGTCGCGTACTCAAGTAAATTCGTCGAGTACTCTCGAGAGCTTTCAGCTACTTCGTCGAAAGGTCTCGTGAAGTCCAAACACTTCACGCAAACTCTCTCCCAAGTTGTTTCGACTGGTTCGTCGAGTGGTCTGGAGAGTTTACGTGATGTCTCGTCGAATCTGGACTTAAACGAATTTTCGTTCAGTTTCATTCTCGTTTTTACGACTTTCCAAAATTAGGGCTTCTTTCATGTACAGTACATGTGGACGGTAGAACTAAGTTTGAAATCGAGTCATTAATGAGGAATTGTCTATAAATAGTCAAGGGTTATTTCAGAAAACCCTAATTGTTATCTAATTGCAAATTGCCATAAACGATCAGAAATTCAAAATCATTTTCACGAAGATTCACATTCGTTCATAGATTACTCATTTCTCAGATCAGATCTGTGTTGTTAATTTCAGATTCTTCTTCTTCAAGATTCAGTCAGAGCTTTCAAGCAACGAAGGACTATTTTTTTTTGATCTGAGAAAAGGAGTTTCTTTTCAAACAATATTTTTCTTATAGTTTTGTAGGAAGTTTGTTCTTCTGAGTTTTTGTAGATCCTTATTGAAAGGTCGAGTGTAGGTGTGAGGACCTTGACGAGTCTGGCTCACCAGCGCTGTATTCGTCCCAGGCCCCCATCATGGACTGCAGTCCGTGCCACCCCAACCCCTCTCCGTGCCCCTGCGGCCACGAGGGGTTGTTGGAAACCGCAGCGTGAAGACCCTGACCACACAGGGCACCTGCTTACTGTGTTTTCGTCCCAGGTCCCACGGACTGCAATCCTCCCATTGACGAGAAGTGATCCGGTTAAGCTGGCCTACGGGGACTTCCTAAGAGGTAACCCATCCCAGAATTGCTCCCGTCCGAGCACGCTTAACTATGGAGTTCTTTCACTTCTCATCACCAATTAAGCTGCAACTCAATTAGTGATGAGAAGTGAAAGAACTCCATAGTTAAGCGTGCTCGGACCGGAGCAATTCTGGGATGGGTGACCTCCTGGAAAGTCCTCGTAGGCCCGCTTAACCGGATCACTTCTCGTCAAAGGGAGGATTGCATTCCGTGGGACCTGGGATGAAAAACACAGTAAGCAGGTGCGTTGTGTGGTCAGGGTCTTCACGCTGCAGTTTCCAACAACCCGCCGTGGCCGCAGGGGAATGGAGAGGGGTTGGGGTGGCACAGACTGCAGTCCATGATGGGGGCCTGGTACGTATACAACGCTGGTGAGCCAGGCTCGTCAGGGTCCTCACATAAACGTGACGAGCCCCCATCATGGACTGCAGTCCGTGCCACCCCAACCCCTCTCCGTGCCCCTGCGGCCACGACGGGTTGTTGGAAACCGTAGCGTGAAGACCTTGACCACACAGCGCACCTGCTTATTGTGTTTTCGTACCAGGTCCCACAGAATGCAATCATCCCTTTGACGAGAAGTGATCCGGTTAAGCGAGCCTACGAGGACTTTCCAGGAGGTCACCCATCCCAGAATTGCTCCCGTCCGAGCACGCTTAACTATGGAGCACAATTAAGCTGCAGCTCAATTGATGATGAGAAGTGAAAGAACTCCATAGTTAAGCGTGATTGGACGGGAGCAATTCTCGGATGGGTGACCTCCTGGGAAGTCCCCGTAGGCCCGCTTAACCGGATCACTTCTCGTCAAAGGGAGGATTGCAGTCCGTGGGGCCTTGGACGAAAACACAATAAGCAGGTGCACTGTGTGGTCAGGGTCTTCACGTTGCGGTTTCCAACAACCCGCCGTGGCCGCAGGGGCACGGAGAGGGGTTGGGGTGGAACAGACTGCAGTCCATGATGGGGGCCTGGGACGTATGCAGCGCTGGTGAGCCAGGCTCGTCAGGGTCCTCACAGTAGGGGAAGTTGTTCTCCGAGATTGTAGGAGTTGTATACTCCGAGATTGTAGGAGTTGTATACTCTGAGTGTAAGATTATTTAATATGAGATTTAGTAAGTAGCCGAGCCTAGTCCGAAGTGCTAGATAAGCGAGGCGGGGCAGTGGACGTACCCATTTTAGGGAACTACTATAAATTCTTATGTCTGTGCCGTGCTTATTCTACAGCTCAAAGGGTTATCCTGTGTAGAAGAAACATTGTTTTCCGAACATGAGTAACCAACTAGTGCCTTACACATTCCAAAGTCACCTCTCTCTGGCAAAAATGATTCCAAGATTGATCAATTAACGATTGATGGTCAGAATTGTTGATGCTGTCTAGCTTTTTTGTTTTGGGCTCCGAAGCGTAACATTATGGGGAGGTCTAAGTGACTCCCCCTCGACGTTGAGTGATGATCGGATCGGGGCATGGCAGAAGCATTTAGGCATTATGGTGGATTTGGAGGGGAAGATTCCTCTTCCTGGGGAGTGCGCTCAAGCATCGCTTGAGGGCTATATTACGATCTTGGAGAGGTGCCTCAAAGAAGGTTTCCGAGTCCCTCCTGCCAAGGAGGCAGTGAAGATTTTTTTGATTATTTGGGGTGCCGATCATGCAGTTTTCCTTGGTGGGAATATCGAGAATTATGAAACTTGTCAGTTTTTTGGGAGCACGGTTGTTAGTTACCGGTTGAGACTTTTTGAGACTAGTGCGAGATTCACCTAAGCTCGGGCGACCGTATTGAAGTTAGGAGCAGCAAGAAGTGACTTGTGTTTGAGGAGAAGATCGATTACCTTCATGGGGATATGCTCTTTGGTTTCACTAGAAACCCTTGGGATCTACTAGAGGTGTGGCAGCCGCTTTCTGGACGTTGTAGTCGACTGACGGAACGGGAAGGAGACTATTCTCCTGTGTTGTGTGTTTGAAGAAGCACGAGATGTGACAAAAGAACTTGTACCACCCATATTCGTCAAGAGTGGTCCCAGTCGTGCCATGCAAGCAAGGTTGAAGTCAAAGAACAAATCAAAGTCCACAAGCAGGAACACCTAGCGGGGAAAAGGCAAGTATCAAAGCTACTCACCTGATTGGCGATAAACATCGAGATCCTCACTAGTAGGGGCAAGATCCTCTCCATAGTTGCCGGCAGAGCGAGATCCTACCATTAGTTGTCATAATCGCCAAGTCGTCAAAGACCATCTTGTAGGGGCTGGGTGTTCTCAGCAACACCCCCATAGGATTTGTCTATAAATTGGACCCCAAGGGTATCAGGAATGACACCTTGAAATCTGAACGCCCCTCCCCCCACAGGTTTACAACCCTCTAAGTGGTGTCTTCCCCATACCTCGCTCAACCATCTTTGGTTGCGGAGGATTTTTTTTTTTAAAATTTGGGTACGTGGTGAGACTTCCCTACTGCAGCGCCTGAGGCCCTTTAGTAGTTAGTTTCTCTCTCCTTCGCTGTAGACTTCGAACCCGGGCCGTCAGATTGCGGGATTAGTAATCTCAAGCAATACTCAAGTCCTCAATGGGCATAGACGAGCATGGGTGAAACTGGTGTGGTTTGAACCCAAACCACAATTACACAAAAGGGGAAGGCTTTGGACCGAACAAAACCACACCACATCAAAATCGTGCGGTGCAGTTTGACATTGATGCAGTTTGGAGTCGGTTTTTGCGGTGCGGTTTCGATCTCTGCACAATTACCAAAACTTATCAAAGAGTACATTGATCGCCGAGATTTTTGGATAGGGCTACTTGTACCATATCAAGTGTTTATGTGAATATATTAAATAGTAATGATGTGAATGTGAATGACTAAAGTAATATGTTGGCCGTGAATTATTGAGACAAAAACCAAACCGTGCAGCAAACATGTAATTTTTCAATAACCAAATCCACACCACAACAATACTTTTCGGTGCAGTTCGAAAGCGGTGTCGTGCAGTGGTGGTTTTGTGCGGTTTCAATTTTAACTTTTAGGCATATAGACGAGTATGTGACCCGGGCAGACTTCAATGACTTTGCGCAACGTGTCAAGGATACCTTGTGAGTAGCAGTTGTCGAATTCAGTCTGTTACTGCATAGTTTTATAGCCTTGCAGTTTGACATATTCAAACCGCAAGGCCAGCGCGGCTTGTTTTTTCCCACATCGCATGTTGTATTCTCCCCTCTCCCCCATCTTCTATAAATAAGGGCATATATTTGTATTATTTAACTTTTTGGAGCTAGAAAATTTACCTTTTATTTAGCTCTTATTTGCTCTTTTTACATGATATCAGAGCTAACTGGTCCTTTGCTCTGGTTTGGTGTGCGACTTATTGAGAGAGCTCATGGGTTCTCTTTCTAAATGCTTGCGGTTTCCCTCCCGCCCTCCCTTTGCTAGTGGCTCCTCTTGCGATTTGTTCTTTACTTGCAGCCTCTTGTGTTCCGCGATTTTGTTGTGATCGTGTGTCCTTGCTGTGTTCGTACGATATCCTGCATTTTCTGCTTTTTGCGATTTGCCTTCTTCTTGCGGCCTTCGGTCTCTTTCTAACCGTAGAGTTTCTCTTCTTCTCCGCACAGGTAGTTCGTGCAGTTTGCCCTTTCTGTCTATTTTTCTCCCTTTTTCTATGAACACTCCTACTTTGTCTTCTTCTACTCTATCCGCTCCTCTTTCTCTTTCCACATCTTCTGCTTCCACTCCTTCTAGTAATTTGGGTACTGCTTCCAAGTTTACTGGACCAAATTATCTCGACTTGAGTATTTCCTTTGTCTTTCTATTGCGCTCTCAGTGAAAGTGCCATCATCTGACTAATGATCCTCTTGCATATGGGTCTGCTGCCTTTGCTGATTAGGATACTAGTGATGCTTTGGTGAGAACGTGGTTGTCTAACAGTTTATCTGATGAGTTCCTTCTTGTCATTCGACATGATGTGACAGTAAAGACTGTTTGGAATCATCCTGCTGCCTTGTAGTTCAAAGGAGCACAAAATTCACACATATATACTTTATATGCGGATCTTTTTTCCCGACTCATCATGAATCTGCCTGCTGCTTATCAGAAAGTTCAAACTTTTGGTGCTGGACTTCTTCAGCATTGACCATTTTCTGCAGATCTCGCTGAGCAACACAAGAACTTTTAGGAACTTCTTGTTGTCGGCTACTTGCTTTGCTTGTCGGAATCTATGATATATTTTGGAAACAAATTCTTGGAGAGGCTGACACTCCCACTCTGGATGCTACTGTTGCCCGCATTTCTGTTGTTACCACTCTTCTTCAGCGTCCTTTGCTTCTGTTGGGTATTATTTTCACAATAGCCCTGAGTTGAAGAAGTGTCCCTTAAACTAAGTTGAATTGAGTTTGTATTTGATGTTAGTTTTAGTTGTGTGTGGTGCAGGTCTTTATTGCCAAGTACAAATCATTGTCAGGTTACAATGGATCTCTAAACATAGTTTTGTGCAATATAATTCCTCATTGCATAGAACATCATGTTGACTCATGTGTAATCTCTCTAATGGGATGTACTTCATCTAGCATCACAAAGGACATTTCTCTTCAGAGGTTGTAGATTTTAACTAAGACAATTCGTCGAGTGATCTCGGGAAGTCTCGTTAAACTCGTTGAGAACTCACGTAAGCACTCTTAGAATTCATCGAGTGATCTCAGGAGTACTTGAGAGATCACTGAGAACTGCTGTACAGAACGACTAAGTAAAAATATCCTAGACTTTTCGTATATACTCGACGAATTCGTCGAGTACTTACGTGAGTACTTGTGAAATTCGTCGAGTACTCTCGAGAAGTCAAGTGAACTACTTTAATGTTACAGAGAAAGTTAGTGTTAGCCAGTTCAAGTAAAATTTGTCGTGTACTCAAGTAAAGTCGTCGAGTACTCTCGAGAGCTTTCAGCTACTTCGTCGAAAGGTCTCGTGAAGTCCAAACACTTCACGCAAACTCTCTCCCAAGTTGTTTCGATTGGTTCGTAGAGTGGTCTGGAGAGTTTACGTGATGTCTCGTCGAATTTGGACTTAAACAAATTTCCGTTCAGTTTCATTCTCGTTTTTACGACTTTCCAAAATTAGGGCTTCTGCCAAGTACAGTACACGTGGATAGTAGAACTAGATTGGAAATCAATCCATTAGTGATGAATTGTCTTTAAATAGTCAAGGGTTATTTCAGAAAACCCGAATCGTTATCTAATTGCAAATTGCCATAAACGATCGGAAATTCAAAATCATTTTCATGAAGATCTCTGTCGCCGACAACTCTTCCGATCCGTGATTACTCCTGCAAAGAAAAGACTCAATCGATCTCAAGATTCCAGATTCACATTCGTTCAGAGATTACTCGTTTCTCAGATCAGATCTGTGTTGTTAATTTCAGATTCTTCTTCTTCTTCTTCAAGATTCAGTCAGAGCTTTCAAGCAACGAAGGACTATTTTTTTATCTAAGAAAAGGAGTTTCTTTTCAAACAATATTTTTCTTATAGTTTTGTAGGAAGTTTGTTCTTTCGAGTTTTTGTAGATCCTTGTTGAAAGATCGAGTGTAGGGGAAGCTGTTCTTCGAGATTGTAGGAGTTGTATACTCCGAGTGTAAGATTATTTAATATGAGATTTAGTGAAATAGCCGAGCCTAGTCTGAAGTTTTAGATAAGCGAGGCGGGACAGTGGACGTACCCATTTTGGGGAACCACTATAAATTCTTGTGTATGTGCTGTGCTTATTCTCTTGTTCTGTGTGCTTTAATTTTTACTAGATTTTTATTCCGCTATAAGCCACAGGATTCACCTATTCACCCCTCTAGGTGATTTAGGTTGACAACTAGATATTTTCGATTGATATTATAGAGAGATTGTTTGTTAAATGGTTAACACCTTGAACATATCTTAATCTAGTTGACAAAAGAGAAATGGATAGGAGCAAGGATTTGTCCTCGATGAAGTTGTCAGTGTGCACCAAGGAGAACTTCCCCATGTGGAAGGAAAGGGTAAAATTATTCATGGAAGCTTTTGATTCCAGAATCTTTATCATTGTTGAAGAAGGCATGCATGTTCCTATGACTCCGTCAACCGTTGATCCAAATATGATGGTTCCCAAAAAGATAATGGATTTGAACAAAGATGAGATTGTTCTTGTTGCTCTAGATAAGAAGGCAAAGATCCTCTCCATAGTTGCCGACAGAGCGAGATCCTACCATTAGTTGTCATAATCGCCAGGTCGTCAAAGACCATCTTGTAGGGGCTGGGTGTTCTCAGCAACACCCCCATAGGATTTGTCTATAAATTGGACCCCAAGGGTATCAGGAATGACACCTTGAAATCTGAACGCCCCTCCCCCCACAGGTTTACAACCCTCTAAGTGGTGTCTTCCCTATACCTCGCTCAACCATCTTTGGTTGCGGAGGATTTTTTTTTAAAATTTGGGTACGTGGTGAGACTTCCCTACTGCAGCGCCTGAGGCCCTTTAGTAGTTAGTTTCTCTCTCCTTTGCTGTAGACTTCGAACCCGGGCCGTCAGATCGCGGGATTAGTAATCTTAAGCAATACTCAAGTCCTCACCGGGCATAGACGAGCATGGGTGAAACTGGTGTGGTTTGAACCCAAACCACAATTACACAAAAGGGGACGGCTTTGGACCGAACAAAACCACACCACATCAAAATCGTGTGGTGCAGTTTGACATTGATGCAGTTTGGAGTCGGTTTTTGCGGTGCGGTTTCGATCTCTGCACAATTACCAAAACTTATCAAAGAGTACATTGATCGCTGAGATTTTTGGACAGGGCTACTTGTACCATATCAAGTGTTTATGTGAATATATTAAATAGTAATGATGTGAATGTGAATGACTAAATTAATATGTTGGCCGTGAATTATTGAGACAAAAACCAAACCGCACAGCAAACATGTAATTTTTCAATAACCAAATCCACACCACAACTATACTTTTCGGTGCAGTTCGAAAGCGGTGTCGTGCAGTGGTGGTTTTGTGCGGTTTCAATTTTAACTTTTAGGCATATAGACGAGTATGTGACCCGGGCAGACTTCAATGACTTTGCGCAACGTGTCAAGGATACCTTGTGAGTAGCACTGCTTTCTCGCATGGAGGTAACAATGACCTTGCCTCGCTGCGTGACTCCGTCAGAGGAAGGTGAGCATGGAAGAAGGTGTTGTTGGAGCCGGAGCTGTACGTACCATCGCATTGTAGTCTGATTTCATGAGGTGGGGAATCAGGAGAGGTATCTGGAAGCTCGCTCGGGCAAGTTTGATGTTCCTCGCCAACAAACAGGTCATGTCGAAGAGCCCATTTTGTGAGGTCTTGTTGGTGCCAGTCCCCGAAGGGTTCATGGAGACCGCTCGGAGCTTCTACTCAGGAAGAGACGAGCTGATTAGAAACCTTCAATGGTTCAAGAATGTGGTGTCCATCTGGAACATGATGGACACGTTCAAGTGTCTAATCTTTATCATCAACATCCAAGGGAAGGCCAGAGATTGCTTCCACAAGCTGCCAGAGAACTCCATTTACTGCTTCGAGGACCTGCACAGAGAGTTGATGATTGTTGGAACTTATGGAGTCCGGGCAGTCTTGTGGACTAGTCACGACAGACTGTTGGTTTGGCAGTCTGACAGTTTGGCTTCGCAGACCGGCTGTTTAGCAAATCCTGGCGGCTTGACAATCCGCAGTGCAGTATTAGCGGTTTGGCAAACTGTAGTTGTTGTCTGGTAACCCGCAGAGCTCTCCAGGAGGTTTGCCTACTTGAGTTACAGTCCGGAGGGCAACCCATAATTGCGGTCTGGTGGCAATCCACAGCTGCGGTCTGATGGCAACATGCAGCTGCGGTCTGATGGCAATCTGAAGTTGTGGTCTGGTGACAATCCGCAGTTGTGGTCTGGTGGCAACCCACAATTATGGTATGGTGGAAATCCGCAGCTACGGTCTAGTGGCAATCTGTAATTGCGGTCTGATGGCAACCCCCCAACTATAGTCTGGAGGCAATTCACAATTGCGGTCTGGTGGCAATCCGCAATTGCGGTTTGGCGGCTATCCTCAGTTGCGGTTCGGTGGTAGTTTCCAGCTAGTTGTCGAATTCAGTCTGTTACTGCATAGTTTTATAGCCTTGCAGTTTGACATATTCAAACCGCAAGGCCAGCGCGGCTTGTTTTTTCCCACATCGCATGTTGTATTATCCCCTCTCCCCCATCTTCTATAAATAAGGGCATATATTTGTATTATTTAACTTTTTGGAGCTAGAAAATTTACCTTTTATTTAGCTCTTATTTGCTCTTTTTACATGATATCAGAGCTAACTGGTCCTTTGCTCTGGTTTGGTGTGCGACTTATTGAGAGAGCTCATGGGTTCTCTTTCTAAATGCTTGCGGTTTCCCTCCCGCCCTCCCTTTGCTAGTGGCTCCTCTTGCAATTTGTTCTTTACTTGCAGCCTCTTGTGTTCCGCGATTTTGTTGTGATCGCGTGTCCTTGCTGTGTTCGTACGATATCCTGCATTTTCTCCTTTTTGTGATTTGCCTTCTTCTTGCGGCCTTCGGTCTCTTTCTAACCGTAGAGTTTCTCTTCTTCTCCGCACAGGTAGTTCGTGCAGTTTGCCCTTTCTGTCTATTTTTCTCCCTTTTTCTATGAACACTCCTACTTTGTCTTCTTCTACTCTATCCGCTCCTCTTTCTCTTTCCACATCTTCTGCTTCCACTCCTTCTAGTAATTTGGGTACTGCTTCCAAGTTTACTGGACCAAATTATCTCGACTTGAGTATTTCCTTTGTCTTTCTATTGCGCTCTCAGTGAAAGTGCCATCATCTGACTAATGATCCTCTTGCATATGGGTCTGCTGCCTTTGCTGATTAGGATGCTAGTGATGCTTTGATGAGAACGTGGTTGTCTAACAGTTTATCTGATGAGTTCCTTCTTGTCATTCGACATGATGTGACAGTAAAGACTGTTTGGAATCATCCTGCTGCTTTGTAGTTCAAAGGAGCACAAAATTCACACATATATACTTTATATGCGGATCTTTTTTCCCGACTCATCATGAATATGCCTGCTGCTTATCAGAAAGTTCAAACTTTTGGTGCTGGACTTCTTCAGCATTGACCATTTTCTGCAGATCTCGCTGAGCAACACAAGAACTTTTAGGAACTTCTTGTTGTCTGCTACTTGCTTTGCTTGTCGGAATCTATGATATATTTTGGCAACAAATTCTTGGAGAGGCTGACACTCCCACTCTGGATGCTACTGTTGCCCGCATTTCTGTTGTTACCACTCTTCTTCAGCGTCCTTTGCTTCTGTTGGGTATTATTTTCACAATAGCTCTGAGTTGAAGAAGTGTCCCTTAAAATAAGTTGAATTGAGTTTGTATTTGATGTTAGTTTTAGTTGTGTGTGGTGCAGGTCTTTATTGCCAAGTACAAATAATTGTCAGGTTACAATGGATCTCTAAACATAGTTCTGTGCAATATAATTCCTCATTGCATAGAACATCATGTTGACTCATGTGTAATCTCTCTAATGGGATGTACTTCATCTAGCATCACAAAGGACGTTTCTCTTCAGAGGTTGTAGATTTTAACTAAGACAATTCGTCGAGTGATCTCGTGAAGTCTCGTTAAACTCGTTGAGAACTCACGTAAGCACTCTTAAAATTCGTCGAGTGATCTCAGGAGTACTTGAGAGATCACTGAGAACTGCTGTACAGAACGACTAAGTAAAAATATCCTAGACTTTTCGTATATACTCGACGAATTCGTCGAGTACTTACGTGAGTACTCGTAAAATTCGTCGAGTACTCTCGAGAAGTTAAGTGAACTTCTTTAATGTTACAGAGAAAGTTAGTGTTAGCCAGTTCAAGTAAAATTTGTCGTGTACTCAAGTAAAGTCGTCGAGTACTCTTGAGAGCTTTCAGCTACTTCGTCGAAAGGTCTCGTGAAGTCCAAACACTTCACGCAAACTCTCTCCCAAGTTGTTTCGATTGGTTCGTAGAGTGGTCTGGAGAGTTTACGTGATGTCTCGTCGAATTTGGACTTAAACAAATTTTCGTTCAGTTTCATTCTCGTTTTTACGACTTTCCAAAATTAGGGCTTCTGCCAAGTACAGTACACGTGGATAGTAGAACTAGATTGGAAATCAATCCATTAGTGATGAATTGTCTTTAAATAGTCAAGGGTTATTTCAGAAAACCCGAATCGTTATCTAATTGCAAATTTCCATAAACGATCGGAAATTCAAAATCATTTTCATGAAGATCTTTGTCGCCGACAACTCTTCCGATCCGTGATTACTCCTGTAAAGAAAAGACTCAATCGATCTCAAGATTCCAGATTCACATTCGTTCAGAGATTACTCGTTTCTCAGATCAGATCTGTGTTGTTAATTTCAGATTCTTCTTCTTCTTCTTCTTCTTCAAGATTCAGTCAGAGCTTTCAAGCAACGAAGGACTATTTTTTTATCTAAGAAAAGGAGTTTCTTTTTAAACAATATTTTTCTTATAGTTTTGTAGGAAGTTTGTTCTTTCGAGTTTTTGTAGATCCTTGTTGAAAGATCGAGTGTAGGGGAAGCTGTTCTTCGAGATTGTAGGAGTTGTATACTCCGAGTGTAAGATTATTTAATATGAGATTTAGTGAAATAGCCGAGCCTAGTCTGAAGTTCTAGATAGGCGAGGCGGGACAGTGGACGTACCCATTTTGGCGAACCACTATAAATTCTTGTGTATGTGCTGTGCTTATTCTCTTGTTCCGTGTGCTTTAATTTTTACTAGATTTTTATTCCGCTATAAGCCACAGGATTCACCTATTCACCCCCTCTAGGTGATTTAGGTTGGCAACTAGATATTTTCGATTGATATTATAGATAGATTGTTTGTTAAATGGTTAACACCTTGAACATATCTTAATCTAGTTGACAAAAGAGAAATGGATAGGAGCAAGGATTTGTCCTCGATGAAGTGGTCAGTGTGCACCAAGGAGAACTTCCCCATGTGGAAGGAAAGGGTAAAATTATTCATGGAAGCTTTTGATTCCAGAATCTTTATCATTGTTGAAGAAGGCATGCATGTTCCTATGACTCCGTCAACCGTTGATCCAAATATGATAGTTCCCAAAAAGATAATGGATTTGAACAAAGATGAGATTGTTCTTGTTGCTCTAGATAAGAAGGCAAAGAATATCATTTCCAGTGCAATGAACGATTCTTTGCTGCAAAACTTAATCCACAGTAAGTCTGCAAATGAGATGTGACAATCTCTAATTGTTCTTATGGAAGCAACGAAAGAAGTTAGGGATGATCGGAGATCCCTGCTCAATCAAGAATATGAAGCCTTCAAGCAAGATAAGATGGACACTATTGCAGACTGCTATGAAAAGTTTTTCAAGATCGCCAATGGCCTAAGAAATTATGGTCGTGAATTTACCAATGGTGAGCTTAATGGCAAATTCTTGAGATCCCTCACAAAAGAATGGGATTCCGAGGTAGTTACTATAATGAAATTTGGTAAAATGGCTACAATAGAGCCATAGATCCTGTTCGGGAAGCTGCTATCTCATGAGCTGAAACTCAATATCAGAAATGCAGAAGAAGAGGGAAGCAAGACTTCAGTCAGAGAGAAGTCTGTCGCACTGAAGGCAAAAGGGTCAAGAAAAGGCAGAGCTATGTCACCAGCAAGGCCACATGCCTCAATTGAACATGAAGATTCAGAGTTAAGCTCCTATAGTTTTAAAATATCAGATGGAGAGTTCTCCTTACTCTCTAGACAGTTTAAGAGGTTTCCCAACAAAAAGAGACAAATGAAAAATCATCCCTCCTCATCCGACTAAAGAAGATCACATCGTGATGGTGATAATCACAATAGAAGCTCCAACACCAATGATAGGTATAAGTCTAAACAAAACAAATACATTTCTTCTGACATTCTTTGTTATTATTGTAATAAGTCAGTCCATATGATCGCTGACTTCCCACATAAGAAGAGGGAAGGACCCAAGAAAGATGAAAAGAGATCCTTCAAAAGTAAGAAGAAAGAAGAAAAGAGCTTCATCGCCAATACGTCACAGACTTTAAGCGATAGCGACTCAAGTGAGTTAAGCTCGGATGAAGAAACCTACTTTGGGCTTATGTCACATATTGATGAGGAAGACTGCAACTCCCAATACAATGGGAAGTTAAACTCACATACTCTCCTATCTGAAACTGATACCACCTCCAATGGTCATGAAGACTACACATCTGAAGAGGACTCAGACTTAATGATACAATATCAAGTATTACTAAAGGGATTTGACAAATATCGTAAAGTGGTCAAATATCAAGCTAAAAAGATCGTCTCTCTCAAGGCATTGGAGTCTGAGCTGAGGGAGGAAATTGAGAAATTGACTCCTTTCAGAGACGAAATTCAATCCTTGAAAGAGGAACTGGAATGCTCTACTGAGCTACTAAGTCTGAAAGAGAAGAGGGACTTGAATGCTCTACTAAGACGAAATTCAATCTGCGAGCTTAACACTAGGTGAACTCTGCAATCCGTAAGCTTAACACCAGATAGACTCCACAATCCGTGAGCTTAACATCAGGCGGACTTCGCAACTAGACCGTGCACCTGACGATCTCCGCGATCTCCAACCAATTGCGCCACTAGAACAAAACCAAGGCACATAACCATGTCAATCTCGGCAAGCTACAGATGAGTCCGCAACATGCCAGACTCGGCGAACTCCAGATGAGACCGCAACAGTCAAACTCGGCGAACTCCAGATGAGTCCGCCAGAACCGTGGTTTGAAAACCTTAATCGCCCAGATCACCAAGGGTGCTTGCTGAGCCAGACCGCAAAAGAGACCGACATCCCGCTGAAAGTTATCCGCTAGACCGCGGCGGACTATGCGGTCTGCCCAATCAGACCGTCCACACCATTCCATTCACGCTTCAACAAATTTAACACTTCCCCTTGAAGTAGGAAGTGGAAACCAGCCCGAGCAACCCTTGAGACAGTACAAACGGTCCCTTTGATAGTGACTTTGTGAAGATGTCTGCGATATTGTCCTTGCTCTGCACATGATCAACCATCAGAGATCCCTCCAGCACCTTCTCCCGAATGAAGTGATGCTCGATCTCTATGTGCTTGGTCTGCTCATGACAAACTAGATTGTTAACCAGTTTGAGAGCACTTTCATTGCCACATTTTAGCAGAGTATGACCTCACACCTCCTCATGAATGTCCTCCACTATCCTCCTAAGTCAGATGGCTTGCTGAGATGCCAAGGCCGAAGCTTTGTATTCCGCTTCTATAGTGGATACAGACACAAAATCCTGCTTCTTGTTGCACCACGAAATACCTATTGATCCGCATATGAAAATATAACTAGACGTCGAATTCCGATCATCTGAGTCTCCCCTATAATCAACATCTATGTAACTATGTAGGTTGAAGCATATGTCCCTCCCATAAAGGAGACCCATATCTGAGGTGGACTTCACATATTTCAAGATATTCTTGGCCGCCGCCAGATGAGTCTTCCGCGGCTCCGCCATATGTCGACTTACTTGGCCTACAACATAAGAAATATCTAGGCTCGTAATTGTCAAGTATATAAGGCTTCCAACTAGAGCCCTAAACACCAAGGGAGCTGGAAGAACCCTTCCCTCATCACGTCGAAGCTTCAGACCAACCTCTAGTAGAGTAGAGTTGTTCTTTCCCCCACGTATGTTGAACGAGTTAACAATACGCTCCACATAGATCTTTTGGGAAACGAATATACCGTTATTCTTCCTATCCACCTCGAGTCCAAGGAAATGGTGGAGCTCACCCAGATCCTTAATCTCGAATCGAATAGCTAGCTCAGTCCTGAGCCTGGCTACTTCTTCCACTAAGTTCCCCATGACGATCATGTCGTCAACATACAACAACACCAAGACTTAAAGCTCCCCCTTATTCTTTACGAACAGGCTTGAATCTGAAGCAAAGTATCCGCAAAATTAAAGGTATTCTGCGATCTTTCCGTACCACGCTCGAGGCGCCTGCTTCAATCCGTAAAGAGCCTTCTTGAGCTTTGCAGACTTGTCCTGGATGATCTTCAGGAACATAACCTGGTGACTGCACCATGAAAATATCCTTGTCAATATCTCCGTAAAGAAAATCATTCTTCAGGTCGAGTTGTCAAATCTTCCATCCTCGGCAAGCTGTCAAAGCAATCACCACCTACACTGAAGTCATCTTGGCTACAGGACTGAATGTTTTCTCATAATCTTCTCTGTACTATTGTGAGAACCCCCGAGCTACAAGACGAGCCTTATATCATTCAATGTTGTCGTTAGCCTTCTTCTTCATCTTATAAACCCACTTGCGCGTCATAGCAGTAATGTCTTTAACCTTGGGCAGAAGATCCCAAGTCTCATTCTTCTTGAGAGAAGCCATCTCCACATCCATGAAACCATCCCACTTTTTTACCCCGGTGGCATTCTCAAAGCATGAAGGCTCCCGCTCGTCCAAGGGACATGCGATGAAACATGAGACAAAACTCACCATGTTTCTGTCCCTATACCGAGCTGGTGGAATAATAGTCCTCTTGGACCTCCATAGGGCTTGACCCTTATCCACCACTCCCACTGCTTCTTCTGTACTAGCTCTAATCCCGGGCATACCAGGAGCATCGCTCCCATTGCTTCCCGATCCAGAAGCCTCCGCCCTAGAGCTAGATGAAACTAGGGTACCTTGTGACATATGCAACTCCACCAGAAGATCCCGAGTAGTTTCCTCTTGGCCTTCGTCTGACCTGTTCTTCCGTAGCTCCACAGATGAGCTATCCTGGTATGATGTAAGTTCGTCGAAGACAACGTCTCTTGAGATAACGAACTTCTTTGTTGCAGGATCCATACACTTCCAACCCTTCTTCTTCTCATCATAGCCCACAAAGACAAGCTTCATTGCCTTCTCATCCAGCTTCATCCTGAAAGTGTCTGGAATGTGTACGTAATAGGTAGACCCAAACACCCGAAGATGTTCAACGCTGAGCTTCTTCTTGAACATCAACTCATGAGGAGACTTCATATTGTTCGGACTGAGAGACATCTGATTGATGACATATGCCACATAGGCCATTCCCCCTGCCTCGAAGGACCTAGGAATTCCTTTGGCATGAATCCAGCACTTGCAGGTCTCCGTCAGATGATGGATCTTCTGCTCTACAACTCCATTTTGTTGTGGAATATGCACACATGTAAGCTCCCTCCGGATACCATGCTTCCTGCAGAAGTTGGCAAACTCATTTGAAGTAAACTGACCTCTGTTATCTGTTCTCAACTTCTTTATCTGCAAGCCGAGACGACCCTCCACGAACTCCTTGAACTCCACGAACTTTTGGAAAGCATTTGACATCTCCTCTACAAAATACACCATGTGTATCTAGTGTAGTCATCAATCAAGACCAGCATGTATCTGCTACCTCCAAGACTGGCGGTGACGGTGGGTCCCATCAGATCACCGTTGATGCACTCCAACGGTGCTTTGTATCTGGTCTGTGATTTGTCAAATGGAAGGCGATGAGCCATACCATATTGACATCCCGCACAGACATGATCGTCGTCGTAAGATGACAGACTAGGCAAACCTTTCACAAGGCCATTTCACTATCATAGCCTTCTACTTGTCCATCCTAACATGTCCCAGTCTTTCATGCTAGATAACAACACTATCATTTGCCCCCATCTGATCAACATACGAGCTTGTCGATAGAACAAACAAGTCTTTCACCCTTCTCCCAACATGAGTGACATCAGCCTTCACCGCTGACACAATTCGAAGAAACTTCACTTATGTCAGGACAAACAGAATGTGATACCAAGCATCCACAGCGTTAGTCACTGAGAAGAGATTTTTCTTCATTCCCGGCACATGATAAACATTCCTCAAGGTGAGTGGACCCTTATCACTTCCTAAAGAAATCACGCCCTCCTTCTCGACTACATGAACAATGTCATCGACATAATAATAACGTCATTACTTGAGTATGCCTGCAGAGAAGAGAACTTTGACTCGTCCCCGGTGAGGTGATGACCACACCCTGAGTTCACGATCCAGTCCTCCTGATAGTTGATGGTGGACAAAGCACAAACACACATACCTGTCATGAAAGCATTCCCCTATCCACCTTCCTCGGCTCTGGATTCAGCTCCTTCCTTTCCTGCAGCGCGCCCTAGCTAATGACTTTACAATCCTTCTTGAAGTGACCGGTCTTGTAACATATGTAGTACCTTGGTCCTTCCTTCTTCCTTCCATCCTGCTTAGGAGCATAGCTCCTCTCTTACTGATATGAGGTTGAAGGACCATCACTAACAGATGACTTCTTCTTCTTCCCTGAGAAGATACCTTGCTAT
Source organism: Platanthera guangdongensis (assembly GCA_039583875.1). Taxonomy (NCBI): domain Eukaryota; kingdom Viridiplantae; phylum Streptophyta; class Magnoliopsida; order Asparagales; family Orchidaceae; genus Platanthera; species Platanthera guangdongensis. Next base: position 147,937,293 of record CM077164.1, read on the forward strand.
CTCCTCTAGAGATAGATACTCCAGTCATCTGTCTTGCTAAGCTTTTTTGTGAAGCAAGCAGATTCTCCACCTCAAGCAAGGATGACTGATTGGCACAACCCTGCACTGAAGTAACAAAGATCACATATTTCTTCCACAACCTGCAGATAATGTGCCTCTTTAGCTTTGCCTCTGCGATGGGCTCATCCGGGTCTAATGCTGAAATTTCAGCGCAAAGGTTCTTCATCTTTAAGAAAAAAGATGATATGGATAGTTCTCCCTGAATGACTTTTGCCAACTCATTCTCCAAGAATTGTAGTCGCGTTACATTCTTCTTGTTGAACAACCCATCAAGAGAATTCTAAATCTCAGCAGCAGACCGACATCCGATGATGTGGTCAAAAGTTCGGATGAGATCATCCTCTTTAGAGTGAACTCTGCCTTAGCATTTGTTCTCCTCCAAAGCTCTCACCGCTTCAGCATTCCCAGTGGCAGCTATCACCTCTTGCCCGTTGTCTCCACTGATGGCATCCCAAAGATCCTTGCCTAGAAGATAACTCTCCATACAAGGCTTCCACTTTTTAAAGTTAGTCTGCGTCAGGAGCTCAATACCAAGTCCTCTTAGGAAATCTCCTTCCATTGCTATAACACTGATTACTTGAAAACTTCCAGAAGCACAAGCAAAGTTCTATGGTTGATTACTACTAAAATCTCTGTCCCTCTGATGCCATGTAAAATTTTTCCTAAGAAGCGGGAAAGGTCGCAAGAACACTCAACCAAACCAAGCTCGAATAGACCAACACAACAGAAGGAAAGAAAAACTTGTATTATCAATGTTCTTTACAACACAAGGTATGCATTGCGAGACATGATTCGTCGATGCACCTGATGGAGACAAAATCATACAAGCAAGAGTTTACTGGGCGGACTGAAATCAGTAACTGCCAAAATCGCCTATCCGCAAAAAGGTGTCTGTTGAAGTCGCCAAGTCGTCAAACCACAACTTAACCGTGCAGACTCCCCGTTATTGAATGCTGAAGAAACTGTCCACCCTTACAAGCTGCCTGACCACAAGGTCGACTACCTGCCAGAATCTGCGAACAAGCTGCTGCCGAATTGAACAGAGTCAAACTGCCAGAGGAGGACTGGATTATTAGACTGGGAAAACTTTGCCAAATAAAAATCTGAAAGAATTAGTGCCTAACCACCTAGAGGGGGGGGGGGGTGAATATGTGTAATTTTTCTTTTGCTTTAAATGTAGAAAATCTGTTCTATTATTAACTAGAAATTGCAAAGTCTACTGCTAACACAACACATCAATCACATAAACAATCAATCACAGAGTGCACACAGTTTTTATAGTGGTTCCCCAAGGTCTGGGTACATCCACTTTCCCCCTTTGCCTATCTAGCAGTATACTAGATTCAGCCTAACTTCTGCACTTCACCTTAGATCCTCAGATCTTACAACTCAGAACCCAAACCAGGTTCCTACAACTCAGAGTGTATCCACACTCCTACAACTCAGGCCAACTGCCCTACCTCAGCCTTCAATAAGGCCTACACTCAGAGATCATAATCTCCTACACCTCAGGCTCACAGCCCTACCACTCAGAGAAAATATTCTCCAACACTCAGCCTTTATATAATAGGCTTACAACTCAGATCTAGTATAGATCCTACAAAAAATTGATTAAACAAAGTATGTTGCCACCACCCTGAAAGAGAGAGAATGGATGGATGACTTCTTGATCAGTTCTTGGAAGAACTTGATGGCAGAGATCAACCTCTCTTAGCTTTCTTCAAAGCTTCTTGAATCTGAACTCAGTAGGGTTGAATCTCCTGTGAAGTTGATCTTCAATCAGCTTCTGACTTGAGATTCAGATCTCAATCTGAATCTTTCTTGGCAGCCTGGTTCAGCAACCGCCCTTCTTATATGGAGCTCTCTCTCTCCAACTTCTTCTTCGATCTTCTCACAAAAATCTTCTGTATTAATACTTCTATCTGTATTGCTCAGAATCTGTATTCTTCAATGATTGATCATCTCTTTCTGTTGAAGGAGAAAGCCTTTATATAGTCTTCCTCCATGGTAACCGGCTGATCCGGTTTCTAACAACCTTCTGACAGCTCTGACAGTAGTAGTTGACCGGTTAGAAATGGCAGCTGTCAAGTCATCCGGTCACTTCTTGAAATCACTGTCTCTGTCTGAAAGTGTCGAGACTGATCTTCATTATGTGTCGACACAAGTAGACTAAGTGTCGACACATGCCTTGGTGGTGTCGACACAACTCCTTTTGTTATTGTAACAGCTTCTTGACACTGCTTCTTTAGAATGTGTCAACACTGATTCTGTGTGTCGACACAAGCCTTCTTTTCTTTTGTTGAAACTTGCTGTGTGTTGACACATCTCCTTTGTGTCGACACAAGTACTTCTTTACTTTAACTTTGTTGAAGCTTTGCTGTGTGTCGACACAAGTCCTGTGTGTCGACACAGTTGATGTTGACAAATACTTCTGTGTGTCGACACTGCCTCTATGTGTCGACACATTTGATGTCGACTAAGTATTCCTGTGTGCCGACACTGCCTTTTGGTGTCGACACAGTTTATATCGACTTTGATTCTCCGTGTGTCTACACTGCCTCTGGGTGTTGACACAATTTATTCTGGTGTCGACACAACCTTTCCAAGTGTCAACACAATTAACTCCAAATGTCGACACAGCTTTCCTCTAGTGTCGACACAAGCCTTCATAAGTGTCGACACTGCCTCTCTAGGTGTCGACACATGGACTTTAGAAATATTTCTGCATTTCCTGCAATTACTTAACCTGCACATATAAACTCAAAACACATCAAATACATCTTGATGCATATCATTGAGTAGGGTGAGGCTTCTTCAAATCTGGTACACATTTTCCAATGTACCCAACAATCTTCCCCTATTTGGAGAAGTCATAACCCTTAGTCAATGATATACACCATTCATAACAAATACACATTATGATGTATAACAACATTATATGACAGGGTAAATACTTAAAACAAAACATAAAAGATATTTCATCACAGAATAAGTATGCTAAACAATGAGCATTTATTATAGTTTTGTTTCAACCTCCAATACTTTCTTTAACAAAAGTTTACATAGATTTTAACACAAAAGATTACAATGTTATAAAATCTAGTAAAACTAATCTAAGGCTGCTCTGGCTCCTTGATGACAATGCCCTTGCCTGATTGAATCTTGGCTTGAACTGGAACATCAATGTCATCAACTGGCTTCTTGCCCTTTTGATCTTTCTTCTTTAGCTCTTCAGCCCTTATCTTTTGTCTTTCAAAATAATGATAAGGCTTTGGGAAATATTTGCTAGACTCCTGTGCATTAGGAGGTAGCTTCCTAAGTTTTGCCTTTCTTCTATACTATACAATACCTTCTTGCCTGGCTTCATGTTTTCTCCATTCTTATTCAGAGTACCATTTACCACTCTCTAGGGTATTGTCCTTTGCAGCTTTCCAAGCAGTTAGTATAATATTTCTAGAAGTAGGACTCCACTGCTCAAAATCTGGCATTAACTCAGCCTGTTCTCTGAATCTCTTCTTGGACAATAGAGCTTCTTGCTCTTTCAAAAATGCCTCAGGCACAGGCTTATCTACTTTCTCAAGAATAATATTTTTATTACCCTCAGGAGGGCTGTACATAGACTGTACTTCTTGATGTATCATCTCAAAATCTGCTGGAGAATAAATTACTTGAGCAACTTCAGCTTGTTCACCTCCAAAAATAGCAGGGTGTATTCCAGATTCAGCCACATTGTCATCATTACAAAGGGGTGGATATCCAAGAGTGGCTCTGATGCTATTGGAAATCCATTTAGCATGATCAGATCCAGCTTTGACTAGTACTCTCCCCCTTTATGACTTCTCTGGCCACATGATCTCTCAGATCATCCTTCTGAAATCTGATCTGTTCATCCAAAAAATTAACACCATCCTTATAAATCTGATCTTGGAAGTCCTTATCAAACTTCTCCTTATCAAACGCTGGCTTGGCTTTAGACTTATCAGCAGGTTGGGCTGTTGCAACAGTTTTCAGTTCTGTAACAATTGCATTATGGGATGCAGTCAGATTATCATTCATCCTAATCTGATTTTCTAAGACATAGCCCTGCTTCACTGCTACATCATCCACTTGAGTCTTGATTTTCTCTTGGTGTGTTGCAAGGAAAACCACAGCATTTCCACCCTTGTGGAAACAATCAGTCATTTCTTTCTTATTTTGATTCACTTCAAATCTTATTGACTTTATATCTATTGCCAATGAGAGTTGTAGATCTTTATGTTTCTCATCCATATACTTCTCCATGACAATCCTTTGCTCATCTAACTTGACTTGCAAGGCCACCAATAATGAGCTATAATCAGCTGTTGGGGCAGTTTGTGGAGCAACAGTTTGTAATGCCTTCTTGTAGCTCTGGCTTCTTCTTTTGAAGACCTGTAGCTTCCTCTTCTTAGCTCTTAAAGCTTCTTCATCCTCAGATGCTGAGGTACTAGATATGTCAACCCTTTTCTTTGGACTAGGAGGCAATTCCTTCTCAGTCCTTGGTAGCTCCCCCTGAGTCCTTTGCTCCTCAGTTTCAGTTCTAATTTGCTCCTCCTCATTTCTTGCAGTCTCCCCATGAGACCTTACATGCTCCCCCTCAAGGTTAGCTTGCTCTCCCTCAAAAATAGTTTTCTCCCCCTCAAAACCAGCATTCTCCCCCTCAATATCAGGAAACAGCTCTTCTAAGGTAAACTCTTGTTGAGAAGGCACAGAAGAGTTTCTTATCTCAGGAGTATCAGCAGCAACAGATGTATCCTCCATGATTATATCTTGAACTTGACTGTGTAGTTCTGTGGGCTGGTCAACATCAATCAAAAATTCAGTTAGTGTCTCATCTTTATCAATAAGAATTGATTGATTCACCTCTTGAATTACCTCAAGGATTGTTTGTGTTGCGATTTCACTATCCAAGTGAGTGGGCACTTCCTCATGGTGAGGCTCCCCCTGCACTTGTGCATCTTCATTTCTTACTGGTGACCTTCTAGCATTATCAGCCTCTTCCTCATTTGAACTGGAAGCTGCTTGCTTCTCTGAACTACTGGAAGGTTCAGGAGCCCTTTTGGGTTTCTTCTGCTTCCTCTGTGGAGGTGTTTCCTTCTCTGGAGTAGGCATGTCCTTAGTTAACACCCTTTCCCACCTTGAGATAATCCTAATGTCCATCTTCCTCATGTGATTTATTTTAGAACCAGCTGTTTGTTCCATTACTTCTGGAATAGTTCCAGCTAAGTACATACTCATTATCCTACCCAGATTGGGCTTCTTAATACCTTCCTTAATCTTTTCAAAAATCACTGCTGACCAATCAGTGTTGAGTCTGTAGATGATCCTTGTCATCAGGCTGAACATGTATGCAGAAATCCTATCATGTCCCCCTGGCTTGCAGAGGATGACTTTGCCAACTATTTCTGAAAGAAATTTTCCTTGCTGATTCATTCCTTTTTTGTTCATGGCAGCTCCAATCTTCAAGGTGGGATCCAAACCACACCATTGAAGTGCTTCCCTAGTTTTAGATGCAGGTACATCTTCTTCCTCTGGTGTTCTTGGTAGATGTAGAACTTTCCTTAGACTTTTCTGGGTGATTTTCACTTTGGCTCCATGGACTGTGGATCGAATTTTTAGTCCAGTTTCATCTACGGTAGCAACACCAAAGAATTCGAATACTTCCTTCTTCCAAATCTTGGTTGGCTCAGAAACTAGATACTCCATCCCAGTCTGAGCAACTAGGGTTACTACAGCTTGAATTTCAGATTTCGCATGGTCAAATGCGTTGCGTACTAGATCATATCCTTCATTGACGTTATCCTCAAGCTTGGGCGTCATTAGGGTTTTGAGAAATCTTGAATTTAGATGAGAGAGATTTCGACACAAAGTTTTGGTCTCGAAACTATTGAGTGCGTGTCGACAAACAATGGTGTTAATGTATTTATACCTTTCTAAGAATGAAGGTGAAAATGCACATCATAATCCTCTAAATGTGTCGACACTGTTGAAAAGTGTCGACACAGACTACTTAAGTCTCGACAACGATGTTGACTACTATGTGTCGACACCAATTATGATGTGTCGACACTTATATATCTGCGCTCGACGATTAGCCGATTCTCCACTCGACGAAATCTATGTTGAACCTAAGTGTCGACACCACTTCTGGATGTGTCGACACCTACTCTGGATGTGTCGACACTATTTCTCTGAAGTGTCGACACCAAGTGTCTAGATGTGTGGACATCATTTCTCTGGAATGTCGACACCACTTCTATGTGTTGACACAGAGAACTCCTTGTGTCGACACTATTTTACTTAGCCAATTTTATTAAACTATTCTAAGTTCAACATTCCTAATTCAATTTTAAACTTATTGAATTTAGTTTCATCTAGAGGCTTAGTAAACATATCTGTTAAAATTCAACAAACCCGCAGAGGCCTCCTCGGATACCCTATTGAAACTCAACAAACAGGAGGAGAACACCCCACTTATATTATTGAAAGTTTTCCCGGATCGTGGAGTTAGCAGGGGTTATCTCAACAAAGCAGTAACAACCAGCAACACATGCAGCACAAGCTTCTTTATTGATCAAGAGCAAACTTCTTTACAAGGCGAGATAAACATGGCGAGACATGCTTCACCAAAACCCAAACCAGGAGAGCAGAGACAGTTACAAAGACAAGAAACAAAAACAAGCCGCGCGGACTTAACCACCAAGCCGCCGGTCTACTGCCGTGGAGTCCGCTCAGTCCACCAGGTCGCCAGACCGCAACCCAAGCCGTGCAGACTACCCCTTATTCCAATGCTTAGCTCTTCACCGCCGATCTGCAGGCCGCCTGACCGCGAGGTCGCCTAGCCGCCAGACCGCACAAGCTGCGTCACCGAATGGAACAGTCCGCCTGAAGCAGGCGACTTCCTGAACCCCGAACCAAGTTGCCAAAGAGGAGACCGCCTGGTCGCTATCCGCGACCTGCTGTTTACCGCCTGTTGCTTAACCGCAGAGTCCGCACTGTCCCTGAACGCAATCAGAGCCAAGTCCTGGCTTTCTAGCGCTATCCGCACAACCTTCACAGCACAACCTGGTCAACTCTCAAACCGCGCGGACACCAAAGTCCAAATCGCAGCAACTTACGCAAGCTCAATTACCGTTCACTTACTTCGGTTCAGGTTACATTCTCCTGATGTGACATGAGTCCTATTTATAGGAACAATGATGAGTATGGTCACCTCCCTAGCCGATAGGATCACCGCCACATCCCGCAGCTAGAACAAGTGTGTCCGCCAGCCCGCGGACACACACTCCAGTTCGCCGCTCCTGTGCAGATAGCCAGTCCGCCCCAGCTTCTCCAAGGCTGGACTCCAATATCCAGCCCGCCTTGCCGCCAAAGGCCAAGCCAGGACCACCATAGCCGGACTCCACAATAGCTGTGTCCGCCAATCCGCGGACAAGGCATCAGCCCGCATAACCCGAGCCCGCAACCTCGCCATCAAGGCACCTGCCGGACTCAGCGGACACCCGGCTTCCGTCCGCACCTCCTGAGTCCATTGCCTCTATCTCCAAGGCACCGCCGGACTCAGCGGACACGCCGATCCAGTCTGCTTACACAGCAAACTCCAATCCGCATTCCTGAGTTCATAACCTCATCACAAGGCTAAACCAAACTCAGCGGAATCCAGCTCCAGTCCGCACGCTCTTGCACAGGCAATCCTCCAGTCTGCATACCCCCAAGCTAGCAATCAAGGCAACAACACTTCTACTAGGCTTGGCGGACTGAGAAAGCAGCCCGCGCTCCACTGCGCGATCTCCCCGGACTGAGCCAACCTGGACTTGGTTCAGATCACACCAAGTCCAGTCCACTGGCCACAAGGGCCAGTCCGCCCTTACAAGCGAACACTGGATCTAGCCCACCATACCGGGCGACCTCCAGCTTCTGTCCGCACTGACCGATGGTCTCCGCGGCTTCCACTTACCGTTGCACTAGAGCAAGACCAAGGAAACTGCCAAACCGGTCTGCCGAGCTCCAGTTCATCAGTCCGCTCCATGCCGGACTCCGCGGATAGGATTTCTATCCGCCCGGTTACTTCCTGGGATCCAACTGCCTGCTGAGTAATCACCGACCTGACAGACCGCTGCTGCTGTCCGCGCAGTCCGCGCGAACAGACCACCCAAGCCGCCACAGAGCAAACCTCCTGCAACATCCATGCCGACCTAGCAGTCCGCAAACCCTGTCCGCGTAGCCCGCGCGGATAGGTTGCCGAAGCCTTCCATTCACCCACTTTCACTTCACAGTTTTCAACACTCCCCCTTGAAGTGATAAGTGGTGAATAACTCCAGCAGCTCCCGTAACCTTGCACCTGGTCCTTCCGATAGCATCTACGAAGAGATGTCCAAGACATAGTCCTCGCCCCGCATATCATAGACCATGAGGGAGCCCTCCAGCATCTCCCAAAAGGAGTCATGCTTCCCTCTGCCTTCTTCAGCTTCAACCTCCACTCATGCATCACAGGAGTATCACCAACTTCCTTGGGCACAAAAGCCCAAGCCTTGTTACCTCTGAGAGAAGTCACCTCTTCAGCCTTGGTGTCAACCACCTCCTTGACTCTAGTAGGGTTATCACAGCCAGAAGAACCTTGCTCGACCTGAGGGCTAACAAGGAAACACGGAACCAAGTCCGCCGTGTTCCCTTCGCTATATCGAGCTGGTGGCTTACTGATCCTCTTCGATCTCCGAAGAACCTGATCATGGCTAACCACCTCCGCTGCTTTTGAACCAGCTCCGTTCCCGGGCAAACCCGGAACAATGCTCCCCGTGCTTCCTGAACAAGACGCCTCCTCACTGGAACCAAGAGCACCTGGAGCAACGCTCCCCCTGCTACAAGACCCAGAAGACTCCCCTCTTGAACAAGAACTGCCTGGAACATCGCTCCCCCTGCTTCCTGAACCAGAAGCCTCCGCCTTCAAGCCAGAAGATCCTGGAGCTTCTCTCCCTCTTCTTCCCAATTCTGACGCCTTTGCCCCGGAGCTAGAACAACCTGGAGTACCTGGTGACTCAGGCAACTCCACTTCCTTAGTAGCAACCTCCTTCAGCCCACCATCTGACCTGCTTATTTCTAGCTCCACATGAGAGCTACCCCAAAACGGCGTCAACTCATCGAAGACAATGTCTCTCGACACTAAGATTTTCTTCGTCGCAGGATCCATACACCTCCATCTTCTCCTCTGCTCATCATACCCAACAAAGACTAACTTTGTCTTGAGAGCACCCGGAAAGTGTATGTAGCAGGTAGATCCAAACACCCGAAGATGTTTCACGCTGGGCTTTACTCCGAACATCAGCTCATAAGGAGTCTTCACTATGATCAGACTAAGAGGCATCCGGTTGATGACATGAGCAGCACATGCCATCCCTTCCGCCCAAAGAGCCTTCAGAACGCCTTTACTCTGAAGCCAACACTTGCAGGTCGCCGTTAAACAACGGATCATCCGAGCTGCAATACTACCTTGTTGTGAAGTATGTCCACAAGAAAGCTCCTTCCGGATCCCTTGCTTCCTGCAAAAGTGTGAGAACTCGGTTGAGCCAAACTCACCACCTAAACTTGTCCTCAACACCTTGATCCTCCGGCCAAGCTGACCTTCCACAAGCTTCTTGAACTCCACAAACAAGTGTACCATGTTAGACTTCTTCTTCATGAAGTATACCCATGTATACCTTGAATAATCATCAACCAATATCAGCATGAACCTGCTGCCTCCAAGACTGGCCGTGACGGTCAGTCCCACCAGAGCACAATGGACAACCGCCAATGGTGCTTTACATCTGGATTGTGCTTTATCAACCATGAAGCGATAGGCTCCACTTTCCTGACATCCCGCACACCCCCGACCATCGCCATAGGATGACAATCTAGGCAAGCCTCTTTCGAGTCTTCTTTCCGCCATTGCTTTCAGCTTGTCCATCCCTACATGCCCCAGTCTTTCATGCCAGATAGTTGCACTATCACTGGCATTCATCCGATCATCTCCAGAACTAGTTGATGTCCCAACTATGTTCTTCTCCTTACCTCCGACATGAGCTACGTTCGCTGAGAGCAAGACAACCTTGCACTCCTTCCGAAGATGACCTTGCTCCTTGGTCCTACCTTCCTTTTCCTATCACGCCTAGGAGAAATACTCCTTTCTTCCTGATATGAAGTAGAGGGACCATCGTCAGCAGCAACCTTCACCTCCTTCCTGAACAACCCATCAAGGTAAGTCCAAACCTCCGCAGCTGACCGACATCCACTGATGTGGTCCAAGAGCTCCGATGAGATCACCTGCTTGAGAATAGACTCCGCTTTCGCATTTGTCTCCTTCCAAGCTCTCATCTCTTCAGCATTGCCAGCAGTATCCTCTTGTCTTCCTGCTCCACATACAACCTCCCAAAGGTCCTCGCCAAGAAGAAAACTCTTCATACAGGACTTCCACCTTTCAAAGTTCGTCTCTGTAAGGAGATCAATACCAAGACAACTTGCATCCTCCACTGCCATGGTTCTACCACTGGTTTCCTCTACAGAAGAGCAACTACTTCCATTGAGCACTGCGTGACCACTCCAACAACCTGGCTCTGATACCATGTTAAAATTCAACAAACCCGCAGAGGCCTCCTCGGATACCCTGTTGAAACTCAACAAACCGGAGGAGAACACCCCACTTATATTGTTGAAAGTTTTCCCGGATTGTAGAGTTAGCAGGGGTTATCTCAACAAAGCAGTAACAACCAGCAACACATGCAACACAAGCTTCTTTATTGATCAAGAGCAAACTTCTTTACAAGGCGAGATAAACATGGCGAGACATGCTTCACCAAAACCCAAACCAGGAGAGCAGAGACAGTTACAAAGACACGAAACAAAAACAAGCCGCGCGGACTCAACCACCAAGCCGCCGGTCTATTGCTGTGGAGTCCGCTCAGTCCGCCAGGTCGCCAGACCGCAACCCAAGCCGTGCGGACTACCCCTTATTCCAATGCTTAGCTCTTCACCGCCGATCTGCAGGCCGCCTGACCGCGAGGTCGCCTAGCCGCCAGACCGCACAAGCTGCGTCACCGAATGGAATAGTCCGCCTGAAGCAGGCGACTTCCTGAACCCCGAACCAAGTTGCCAAAGAGGAGACCGCCTGGTCGCTATCCGCGACCTGCTGTTTACCGCCTGTTGCTTAACCGCAGAGTCCGCACTGTCCCTGACCGCAATCAGAGCCAAGTCCTGGCTTTCCAGCGCTATCCGCACAACCTGCACAGCACAACTGGGTCAACTCTCAAACCGCGCGGACACCAAAGTCCAGACCGCAACAACTTACGCGAGCTCAATTACTGTTCACTTACTTCGGTTCAGGTTACATTCTCCTGATGTGACATGGGTCCTATTTATAGGCACGATGATGAGTATGGTCACCGCCCTAGCCGATAGGATCACCGTCATATCCCGCAGCTAGAACAAGTGTGTCCGCCAGCCCGCGGACACACACTCTAGTTCGCCGCTCCTGTGCAGATAGCCAGTCCGCCCCAGCTTCTCCAAGGCCGAACTCCAATATCCAGCCCGCCTTATCGCCAAAGGCCAAGCCAGGACCACCACAACCGGACTCCACAATAGTTGTGTCCGCCAATCTGCGGACAAGGCATCAGCCCGCATACCCGAGCCCGCAGCCTCGCCATCAAGGCACCTGCCGGACTCAGCGGACACCCGGCTTCCGTCCGCACCTCCTGAGTCCATTGCCTCTATCTCCAAGGCACCGCCGGACTCAACGGACACGCCGATCTAGTCTGCTTACACAGCAAACTCCAATCCGCATTCCTGAGTTCATAACCTCATCACAAGGCTAAACCCAACTCAGCAGACTCCAGCTCCAGTCCGCACGCTCTTGCACAGGCAATCCTCCAGTCCGCATACCCCCAAGCTAGCAATCAAGGCAACAACACTTCTACTAGGCTTGGCGGACTGAGAAAGCAGCCCACGCTCCACTGCGCGATCTCCCCGGACTGAGCCAACCTGGACTTGGTTCAGATCACACCAAGTCCAGTCCACTGGCCACAAGGGCCAGTCCGTGCTTACAAGCGGACACTGGATCTAGCCCGCCATACCGGGCGACCTCCAACTTCTGTCCGCACTGACCGGCGGTCTCCGCGGCTTCCACTTGCCGCTGCACTAGAGCAAGACCAAGACAACTGCCAAACCGGTCTGTCGAGCTCCAGTTCATCAGTCCGCTCCATGCCGGACTCCACGAATAGGATTTCTATCCGCCCGGTTATTTCCTGGGATCCAACTGCCTGCTGAGTAATCACCGACCTGACAGACCGCTGCTGCTGTCCGCGTAGTCCGCGCAAACAGACCGTCCAGGCCGCCACAGAGCAAACCGCCTGCAACATCCCTGCTGACCTAGCAGTCCGCAAACCCTGTCCGCGTAGTCCGCGCGGATAGGTTGCCCAAGCCTTCCATTCACCCACTTTCACTTCACAGTTTTCAACAATATCAGCAATTTGATAATCATTTTTAACAAATTCTAGTGAAATGTCCTTTTTCTCTACATGTTCTCTAAGAAAATGGTATCTAATTTCTATGTGTTTAGTCCTACTATGTGAGACAAGATTATTTGCAATAGAAATAGCACTTATAGAATCACAAAGCAAAGGTGTTCTACTTACTTGAATACCATAGTCTTCTAGCTGGTGCTGAATCCACAAAAGTTGTGCACAGCAGCTTCTTGCAGCAACATATTCTGACTCAGCTGTGGAGATTGCCACACTGGTCTGCTTCTTACTACTCCAAGACACTAGTCTTCCACGTAGAAATTGACAGGTGCCTGTAGTACTTTTCCTATCTTCCTTGCAACCTACAAAATCTGCATCTGAATAGCCTGTCAGTAGAAAATATCCATTCCTAGGGTACCAAAGGCCTAGATAAGGTGTGCCCTTAAGATATCTCAAAATCCTTTTGACTGCAGTCAGATGAGATTCTTTAGGGCATGCTTGGTACCTAGCACAAACACATGTAGCATACATGATATCTGGTCTACTAGCAGTCAGATAAAGAAGGGAGCCAACTATCCCTCTATACAAAGTTTCATCTACATGTTTCCCTGCATCATATTTGCTAAGAGACACACTTGACCCCATAAGAGTTCTCATGGTAGTGGATGATTCCATACCATACTTCTTTATTAACTCCAGGGTGAACTTAGACTGAGTTATGGACAAGCCATCTTCAGTCTGTCTTACTTGGAGACCCAAGAAAAACTTAAGTTCTCCCATACTGCTCATTTCAAATTTTCCTTGCATAAGTTTTGCAAACTTTCAGTAGACCCAAATATTATGTCATCTACATATATTTGGACTAGGATAATCTTTCCTTTAGATTCCCTAAGGAATAGAGTCTTGTCTATTTTCCCCCTTGAGAATTTGTTCTCAATGAGGAAACTAGATAGGGTTTCATACCAGGCCCTTGGGGCTTGTTTTAACCCATACAATGCTTTCCTAAGTCTATAAACATAATCAGGTTTGAGAGGGTCAACAAAACCTGAGGGCTGCTCTACATAGACTTCTTACTTTAGATTTCTATTTAGGAATGCTGACTTTACATCCATTTGGAATACCTTAAAGCCTTGATATATTGCATAAGCTAGGAACATTCTAATTACCTCCAGTCTTGCTACTGGGGCAAATGTTTGATCAAAGTCAATACCTTCTTCCTGCCTATATCCTTTTGCAACAAGCCTTGCTTTATTCTTCACAATGATCCCATTCTCATCCAATTTGTTCCTAAAGATCCACTTTGTTCCAATGATGTTGTGGTCCTTGGGTTTAGGAACTAGCTTCCAGACCTTGCATCTTCTGAACTGATTCAGCTCCTCTTGCATGACATCAATCCAATGTGGGTCTAAAACTGCTTCTTCAAATTTCTTTGGTTCCACTTATGATAGGAAGCTGGAGCAAAGAACTGTGCTCAGATTCCCGCTTCTTGTTTGCACTCCCTGTCTTGGATCACCAATTATCTGATTTGCTGGATGATACTTTAAGTGTCTATTAGCTGGAGGTAGTCTATCTTCAGGTTGAACACCTCCAGCCTCTTCATTAAGCTGCACCTCTTGGTTTTCTTCAGCATCAGGAGTGTCTTGTACTCCCCCTGGACAGCAGCCACCATTTTCCACTTCCCGAGTTGCAGTAGAATCTTCTGTAATGGTAAGCTTGTCCATTCTCTGATTTATACCTGTAGAACTGCAAGCACTACTTGACAACTCACAGTTAATCAGTCTTGTTTCATCAAAGACTACATGTACAGACTCTTCTACAACTTGAGTAATCAAGTTGTAGACCCTATAAGCCTTACTATTGTTGTTGTACCCAACAAATATCCCCTCTTTAGATTTGGCAGCAAACTTGGTTAGATAAGAATTATCATTGTTAAGTATATAACACTTGCAACCAAAGATCCTAAAATAGGATAAGTTTGGTTTTCTGCCCTTCACAATCTCATAGAGAGTCTTTTTGTGGCTCTTGGTGATAGAAGTCCTATTGATCACATGACATACAGTGTTTACTGCCTCAGCCCAGAAATATTCTGGGAGAGAAGTGTCACTCAATAGAGTTCTACCAGCCTCTATCAATGTTCTATTCTTCCTTTCAGCAATACCATTTTGCTGTGGTGTTCTAGGTGAGGAAAATTCCTGAAAAATCACAAATTCTTCACATAGTCTTGTCATACTTTCAGACTGAAATTCAGTACCATGGTCACTTCTGATTTTGACCACTGTACTGTTCAACTCATTCTGAATTTGTTTAACAAAACTATATAAGACAGTTGGATTTTCAGATTTTTGTCTTAGAAAGAACACCCAGGAATATCTAGAATAGTCATCTACTACCACAAAAGTTTAGACCTTCCTACCTAGACTATGAACAGGCATAGGACCAAATAGATCCATATGCAAGAGGTATAAACACCTCACTGAATCCTTGTTTTCAAGGCTATAAAAGGTGGATTTGGTCTGCTTGCCTTTTTGACAAGCTGAGCATATCCCATCCTTTATACACTTAACTTGAGGACCATTCCTCATTAACTCTTTGCTAAAGAGTTGTCCAATAGTCTTATAGTTAAGATGAGCCAGCCTCTTGTGCCATTTAACATAATGTGAGACTCTCTCATCAGCTACAAGACAAATAGGAGAAATATTGTTCTCACACTCAAAGTTAAGACAATATACATTTCTCTTTCTATATCCTGTCAATATGACCTTTTGATCACTTGACCTTTTGATATGACATCCATTCTTAATAAATGAAATGTCATATCCTAAATCACTCAACTGACTTATGCTTATAAGGTTGTGTTTAAAACCCTTCACATAGGCCACTTGAGAGATAGTAATCTGGTTATTAGAAATATTACCAAAGCCTTTGATGATTCCTTTTTCTGAACCACCAAAGGTAACTTTAGGGCCATCCATGATAGGTGTGTAGTCTTTCAACAACCCCCTTATTCCAGTCATATGCCTGGAACATCCACTGTCCAAGTACCATATAGGGGCATGGCCACTTGGACTCACCTGCAATAAAGACTACTTAACCTTAGAACCCAAATAAGTTTTGGGTCCTTGGTTCATGTTAGTCTGAAATTTGACAAATCTGCCTGAAGCTCTTCTAGCAGACAGATTGCTACTATCCTTGACACTGGAATTGTGCCAACAATCTAAGGCAAAATGGCCTACCTTGCCACAACACCAGCACTCAAACTTATTGTACCTTTGTTTAGGTACAACCCAAGCTGAATTATCTACAGCAGGCTTCTTGTTTTGTGTCGGGGCTTTGCCTTTAAATTTGGACTTAGCAGTCCATGCAGTTTTCTTAAACCCTAACCCAGCCTTACCCTTTTGAGGTACAAACTCATCAATCAAGGGTAATACAGATTTAGGTTTAGAAAAACTAGCTACAATCTCTTTCTCTTTCTGAAGTCTAACCTCCAGATTTCTAATCTGATCATTCTTGAATGTGATTGTGCCCATTTGAATAACAGTTATGTTTTTCAATCTGGCAATCTCATTCAGTTTTTGATCCAGTATTTTCTCTGAATCTATTGCAGCCATCTTAAGATCTGCAATTTCCTTAGCCTGAGATTTGGCCAGGTTTTTGCTCTTCTTAAGTGCCTGCAATAAATCTCTATATTCATCTATCAGCTGATGAATATCACCTTCAGACTCAGACCCATCCACATCACTTGATGCAGATGTAGCTGACTCTGACTCTGTACTGCAATCTGAAAGACATTGTACCTTACTAGGACCAGGCTGATCCTGACATTTGTCTTCTTCTAACACAGCCATCGGTCCCTTGCACTGATGGTCTTCTTGTTCATATATAGAGTTCAGCACCTGGAGAAACTCTTCTTCTTCATCTGCTGCAAATAGACCAATGTAGGCCTCAGCTTCAGATTCTGACTCTGAAGTAGATTGGTCTGACAGGGTCTTCTCCTTCTTAGCAACAAAGGATTTCTCCTTCTTGCTTTAGTGTTATCTCTTCTTCTTATCTGCAGTCTCTTTTCTTTTATCTGGACACTCAGCCACAACATGTACATGCCTATTACAGCAGTAGCAAACAATCTTTGATGTTGTAGACTTGTTTGGCTTAGACTTGCTCCTGTCTTTCCTGGATGACTTCCTCTTTTGATAGTAATCATCTTTAGTCTTAGATGTGGAAGGCTTAGACTTCCACTGCTTCTTCTTCAGAAATCTCTGAAATTGCATTGTGAAGGCAGCAAAATCTTCATCTGAGTCACTGCTTTCAGAACTTTGGTTATCAGAATTATCTGAAGGTGTTTCAACAACTATCATAGGAGGTGATGGAGACATCCTCCTATTTTTCCTAGTGGCTTCAACCTTAAAGGCCACAGATTTGTCTCTATGCTCCCCTTTTGTACTCTTCTCTTCCTCTTTCCTAGCCATCAGTTGCATCTCATATGACAACAACTTTCCAAACAAGGTTGGAGGAGAAATATCTACAAGTTTGGCCACTTCTCTAATGACACAAATCTTAGTGTCCCAATCCTTTGTCAGGGATCTTAGGAATTTATCATTCAGTTCATAGGTACTGAAGATTCTTCCATAGGACATCAGCTCATTAACTATTCTATAGAACTTTTTGTAGCACTCAGTTATACTGTCAGACTTTGCTTGTCTGAAACTCTCATACTCATGGTTTAGCATAGATTTTCTATCTTGTCTTACTTCTTCAGAAACTTCTATGTAGACTATCAAAGTATCCCACCTTTCCTTTTAAGTCTTGCAGTGAATCAAATTTTGAAAGGTAGAATCATCTATGACACTTACTATGATGTTCTGCACCCTCTTATCCATAGTTGCCAAGATGATCTCATCCTTGGTCATCTCTGAACAATCCTTGGGAATTCTTTGGTTTGCATCTATAACTGAAATCTTCATAGGAATATAAAGACCTTTTTTTACTGTGATATAGATCCTTGGATCAGAAGCCTCCATAAACAGCCTGACCCTTTCTTTCCAGATGCCAAAAATCTCCTTTCTGCATATGGGTAGTTTCATAGAACCTAATTCCTTATGATTCTCTCCTGAACCCATTTTCTTGATTTCTTGAATCTGAATCTGCCTTTGGGATCTAACTCTGACTATTAAGTCCTTCTTTGAGTTACCTCCCTCTGATACCACTTGAAAGAATTAATGCCTAACCACCTAGAGGGGGGGGGGGGGGTGAATAGGTGTAATTTTTCTTTTGCTTTAAAGGCAGAAAATCTGTTCTGTTATTAAGTAGAAATTTCAAAGTATACTGCTAACACAGCACAACAATCACAGAAACAATCAATCACAGAGTGCACACAGTTTTTATAGTGGTTTCCCAAGGTCTGGGTACATCCACTTTCCCCCTTCGCTTATCTAGCAGTGTACTAGATTCGGCCTAACTTCTGCACTTCACCTCAGATCCTCAGATCTTACAACTCAGAACCCAAACCAGGTTCCTACAGATCAGAGTGTATCCACATTCCTACAACTCAGGCCAACTGCCCTACCTGAGCCTTCAACAAGGCCTACACTAAGAGATCACAATCTTCTACACCTCAGGCTCACAGCCCTACCACTCAGAGAAAATATTCTCCTACACTCAGCCTTTATATAATAGGCTTATAACTCAGATCTAGTATAGATCCTACAGAAAATTGATTAAACAAAGTATGTTGCCACCACCCTGAAAGAGAGAGAATGGATGGATGACTTCTTGATCAGTTCTTGGAAGAACTTGATGACAAAGATCAACCTCTCTTAGCTTTCTTCAAAGCTTCTTGAATCTGAACTCAGTAGGGTTGAATCTCCTGTGAAATTGATCTTCAATCAGCTTCTGACTTGAGATTCAGATCTCAATCTAAATCTTTATTGGCAGCCTGGTTCAGCAACTGCCCTTCTTAGATGGAGCTCTCTCTCTCCAACTTCTTTTTCGATCTTCTCACAAAAATCTTCTGTATTAATACTTCTATCTGTATTGCTCAGAATCTGTATTCTTCAATGATTGATCATCTCTTTCTGTTGAAGGAGAAAGCCTTTATATAGTCTTCCTCCATGGTAACCGGCTGATCCGGTTTCTAACAAACGTCTGACAGCTCTGACAATAGTAGTTGACCGGTTAGAAATGGCAGCTGTCAAGTCATCCAGTCACTTCTTGAAATCACTGTCTCTGTCTGAAAGTGTCGAGACTGATCTTCATTATGTGTCGACACAAGTGGACTAAGTGTCGACACAAGTGTACTAAGTGTCAACACATGCCTTGGTGGTGTCGACACAGCTCCTTTTGTT
Organism: Platanthera guangdongensis; assembly: GCA_039583875.1. Taxonomy (NCBI): domain Eukaryota; kingdom Viridiplantae; phylum Streptophyta; class Magnoliopsida; order Asparagales; family Orchidaceae; genus Platanthera; species Platanthera guangdongensis. The sequence continues at coordinate 147,956,197 of CM077164.1, forward strand.
GTTGTAACAGCTTCTCGACACTGCTTCTTTAGAATGTGTCGACACTGATTCTGTGTGTCGACACAAGCCTTCTTTTCTTTTGTTGAAACTTGCTGTGTGTCGACACATCTCCTTTGTGTCGACACAAGTACTTATTTACTTTAACTTTGTTGAAGCTTTGCTGTGTGTCGACACAAGTCCTGTGTGTCGACACAGTTGATGTTGACAAATACTTCTGTGTGTCGACACTGCCTCTATGTGTCGACACATTTGATGTCGACTAAGTATTCATGTGTGTCGACACTGCCTTTTGGTGTCGACGTAGTTGATGTCGACTTTGCTTCTCTGTGTGTCGACACTGCCTCTGGGTGTTGACACAATTTCTTCTGGTGTCGACACAGCCTTTCCAAGTGTCGACACAATTAACTCCAAGTGTCGGCGCAGCTTTCCTCCAGTGTCGACACAAGCCTTCATAAGTGTCGACACTGCCTCTCTAGGTGTCGACACATGGACTTAGAAATATTTCTGCATTTCCTGCAATTACTTAACCTGCACATATAAACTCAAAACACATCAAATACATCTTGATGCATATCATTGAGTAGGGTGAGGCTTCTTCAAATCTGGTACACATTTTCTAATGTACCCAACAAAATCGCCTGACCGCAAGTCGCGACCTGCTGCAATCCGATACCTGTTATCCGCAAGCTCTCACCGAATCCTGACAGCTGTCAGAACCAAGTACCTGGTCGCTCTGTGGTAGCCACATAGTCTGCAATACAACAAAATCGGTTACTCTCTAAGACACACGGTTAATAAAACCAGTCCACAAGTTTTAACCCAAGCTTCAATGCTTACTGTTCATGTTATTATATGATGAGCCAAGGACTCTTATTTATAGGTATGGGGAGGAGTGTCGTCACCACCCATAGTGATAGGATAACCACTCATCATTGTGAGGCTAGCCGCACTAGGTCGCACATGAGTGCGGGCACAAAAACTAGACCACACGAGACAGCCTGAAGTCGCCGCTGACTCCATATCCAGCTCACACAAAACACACGAACTCGGCGAACAAGGAATAACTGGACTTGACACAACCGTGACCAATTCCAAACCTTCAGCAATCTCTTTTGTGAACTCAACACAGGCGGACTCCACAATCCGCGAGCTTAACACCAGACAGACTGTGCAATCCGCGCACTTAACACCAGGAGGACTCCGCAATCTACGAGCTTAACATCTGGAGGACTCCACAACCAGACCGCGCACCCGGTGATCTCCTCAGTCTCCAACCAATCGTGCCACCTGAACAAAACCAAGACACATAACCATGTCGATCTCGATGAGCTCCAGATGAGTCTGCAACATGTCAGACTCGGTGAACTCCAGATTGTTGAATTTTCTCAAAGTGGTCAGCAAGATAGCCCAAAGCCAAATTAATATTCTCGGCACTACCTAGTTCACACTTTGATCTAGCGGAAAACCAGGGAGCAAGCTCAACACACCAAGCACATGGAAGAACAAGCAGATCTTATATTCATTATACTTCTTTACAAGGCGAGGTATACGTAGCGAGACATGATTTCGCTAGTACAATTAGCTATAATAGAAAGCACAAAAACAAGCCGGGCGGATAGCACTGGAAACCGCCGAGACCGCCGAGACCGCCGAAGTCGCCAAGTCCGCTGAAGCCGCCCGAGCTGAAGCTGCAACACGCCGAATAGACACGGAGTCCGCCGAAGACAAGAGGCCGCGCGAACACACCGTTATTCTCCTACTGCCGAGGAACTAAAGAACAGACCACCAACCCGCCTGAGACTGGCGGACAGGTTATTAGAGCTTGCAAAGTTGAAACAGAGAACTGACAAGCCGCAGAACGACCTACTGAATCCGCAGAGACCGCACACTTCCAAGTACTTGACCGAAGTCAAAGCCAAACTCCTAGCTCCTTGAAGCTAGCCGCGCGACATGCACATAACAAACAGATAACTCTGATTCAATGCGCGGACAGAAAACTGAGACCGCAACACTTTGACAAGCCCCCACTTACTATTCACTCAGTTACTGTAGACCTGCCGGGGGGGGGTCCTATTTATAGTCGAGGTGAGGAGTGTGGTCACTGCCCTAATGGATAGAGACACCGCCCCAGCCCGCGCGCAAACAAATACCCGTTCGCTGAGTCCACAAGGACTTAGCCGGATTCCAAGGAACAACCCGCCAGGAGCAAGGCACAGATGACAACCAGGCGAACTTGCTTCACATTATGCGGACTAGGTATAGTCCGCACAGTCCGCACAGTCCGCAGAGTCCGCAACATCACCATATGGACAACCACAACCCCATCAGCAACAGGCCGCACACTAAAGAGGCAGTCCGCATAGTACAAGACCAAAGCCTCCATCCGCCACAAGTCCACGACCAAAGGCATGGTTAGCAACAGTCCGCCCGGTCAACAACGGACTTAGCGGATATAGCAGACACACGGGACTTGTCACAGAATGACACCAAGTCCAGAATCACTCAGGGCCAAACGCGAGCTTGGCGGACAAGGCTCTGTCCGCCAACACCCAAAACGAAAACGCCAAACACTCCTCCAAAGTTAAGGCAGAGTCCGCAAGCAAACTCGCATGGCTACCCAAACGGCCAACCGCCGGACTCCACACACCAGTCCACCACAGACCTCCACAGCATCTGCTGTACTACCAGAGCTCGGCAAGGCCACAACCAAACTCCTAAGGCCAGTCTGCAACAGCGGACACCGCGGACATGCCAGTCCGCAAGCCTCCCGCGGATAGGACCCAATCTGTCGGTTAACGCACAAGCTTGCAACACGACCGCTGAACAGAGCACTGCCTACAGCCTGCAAACCTCTGTCCGCTCAGGCCGCTCCTTAATCAGCCAGGCCTCCAAGAAAGCAAACACCATGTCCGCAGACAGCAGTCTACCCAGGCCGCGAACGCAGACCGCTCAGGCCGCTCAACAAGGCCAGGCCAGTAAGGCAGCCAACGCCCTATCCGCACACAACAATCCGCCCAGGCCGCGGACTTAGTCCGCACAGGCCGCACAGAAGAACAGCCAGATCCAACTAGACCTATCACCAGGCCGCATAACAACAGTCCGCCTAGTCTGCCCAGTCCACCGACTATGTCCGCCCAGGCCGCCCGGCCTGCCCATCAACCACTTTCACTTCACAAATTTCAACACTCCCCCTTGAAGTGAGAAGTGGTGACCAAACCCAGCAAGCTGCGCAACCGCTCAAAAGGCCCCTTCGATAGTGGCTTCGTGAAGATGTCAGCAAGATTTTCTTCACTCCGAACATGCCCGACCAGAAGATATCCCTCCAACACCTTCTCCCTTATGAAGTGGTGATTGATCTTAATATGCTTGGTCCTAGTGTGACACACTGGATTGTTTACCAGCTTGAGAGCACTCTCATTATCACCCGGAGTAAAGTTGGTCCTTGCACTTCTTCATGCACATCCTCTATAAGCCTCCTCAACCAGATGGCTTCCCGAGCAGCCAAGGCCGAAGCCTTATACTCTGCCTCCGTAGTTGAGACGGACACTGAGTCCTGCTTATTGCTACACCACGAGATGCTAGCTGATCCGCAAGTGAACACATAACCTGAAGTTGACCTTCGATCATCCGAATCACCGCCATAGTCAGCATCCGTGTACCCAAGCAAGGCAAAGTCCGAGTCCCTTTTATAGAGAAGTCCCATGTCAGAAGTTGTCTTGACATACTTCAGAATGTTCTTTGCCGCCACTAGATGAGACTTCCTTGGTTCAGCCATAAACCGACTTACTCAGCCAACAACGTAAGCAATGTCTGGCCTTGTAATCGTCAGGTAGATCAAGCTTCCCACAAGAGCTCTGAACACCAAGGGGTCAGGATGAATCCTCCCCTCATCTCGTCGAAGATTCAGCCCATGTTCTAGTGGAGTAGAGCAACTCTTTCCTTCGCCCATGCCAAACCGCTTCATAATACGATCTGCATATCCTCTTTGGCAAATGAGTATACCGCTCTTCTTCCTCTCCACTTCAAGACCAAGAAAGTGATGAAGCTCTCCCAAGTCTTTCATCTAGAAGCGTATAGCAAGCTCAGCCCTGAGCCTTGCTACTTCCTCCTCCGAATTCCCTGTGATGATCATGTCATCCACATACAGCAGGACCAAGACTTGAAGCTCCCCCTTCTTCTTGACGAACAAGCTAGAATCTGAGTTGGAAGCAAGATAACCGCAGAATTTCAAATACTCTGCTATCTTCCCATACCAAGCTCTAGGAGCTTGCTTCAACCCATAGAGAGCCTTCCTGAGCTTGCATACATAGTCCGGATGAACTTCAGAGACAAAACCAAGTGGCTGATCCATGAAGATGTCCTTGTCAATCTCTCCGTAAAGAAAAGCATTCTTCACATCAAGCTGTCACATCTTCCAACCCTTGCTAGCAGCCAAGGCGATCGCCACTCTAACTGAAGTCATCTTTGTAACTGGACTAAACGTCTCCTCATAGTCTTCTCCATACTGCTGTGAAAAACCTCGAGAGACCAGGCAAGCTTTGTATCTATCAATGCTCCCATCAACCTTCTTCTTCAACTTAAACACCCACTTGCAAGTCACTGGAGTAATGTCATCAACCTTGGGCACAAAATCCCAGGTTTCATTCTTCTTGAGAGCAGCAATCTCTTCCTTCATGACATCTTCCCACTCCTTGACTCCAGTGGCCTCATTGAAGTTTGCAGGCTCTCGCTCATCCAAAGGACCTGCAAAGAAGAAGGAGACAAAGCTCACTGCATTCCCATCACAGTAACGAGCCGGTGGCTTAATAACCCTCTTTGATCTTCGAAGGGTCTGCTCCTTGCTTACTACCTTCGTTGCTTCTTCAGGCTCAACTCCTAATTGGGGCAAGTTTTGAGCAATGCTCCCCCTGCTTCCTGAGCCAGAAGGCTCAGCCTCAGAGTTTGAAACAACAGGAGCTGCTGGTGAAACAACAAGCTCCTCTTCTAGGCGTTCAGCAGCCACCATCGGTTCTTTATCAACCTTGCTTCCGGTTATCTCAACCGAGCCACCTCCATACGACGTCATCTCGTCAAAGACAACGTCTCTTGACACAGCGAACTTCTTTGTCGTAGGATCCATGCATTTCCATCCCTTCTTCCGCTCATCGTAGCCAACAAAGACAAGCTTCCTTGCCTTTGCATCCAGCTTAGTCCGTGAAGCATCCGGGACATGCACATAGCAAGTTGAACCGAACACCCGAAGGTGTCCCACACTAGGCTTCTCCTTCAGCCACAACTCAAAAGGAGTCTTCATGTTGATCGGGCTGAGCGGCATCCGTTTGATGACATAAGAAGCACAAGACATCCCTTCCGCCCAAAAGGACCTTGGGATGTCTTTCACATGAAGCCATCATTTGCAAGTCTCCGTCAAATGACGAATCTTCCACTTTGCTACTCCATTTTGTTGTGGAGTGTGAGCACAAGTGAGCTCTCTCTGAATTCCGTGCTTCCTGCAGAAGTTAGAAAACTCGGAGGAAACAAACTCACCCATGTTATCTGTTCTAAGCTTCTTGATCCGCAAGCCAAGCCGGCCCTCCACTAGCTCCTTGAACTCCACAAACAACCGGAAGGCTTCAGACTTCTCCTTCAAGAAATAGACCCATGTATATCTTGAGTAGTCATCAATCAGGACAAGCATGTATCTACTTCCACCAAGGCTGGCAGTGACCGTTGGTCCCATCAAGTCACCATGAATGCACTCCAATGGTTGCTTGCTCCTTGTTTGTGATTTATCAAATGGAAGGCGATGTGCCTTACCGTATTGACACCCCGCTCAAACATGACCGTCACCAAAGGAGGACAACTTAGACAAACCTCTCACCAAACTTCTACTAGCCATAGCCTTCAGCTTGTCCATACCTACATGCCCCAGCCTCTCATGCCAGATAGCAGCGCTATTGTTGGCTCTCATACGATCAACATAAGAATTAGTTGCAAGAACAAATAAGTTCTTAACTCTCCTTCCTACATGAGCAACATCAGCCTTAACCGCTGATACGTTGTGAAGGAACCTCACGTCTGTTGGCCCAAACAGTACGTGATAACCAGCATCTGCAGCATTGGTCACAGAGAAGAGGTTCTTCTTCATGCCCAGTACGTGATACACACTCCTTAATGTGAGTGGCCCCTGATCACTACCCAACGACACAACCCCCTCTTTCTCTACTGCATAAACAATGTTATCAGCAGTTATGATAGCTTCGTTACCTGAGTATGTTTGCAAGGAAGAGAACTTCGACTTGTCTCCGGTGAGGTGATGACCACACCCGGAGTCCACGATCCATTCGTCGTTGAAGTCCTCAGCAGACAAGGCACGGACACAAGTGCCCGTCATGAAGGCACCACCCCATTCTGCTTCCTCACTCTTAGAGCAAGCTTCCTCCTTGCCTGCAGCATGCCCAGACTGCAGCTTGACCTTGCAGTCCCGCTTGAAGTGCCCTCGCTGATGACACATGTAGCACTTCAAATTCTTCTTCCAGTCCTTCTTCGGAGAAGCACTCCTCTTTGGCTGATAAGAAGTTGAAGGCTCATTCTCAGCAGCGACCTGCTTCTTCTTCTTCCCTTCCCATCTCTTCTTCTTCTTGCTTGTGAACAACGCTTCACTACCACCTACAGAGACAGTTACTCCTGCCATCTGCCTTGCCAAACTTTCCTGCGAAGCAAGCAGGTTCTCAAGCTCCAGCAAGGATGATTGAGTTGCCTACCCTTGAACAGATGTTACAAAGACAACATATTCCTTCCGCAAGCCACGGATAATGTGCCTTTTCAACTTAGCCTCCGAGATAGGCTCATCAGGGTCAAGCGCTGATATCTCTGCACACAAGCTTTTCATCTTCAAGAAGAACTTTGAGATAGTAAGGTCTCCTTGAGTTTTTCTGGCCAACTCATTCTCCAGAAACTGATGTCTGGCCACATTCTTCCTATTGAACAACTCATCAATAGTTGTCCAAATATCAGCAGCAGACTCACATCCAATGATGTGATCAAACAGTTCTGGTGAAACGGCTCTCTTGAGAACAAACTCCGCTTTTGCATTTGTTTTTCTCCAGAGCCTCACCTGCTCAGCTGTACCAAACGCAGCAGTAACTTCCTGTCTGTCATCACCCCCGACGACCTCCCACAGATCCTCTCCAAGAAGAAAAATCTTCATTTACGACTTCCACTTCTTGAAGTTAGTCGTGGTCAAGAGTTCAATGCCAAGACCCCTTGCATAGCTCCCTTCCATTGCAACAACCTTTGGTTAAGCCTTCATAAGCACAGAGCACCAACACAGGTTGATCACCACTCGAGCACAGAGCAACAACACTGTGTTGGAACACCCTATTATTAATTTGGGTCAGGATCACTATGTCTCTAGGAATTTATGTTTTGACCTTCTGTATAGATTATAGGTCAATTAGAATTGAGTTTAAGGGTTAGAAGGCTAGGATTGGAAGCTGCCCTGAAGACCCAAGTTTTTCTGGAGACTAAGTCCAAATCGTCGAGCTCAGCACGACGTTTCGTCGAACTCCGGTCGACGATCGTCTAGATCAACTATTGACAGATCGTCGAACTCCATTCGACGATCGCTGAGCTCAACCCTCATAATATCGTCGAGCTCTGGTCGACGATCGCTGAGCTCAACTTCTCAATATCGTCGAACTCCATTCGACGATCGCTGAGCTCAGGCCGACGATTTTGACTCTGCACTGGATCCTTATCTCTGAGCTCAGTTCGACGATCTTTGAGCTCAGATCGACGATTTCTTTGCTGCTTGCTTTTTCCAATTCGCTGAGCTCAGCTCGACGATAGCAGAGCTCAGTTCGACGATTTCAGTTATCTTTCAGAATTCAAATTCAAATCAGATAGAAGTTATTCTGCATTTAATTCAGAAGATCTGCCAGCCATTTTCATTTACTTCTGGAGCAAGTTTCAAGGGATTTTTCAAGGAACAAATCAGTGGACTTTCCTTCAGAACATATTATGCAATTAAGGCTGTAATCAATGCAGACCAACGACTATCTTTGACAGAGTAATATTCTATTCAGACTCAGAGAATAAAAGAGAATGTTTTTGAATAAAGACAGAGAATAGACAAGAACAAAAAGGAGAAGATTGACAAGAATAGGACACCTCTCAATATACAGAGACTCTGAAAAATATTCTGTCAATAAGAATTCAGAAGAACACTCATCAAAAAGAGATCAAGCTTTCAAACATTCTTCAGATCTCTTCAGCTCTCAAGTGTTCAAGGCCAACATCATTTCAAGACTCCAGACAATCAACATTTCAGCTTGCTGAAATCATCTTCTGCTGGAGATCTATTTTTGAAGGCCTATCACCCTCAGCAAAGCTCATCTTCCTGAAGATCAAGGACTCAGGGGGAGCTTTGAAATCAATCCACTTAGTCTTCTCAGTTGATTGAGAAAGAGAAGACTGTCATAACTCTCTCAACCCCCTCTCTGTAAAGGGTTTTTCAAACTCCCTTCAAAAGTTTGAATCTGGTTTTTGAGCACCTTGTCAAAAGCTCATTGGTGGCAAGACACCTGATCAAAAAATCTGATTTGGTTTTTGAGCACCTTATCAAAAGCTCATTGGTGCCCAGGACACCTGATCAACTCATCCTGCAGTGGATTCCTACCTAGGGTGGTAGAAGAGTGGATGTACCCAAGTTGGGGAACCACTATATTTCCTTGTGTCATCTGGTTCTGCATGTTGTCTTATTGTTTCTGGCCTAGATTTTCTTGTGCTTAGTTTCTGCATAGCTTAGTTTTGTGATTAGTTTTATTTCTGCTTCCCTGTTCACACTCATTACAACAATTGTTGTAAAGCTTTGCAAAAGTTTTTCTTTGTGTTTTAAAAAGCACCATATACTCTATTCACCCCCCCTTTAGAGTATATCAGATCTAGTTTCCCCTTTCAATTGGTATCAAAGCCAGGTTGGTTAAACATACCATATCTGTTCGGTTGTACAGGCTAACACCTGAACCCCAAGATCCCATACTAGATCCTTCTTTTGTATTTTATTATTAGATTTAGCTTGCACAAATCATGGCCCAAAACAAAGATTATGCAAGCACCAGACCTCCAGTGTGCAATCTGTCAAAGTTTGCACTTTGGAAAGCAAGGATTAAACTCTACATGAATTCTATTGACGAGGACATTTTTAATTCTGTTTTGACAGTGTGTCCCAGACCCCCAGAAAGTACAAGCACAAATGCTGTTCCACCTCCATCAGGAACAGATGCTGACATCAAAAGGTGGAAGGTAGCTGATGCCAAGGCAATGAACATTCTAGCTCAGACAATGTCAGATGACATTTTTCAAAAGGTAGCTGAATGCAATTCAGCCAAGGAGATTTGGGACAGGCTTTCAGAAATTGTCTCTGGCTCAGCTGATGAGAGAAAGGACAGAAGATCTCATCTCATCTCCCAATATGAGAACTTCAAGAAGGGAGAAACTGAGTCAGTTGGAGACATGTACAACAGACTGAGTCTAATTGTCAGTGAACTGAGGACATTAGACAAAGAGATCTCACTAACAGAACTTAATGACAAGATCCTAATATGCTTCCCCAGCACTTGGGATTCAAGAATCTGGCCAATTAAAGATGCCAGAAGCCTGAATGAGATCACGACTGAAGCCTTGTTGGGTAAGCTCAAATCTTATGAGCTACTCATCAAGAACAGAGAAGAAGAATAGAAGGCTGCTTCACCAGCCACAAGAAAGGAGAAGACTATAACATTCAAGGCAACTGAGGATCTGCCTGAAGAAAAAGGTACAGGCAATGATGAACTTCTCAGCCTGTTGGCCAAAAGATTCTACAAGATGGCCAAAAAGGACTTCAGAAGAAGATTATACAAGGAGCAAGATAAGCCAAGGTATGACAAGTCCATTGGCAATAGCAAAGACATTATTTGCTTTGGTTGCAGGAAACCAGGGCATATGGTTCCTGACTGTCCAGAAAACAAGAACAAGGATAGAAGGGACAGAAAAGAAAGAAGAAAGGAGAAGGACTCCAAAAGGAATGGAAATAGCAAACCTTCCACCAGCAAAAATAAGCACACAAGGAAAGGATTTGTTGCTGAATCCTGGAGTGAGACTGAAGAGGAGTCAGAGGCCTCTTCCAGCTCAAGTGATGATGAGGATGATGCAGAGGAAAAGGAGTTCTGCATGATGGCAATCAATGCCTCACAACACAACTCAGAGGAAGAGGAGTCAGAGTCAGACTCAGAGACTCAACCTGAAGAAGATCAGGTAATCAGCTCTTTTGATTTCACTTCAGAAGATTTCAAACTTGAATCTAAAGCACTATGTTTAGACCTCCTAAAGTCTGAGAAAGAGATCATCTCTCTCAGAAATCAATTATCTGAACAAAATGCTTTAAAATCAGAAAACCTCAAACTCTCTCAGGAGTTGGAGAACTATATGGAACAGATAGCTTCACTGAAGAGTGAGCTCTCTGAGGCCAAGAAGCTTGAAGAATCTCTCAATGGGAGAAGCATCAAGCTGATGGACATCACAAGCACAGTAAACTCAAGATTCAACAGTACACTGGGCTTGGGTGCCTCATCTAGCCAACCTATTGTTCTAACAACTCCTATCAAGTTCATTTCTGACAAGGGAAAGGGAGTTGTAGAGGTTGCCAGAAAAAATTCTGATCTGCCTCAGAAAACTGAAGTCCAGCACAAATCGTCGAACGGAGATCGACGATCGCCGAATGAAGATCGACGATCGCCGAACGCAGCTCGACGATCTCAGGACAAATCGTCGAATGCTGATCGACGATCTCAGCCAAGATCGTCGAACGCTGCTCGACGATCCCATATACCTGACCTCAGCCATAGTCGACCGTCGAACGGAGCTCGACGATCGGACCCACGATCGTCGAACGCAGCTCCAAGATCGTCGAACAGAGGTCAGAGCTTTGGAAATTTTCTCAAGGGTAAGTCAAAATTGTATCCTAAGGGTTCTTCATCCCAAACCTTTAACCCTTATACTGAATGGATTATACCTCCAAGGAGATATCATCCTGAAGGATATAAGAGTCAGCCAGGGATATCTTTCATTTCTGAATTTAAAGGTTATCAACCTAGGCCCAAGGTAAACTGGGTCAAAAACAAGTGAATTGCTTTATGTGCAGGTGAAGACCTATCCAACATCTAACCAGCAATGGTATTTGGATAGTGGGTGCTCTAAGCACATGACAGGGAACAAGGACAACCTAAATTTCTTTAGAGCCAAGCTTGGACCCAAAGTTATCTTTGGTGACTCCAACTTTGGACAAACTAAAGGTTATGGAGCAGTCCAGATTGGTTCTGTAACCTTCAAGAAAGTAGCATATGTGGAAGGACTGAAGCACAACCTAATCAGCATCAGTCAGCTATGTGATGAAGGCTACCAGGTGACCTTCAGCAAAACCCTATGCAAAATCAAGTCAGAGGACAACACAACTGTGTTGACAGGTAAAAGGAAAGGTAACATCTACCTAGTAGATTTTCTTTCAACTTCTGTAGATATCTGTTTATTCAATTCAGTTTGTAGACCAAATGTTTTATGGCATAAGAGATTAGGACATCCTAAACCTTAGAACTATTGCTAGGCTCTCCAAGGACAACCTTGTTAGAGGACTACCTTCTGGCCCCTACAAGAAGGAAGGACTCTGCAAGGCTTGTCAATTAGGCAAGCAAACTAAGAACAGCTTTAAGTCACTTAATAAGAGTGATTCACCTAGGATATTGTATCTGTTACACATGGATCTATTTGGACCCATCACAGTACAAAGCCTAGGAGGGAAATCCTACACTTTAGTGATTGTAGATGACTTCTCTAGATTCACTTGGGTGTTCTTTCTAAGGAAGAAGTCTGATAACTTTAAGTGTCTGACAGAGTTTCTCAAATGTATAAAGATTGAGTTCAATACTCACATTGCCCTGATCAGAAGTGATCATGGGACAGAGTTTGATTCTCTTCTTATGCAAGAGTTCTGTCAGAGTGAAGGGATCAGGCATACTTTCTCAGCTCCTAGAACTCCTCAACAAAATGGGGTAGCTGAAAGGAAAAATAGAACCCTTATTGAATCTGCCACTACATTGTTGTCAGATGCTCATCTACCTCTATCCTTCTGGGCAGAGGCAGTGAACACCTCCAACTATGTGCTGAACAGAAGTCTGATACATAAACTGAAGGGAAAGACTCCCTATGAATTACTCAAAGGGAAGAAACCTAAAGTTGACTATTTCAAAATTTTTGGTTGCATTTGCTATATTCACAATAATGATAAGAAATATTTAGCAAAATTTCAAGCCAAAGCTGATGAAGGAGTGTTTCTGGGATACTCCATGATCAGCAAGGCCTATAGGGTTTATAATAAATCATCATTGAAAATTGAGGAATCTGTTCATGTTTCTTTTGATGAAACTAACATGTCTTTCAAGGAGAAGATTTCTTCTACCATAGAACCTTTGCAGGAACACTCTCTAGTTGAAGATATGAACAAGCTACAGGTTGCTCAAGAAGATGAAAGCAGTGAAGATGAAAGCAATGCTCAACATATTGAAGCACAACCTGAAGAGCCAGTTGTTGTACCACAAGAGGAAACAACAACACAGGTTGGTGAACAATCAACACCCCCTGTTGATTTAGTAACATCAAGAGACCATCCAATTACCCAAATAATTGGAGAAATCTCAGCTGGTGTGCAAACCAGAAATCAGGTCAACCAAAACCTGTTGCACACCTGCTTCCTTTCTCAAATTGAACCTCAGTCCATTCAAGATGCAGAGCAAGATCCACACTGGATCATTGCCATGCAAGAGGAGTTGCATCAATTTGAGAGGAACAAAGTATGGGAACTAGTGCCAAAGCCTAAGGATCATTCCATTGTTGGAACAAAATGGGTATTCAGAAACAAACTGGATGATCAAGGAGTAATAATAAGGAACAAGGCAAGGCTAGTTGCCCAAGGATATTCTCAAGAAGAAGGAATTGACTACGACCAGACCTTTGCACCTGTTGCAAGATTAGAAGCCATCAGGATATTTTTAGCCTATGCAGCTCACAAAGGCTTCAAGGTTTATCAGATGGATGTCAAGAGTGCCTTTTTAAATGGAGACATCAAAGAGGAAGTCTATGTCAGACAACCTCCAGGTTTTATCTCTCCAACTCATCCTGATTTTGTTTTTAGATTAAATAAAGCATTATATGGTCTCAAGCAAGCTCCTAGAGCATGGTATGAGACCCTAGCATGCTTTCTTTTGGAAAATGGTTTTATAAGGGGTAAAGTAGACCAAACTCTCTTCATTAGAACCCATAAGTCCCATACCCTACTAGTACAAATTTATGTAGACGATATCATTTTTGGTTCTACTGACTCAAAACTATGCAGAAGGTTTTCTAACCTAATGCATTCTAAATTTGAGATGAGTAGCATGGGTGAGCTATCCTTCTTCCTAGGATTGCAAGTCAAACAATATGCTGAGGGCATCTTTATTTCTCAAACCAAATATGCTAATGAGCTGGTTAAGAAATTTGGGATGTCTGAGGCATCTTGTATGAAAACACCCATGCCTACCAATGCTGTATTGGATGCTGATGAACATGGGAAACCTGTTGATCAGACAACATATAGAGCAATGATTGGCTCTTTACTGTATCTTACAGCTAGTAGACCAGATATAATGTTTGCTACATGTATATGTGCTAGATTCTAAGTTAGCCCTAGAGAGTCACACCTCACATTAGTAAAGAGGATTTTTAGGTATGTTAAAAGTTGTCCAAATCTAGGTCTCTGGTATCCAAAAGATTCAGCATTTGAGTTAACTGGATTCTCTGATGCTGATTATGCTGGATGCAGAATTGACAGGAAAAGCACCAGTGGAACTTGTCAGTTTTTTGGTGATAGACTTGTCTCTTGGTTTTGCAAGAAACAAACATCTGTGTCAACTTCAACTGCTGAAGCTGAATATATGGCTGCAGGCAGTTGTTGTTCACAAATACTGTGGATTAAAAATCAACTCCTAGACTATGGTTACAACTTAGAGAAGTCAAAAATCTTTTGTGACAATACAAGTGCTATCTCCATAGCTCAAAATCCAGTCCTCCATAGTAGGACAAAACACATAGAGATTAGGCATCATTTCTTAAGGGATAATGTTGAAAAGAACAAAATTGAATTGCAGTATATCCCAACTGATTTACAAAGGGGAGATATTTTCACCAAGCCTTTGGATGAAAAGAAACACACCTTCTTCCTAAATCAGTTAGGAATGTTAAATGGAGGAAGTCTTAAATAATATCCAAGATTTTGAAAGCTAAAAATTGACCAAGACTAGACAAAATTTCTGATTTTCCTTAGTGACTAAATTTCTCTGATCTCTGAACTGCGCTCGACGATTTTCCCAAAGATCGTCGAACAGAGTTCGACGATTTCCTGAATCGTCGAACTGAGTTCAGCGCTCCTTTGATAGTATAGACCATCTCTTCTGGTCAACGATCGTCGAACGGCGCTCGACGATTTTGTTCACTGAACGATCGTCGAACGGAGCTCGACGCCTTTCCAGATCGTCGAACGGAGATCAACGATTTTGGAGTCTCTTCAGATTCCTTTAGAAGCCTCGATCGTCGAACTGAGTTCAACGATCTTTCCTTTTCTGCGTCGAACCCTAATATAAAACTCATTTTCGCCGTCGTTCTCTCTTGCGCTTTCAATTTCTCTGCAAACTTTTTCTTCCCTCCAAACAGTTCTACCTTGGTCGTTTTGTTTGTTAAGTTTTTGCAGGTACCATGGCCGTCTCAGTCGCTGTACTCGCCGCCATGAAATTTGATGCAGGTTTTGATATTGATCTAGACTCCTTCAACATCACCGATCAAGTCTTCCAGGACATCCTCAATTTATTCAAAGATCAGCAACTTTCTGCCCTCATGACAACCAGAATCAAACTTGCCTCTGATGAAATCAAAGAATGGGTATATACTGCACACAACCTTGACAACAACACCATTGTTGGCTCTATTGGTGGCACCCAGGTACCTCTGACCCCAACAGTCCTCACAGAGGTTTTTGGATTAAGAAATGGTGAAGACTCTGCTGAACTCTCTGGAGAAGAATTCTCTGATATTCTTGCCAGGATGGGCCATCCTGAGGGGAACCCTAGCAAGCTGTTTAAGAGGAACCTGTCAGTGGAATACAGGTTTCTGACAGATGTTGTAGGCAAGGTTCTGTTGGCCAAACATTCTGCCCATGACACCATCTCCAGATATCAGCTCTGCCTCATGGGAGCTCTGGTGGATAGGAAAAGCCTGAACTGGGGAGAAGTCTTTTTTGATCTGCTGAAGAAAAAGATAAACAAAACATTTGTGAATTTTGGAAGAATTCTGGGAGTCTTCCTCCAGGCTAAGTGCCCTGCTCTGCTAGTCTCCTCTGGAGTGCACATCAATGCCTCCAAGAGACTCACCTGTGCCCTATTTGGGAAATGGGACAGGCAAATCATCAAGCCCAGCAGGCCCTCTTCATCAGCATCTGCCCCTTCAGGCACCAGGACTCTAAGAGTCACTCCACCCCAGGTCTCTGCCCCTGCAGAGGACCTGCCTGCTGCTAGTGCTGCTTCTCCTCCTCCTCCAAGCCCAACCCTACCCATTCCATCCACCACTCCAGCTACCTCCACCATTACAATCTCAAGCCCATCTCCAACTTCTATTCCATCTCCAGCAACCATCTCATCTCCACCAGCAGACCACTTCCATCCCCTATTCTCTTATCCCCCACCAGATGTCACCTCATCCCCATCTCTTCCCTCCTTCACACTTCTGGATGAATCCTACATGGATGATTCCCCCTCCTCTCCTCCAGACTTCCCATCCTCTTCCACATCTTTCCAAGACCTTCTCCACCACATTATTGATCAACCCACCTTCACTCCATCCATATCCATCCCACTATCCTCCATCTCCACCATCCCCTCTCCTAAGCCATTCATTCCACCCTTCAGCCCTCCTCCTCCAGCTCCATCAGCCATCCCAGTACCCTCTACCTCTGCTCCTCTTCTTGAGCAAGTAGATCTCCCAGCCTTGGCTGACCAGTTGTATGAGCTCCTTGCACCCAGGCTCTCTCTTCTCATGGAGGCCTCTTTAGCTCCTCTACAATAGTCAGTGGCAGCTCTCTCTGCCAGGCTTTCCTCCTTCCTTACTCCTCAAGCAGCACCCCCAGCAGTGTGCCTTGATACAGCTGTCTCTGTATCCAGGCAGGGGGAGATGCCCTATGAAGCCAGCCTTCATGCTGCTGCTTCTGCTGCTACTGATGCTGTTTCTGTGTCTGCTTCTGCTACTGCTGCTGCTCCTGCAACTGTTGCCTCTGCTACTCCAGTCCTAGCAATAGACCTAAGGTCTTTGCTATCTACATTTGATACTGTATACTACTGCTGCCTCCCAGAGCCCTCTACTGTCCAGTCCTCAAAAGATCTGTCCAAGGCTCTGGTGCCCTTCTCATGCTGTGACCCCAGTATAATTTCTGCCTTTATTCATTCAGTAACTGCTGCTTCTGATGATGTTACTGCTGCTGCTGCTGCTGCTGAAGACAAGGCTGTATCTGCCTCTGAAATTATTCTTGCTGCTGAAGAAGACATTGTTCCAACTGCTGCTGATGAGCCCATTCCCCAGGATTTTCTGATGACAGAGGCTGTTGATTTTGAGCCTGCTGAAGTTGTTGTTTCTGAAGCTGCTGCTGCCCTCATTCCTGAAGTAATCACTGTTTCTGCTAGTGCTCCTGTACCTGTTGTTTTATCTGCTGCTGCTATCTCTCCTGAAGTTACTAGTGCTGTTTCTGAAGTTGTTTCTGTTGCTCCATATGCTGTTACACCTATTGTTATATCTGCTGCCCCTTCTACTTCTGCCCCATCAGCTGCTGTTCAGCTAAAAGAAGATCTGATGAAAAAGATTGATGCTTTATATGATGCACAGAGTTCTGAATCTGAGGATTATAACACTGCTTCTGATGATTCATCTGCCACCATTGCAAAGAAAAGGAAAGCAAGAAGTAAGGCATTGAAGAGGGTTCCTCCTGCCAAAGTTAGAGATGACAATGATGTCCCTTACTATATTCTGCACAATTGCCCAATCTCTGAGCATTGGATGCAATTCTCTAAGAACCAGCTAAAGGCTATGAAAAAGAAGAGGAAGTATGAAAAAGGTCCCACTCAGTTCAAGCACCCTCATCCTCCTCCACCACCTCCACCTGATGCAGGTGCAGGTGGCAGCTCTGCAAGTTCAGGCCCTGCTAGAAGCCAGGCTCCCTACCAACCTCATGCTAGAACTTATCAAAGGGAAAGCCAGTCTAGGGGCTCTTACTCTAGAAGGGGAGGATATAGGGGAAACCAAAGAGAGACTCAGGTTTACTCCAAAGGGCATTCCAGGCAGCATCCTTACTCTAGGGGAGGACATGTCTCTTCTGATACATCTTCTGGTCCTTTCCCCTATAAGCTCAAAGATACTGTGACTGCCAGGACTCCTCAAGATACTTCTTCCAACAGGTATGAGCCACCTGTTCCATTTGAGGACCCTGAGAAGAATCCTATGGCTTGGACTGCTAGAATGAAAGAGCTGGCTGCTTTAGATCAAATCAAGAAATCCAAAGAAAAAGGCCTAGACACTTCCAACATCTCCACAATGTCAGAACAAAGACAGAAGGAATTAGAGAGATATGCCTCCAACAAATTTTTTGATGCAGACAGGTACATGGAATTGCATCCTGCTGCAGTGGTTCCAAGGACTTCTAAGCAAACATATCTGGGAGCAGCTGATGATACAAGATCCAACAGAGAAGCATTAAATCCTAACAGGGAAATTAAAATGGTAAAAGGCAAAGAAAAGGAATAACTCTGTAAGGTGATAACTCTTGGTTTCTCTGACTGCCTTCTGGATATCATGTTTTTATATATCTCTGTGATGGTTCTGTGATGTCAAGCTGCTGTTGTCTTTATGTTTTTGTGACTGTATGATGTTGTTTGTTTTTCCTATGTCTGTAAATAGTTTTCCTAACCCAAATAGGGGGAGATTGTTGGAACACCCTATTATTAATTTGGGTCAGGATCACTATGTCTCTAGGAATTTATGTTTTGACCTTCTGTATAGATTATAGGTCAATTAGAATTGAGTTTAAGGGTTAGAAGGCTAGGATTGGAAGCTGCCCTGAAGACCCAAGTTTTTCTGGAGACTAAGTCCAAATCGTCGAGCTCAGCATGACGTTTCGTCGAACTCCGGTCGACGATCGTCTAGATCAACTATTGACAGATCGTCGAACTCCATTCGACGATCGCTGAGCTCAACCCTCATAATATCGTCGAGCTCTGGTCGACGATCGCTGAGCTCAACTTCTCAATATCGTCGAACTCCATTCGACGATCGCTGAGCTCAGGCCGACGATTTTAACTCTGCACTGGATCCTTATCTCTGAGCTCAGTTCGACGATCTTTGAGCTCAGATCGACGATTTCTTTGCTGCTTGCTTTTTCCAATTCGCTGAGCTCAGCTCGACGATAGCAGAGCTCAGTTCGACGATTTCAGTTATCTTTCAGAATTCAAATTCAAATCAGATAGAAGTTATTCTGCATTTAATTCAGAAGATCTGCCAGCCATTTTCATTTACTTCTGGAGCAAGTTTCAATGGATTTTTCAAGGAACAAATCAGTGGACTTTCCTTCAGAACATATTATGCAATTAAGGCTGTAATCAATGCAGACCAACGGCTATCTTTGACAGAGTAATATTCTATTCAGACTCAGAGAATAAAAGAGAATATTTTTGAATAAAGACAGAGAATAGACAAGAACAAAAAGGAGAAGATTGACAAGAATAGGACACCTCTCAATATACAGAGACTCTGAAAAATATTATGTCAACAAGAATTCAGAAGAACACTCATCAAAAAGAGATCAAGCTTTCAAACATTCTTCAGATCTCTTCAGCTCTCAAGTGTTCAAGGCCAACATCATTTCAAGACTCCAGACAATCAACATTTCAGCTTGCTGAAATCATCTTCTGCTGGAGATCTATTTTTGAAGGCCTATCACCCTCAGCAAAGCTCATCTTCCTGAAGATCAAGGACTCAGGGGGAGCTTTGAAATCAATCCACTTAGTCTTCTCAGTTGATTGAGAAAGAGAAGACTGCCATAACTCTCTCAACCCCCTCTCTGTAAAGGGTTTTTCAAACTCCCTTCAAAAGTTTGAATCTGGTTTTTGAGCACCTTGTCAAAAGCTCATTGGTGGCAAGACACCTGATCAAAAAATCTGATTTGGTTTTTGAGCACCTTATCAAAAGCTCATTGGTGCATGCCCAGGACACCTGATCAACTCATCCTGCAGTGGATTCCTACCTAGGGTGGTAGAAGAGTGGATGTACCCAAGTTGGGGAACCACTATATTTCCTTGTGTCATCTGGTTCTGCATGTTGTCTTATTGTTTCTAGCCTAGATTTTCTTGTGCTTAGTTTCTGCATAGCTTAGTTTTGTGATTAGTTTTATTTCTGCTTCCCTGTTCACACTCATTACAACAATTGTTGTAAAGCTTTGCAAAAATTTTTCTTTGTGTTTTAAAAAGCACCATATACTCTATTCACCCCCCCTTTAGAGTATATCAGATCTAGTTTCCCCTTTCACACTGGTTGACCACTGCTCAAGCAACTGAACCTCCCTCTGATACCATGTTGGAATTTTCTCAAAGTGGTCAGCAAGATAGCCCAAAGCCAAATTAATATTCTCGGCACTACCCAGTTCACACTTTGATCTAGCGGAAAACCAGGGAGCAAGCTCAACACATCAAGCACAAGGAAGAACAAGCAGATCTTATATTCATTATACTTCTTTACAAGGCGAGAAATACGTAGCGAGACATGATTTCACTAGTACAATCAGCTATAACAGAAAGCACAAAAACAAGCCGGGCGGACAGCACTGGAAACCGCCGAGACCGCCGAAGTCGCCAAGTCCGCTGAAGTCGCCCGAGCTGAAGCTGCAACACGCCGAATAGACACGGAGTCCGCCGAAGCCGAGAGGTCGCGCGGACACACCGTTATTCGCCTATTGCCGAGGAACTGAAGAACAGATCACCTACCCGCCTGAGACTGGCGGACAGGTGATTGGAGCTTGCAAAGTTGAAACAGAGAACTGACAAGCTGCAGAACGACCTGCTGAATCCGCAGAGACCGCACACTTCCAAGTACTTGACCGAATTCAAAGCCAAACTCCTGGCTCCTTGAAGCTAGCCGCGCGACCTGCACACAGCAAACAGGTAACTCTGATTCAATCCGCGTGGACAGAAAACTGAGACCGCAGCACTTTGACAAGCCCCCGCTTACTGTTCACTCAGTTACTGTAGACCTGCCCGGGGGGGTCCTATTTATAGGCGAGGTGAGGAGTGTGGTCACCGCCCTAATGGATAGAGACACCGCCCCAGCCCCCGCGCTAACAAACACCCATCTGCTGAGTCCGCAAGGACTTAGCCGGATTCCAAGGAACAACCCGCCAGGAGCAAGGCACGGATCACAACAAGGCGAGCTTGTCTTACACTATGTGGACTAGGTATAGTCCGCATAGTTCGCACAGTCCGCAAAGTCCGCAACATCACCATATGGACAACCACAACCCCATCAGCAACAGTCCGTACACTAAAGAGGCAGTCCGCATAGTACAAGACCAAAGCCTCCATCCGCCACAAGTCCACTACCAAAGGCAGGGTTAGCAACAGTCCGCCCGGTCAACAACGGACTTGTCGGATACAGCGGACACACTGGACTTGTCACAGAATGTGACCCAGTCCAGAATCACTTAGGGCCAAAAGCGAGCTTGGCGGACAAGGCTCCGTCCGCCAACACCCAAAACTAAAACGCCAACACTCCTCCAGAGTTAGACAACAGTCCGCCCAGCCCGCCCAGTCCGCCCAGTCCGATTTGGTTGTCCGCCGACTATGTCCGCTCAGGCCGCCCGGCCTGCCCATCAACCACTTTCACTTAACAAATTTCAACACAGATGAGACCGCAACAGCCGGACTCGGCAAACACCAGATGCGTCTGCCACAACCGCGGTTAGACAACCTTAAATGCCCAGATCACCAAGTGTGCTTGTTGAGCCAGACCGCAAAAGAGACCGACGTACATCCCGTCGAAAACTATCCGTCAGGCCGCGACGGACTGCGCGGTCTGCCCAATCAGACCGCCCGCACCATTTCATTCCCACTTCAACAAATTTAACACTAACAGACATAAATTATGAGTTTTTTTTGAACACATCCCACCACTTCATATACATCAAATTCATTGGTAAACGATCTCAATCTATTTGGATGATTCCTCTTCGGAAATATTTTGGGTCCGGCCCCGTATTCAAATTTAGAGACAGAGTTGCTATGATGGCGACACATCATATTTTTTTATTATTTGAAATAAGTGTTTTTTAAAAAGGTGATGTGAGGTTTACATTTTCATCTAAAAAATACACTTTAAAAAATTGTTCTTCAAAAGTTCATTTATGATGACCCAAAAATCATTTATGGTCTACCAGATATCATTTATGATCTCAGGGATATCAAAAATTGATATCTCAGCGACCATATTATGTCTATTTTGCCATCATATTTGTATGCATTTTGATCATATATTATATGTAAGGATATCATGTATAATTTTGCGATCATATTTTGTTCATACTGCGATCATATTTTGCATATATATAGGTAATATTTTGTACACATTCCAATTTTTAATTGAATTCTTATAATATGTAAGTAATTTTTTCAGGGTAACACTTTCTTAGTCCCACTAATATACAAAATATTATCGTAAAATTTACATAATATAATCGCAAAATGTACAAAATATGATCACAAAACTAAAAGTGATATGATGATAGTCTTGCGCACAATCTATAATTACAATACATATAGAATATGATCATAGAATACACATAATATACTAGGCCTGCATAAATGATCATCTGGAGATCATTTTTAAAGCATAAACGTTACATCACCTTTTAAAAAATTGAAGCAACTATGATTTCTCTAATAAAGGATTATCACTTGTTGCCATCATAACGACCACGTCTCCAAATCTAAACATGGGGCGCGGGCTCAAAATTTTTCCTACTTTTCCACTTTATTTTGATCAATATATATACATACATATATACATACATTTATACATACATATATACATACATATATACAACATATATACATACATACATGCATGCATACATATATACATACATACATATATACATACGCCCACACTACTTTTTAAAAATATCATCCAACAATAGCAGAATGCGCAATTTACTTATTTGGCAGATATAAAATATATATGTTTATCATGAATAAATTCAAGTAAGTATCTTAGCCAAGTTAGTAGAGTGTATGATATCTAACTATATGATCATGGATTCAAGCCATATGCATGTCATATTTTTATTACATGCATATTTATTTATCATTTTATTTTCTAACGTATTTATTTAGCATTTATTTCCTACACATTTTTTATCATTTATTTTCTTTGTATGTCACATTTATTTACCATTTTTTAGATTATTTCAAAGTAGTAATATTTTCATTTTTTGATAGTTTTCACACACCGCCCATAAAGAGAAAAATCTCTGCGTCCACCACTCTCTCTCTCTATATATATATATGTTGGTGTTGATAATATTTTACTGCTATTTGTATTCATTTATTTGTCCATAGCTGAATTAATTAAAATCTAAGGTTGTAACTTCTAAGAGGATTCCATTAAGCAAAGACAAAATTAAAATTAAAAAAAATCTAATAATTTGGCCTTTTGTTATTACCTCTTTTTTTATCTACTGAGTCAAACTCTCTCTTGCCTGCAAGCTTTAATTATAATAACATATAAAATAGCGAAAATACAACCTCTGCAAAATTCCAATTTGCATGAAGACAATCATACACAGATCAATGAAGTCATTGCCAGCAATTTCGGCCAAGGTCTCATAATTTTACATGAAAAATAAAAAATGTAATGGTGCCAAAATGCGAACTATATTAATATTTTAAATTAATCTGGCAACAAAATGGCTTATGTTTATATACACACTAAGGCTCCGTTTGGCAGGATGGCGGTGGTCGTAAACGCATGGGTTAAATCGTAATTCGCTTAAGGATCACCTAATGAATATCATTCGTTTGAACATAAAAGTGGATGAAGTTCGATCTATAGGTGGGTGTTAACGAATGACAATTTAATCCCCGTGTTCATGACCGCCACCACCGCGCCAAACGGAGCCTAAATAAGTTACAACAACAACAATCAAGCTTTTATCCCACTATAATGGGGTCGGCTATATGAATCCTTTGTCTCCATTGTGCCCTATCTTTTGTCATAATCTCACTAATGCCTAAGTATATCATGTCTTTTCTTATAGTTTCATTCCAAGTCTTTATTGGTCTACCCCTTCCTCGTTTAACATGCCTATTGAATTGACACTCACAACACCAATCATGAAAAATAAAAAAAAGTGTAATGGTGCCAAAATGCGAACTATATTAATATTTAAAATTAATCTGGCAGCGAAATGGCATACATTTATATACACACTAGGGCTCTGTTTGGCACGAAAAAATATTAGGTGGCCGGATTACTCTCACCAAGAAATAGGTGCAGTATAAAATACTGACCATTGATCTGATATCATACGGCCCATACAGTATTAAATAGTGACCGTTCATCAGTATTTCGATCAATCATGTTATTTATGCAGGAACTCAACGATCAGTGTTTATTACTGCACTTATTTCTAGGTGAGAGTAAATGCATGGGTTAAATCGTTATTCGCTTAAGGATCACCTAACGAATATCATTTGTTTGGACATAAAAGTGGATGAAGTTCTTCCTTTTGTGGGCATTAACGAATGACAATTTAATCTTCGTGTTGTGCCAAATGGAGACTAAATAAGTTAGGTAAGGAAAAATACCAAAAAAATATTTTCAATAATTAATGTAGGTAAAATGAATTACGACATGCTTCTGAATCTGTACTAATGAATTTAAAGAAAGGTTGATTTCTTATAGTTGAAAATTTTGAAGTGAGCTAGTCGGGCAATTAGATTTGATTAACCCTGCCAATGATAGTGATACCGTCTGGCGGGAGCCAGATTCCCAAATATTTTCTCCGCCCACCTATAAATAAAGGTTCAGAGCTCGTCATTTGTATAAGAACAACTAGAACTATAGTTCAGAATAAAGGTTGTAGTTAGTACTTTGCAGTAAGGAGAAGAGGTCTCTGGGTAGCCTGTTTTGCGAACTGAGCGACTAGCATTGGCGGTTAGGTAGCTAGATCTGGCGGTTAAGTCAGTCACCCAGCTCAAGTACAGTAGCAAGCAGCAGTTTGGCAACTAGACGGCTAACGCAGGGCGGTAACTCTTACCGCGGGCGGTAATGCGGTTAGGCGACCAGAGCAGCGATATTCTTCCTTGACAGTTTCGAGCAGTTTCAATAAGTGTTCCGTGGCGCAACTTCTGCAGCTAGGCGGTTAAATCTGTGGCTAGACGGTAACAGAAGCGACCAGACTGGCATTGTTGTTTTTTTGCTTGTCTTGTGCTTGTTTTTTATCTCCGTCCAATACAATGCGAAATCATGTCTCGTGCTTGTATGTCTCGCATTGTATCTGATCTATAAAGAGTTAACGCAAGTATTGCATTATTTCCTCATTACTAGTGGTTTACTCTTTTGGTGGTTGAGTGTTTCTTCGACCTCAATAAATTTTACATGGTATCAGAGACACAAATTTTAATTGCAGCTGTTAAGTTTCTTTGGTAGAAGCAAACTAGGAAGAATAGTAACGAGGGAGGTTATACAAGAGGGCTTGGTATTAAACTATTAACTCAGTCCAATTATAAGAAGTGGAACTCCTGTATGGAAAGCTACTTATTTGGAGAGGACTTTTGGGAGGTAGTTGGCAGTGATGTAAGGGAAGCAGTTGTCCCTGCCAGAGATAATGCCCAAGTTGTGAGAGCTTGAAGGAAGACCAATGCAAAGACTAAGTTCACATTCAAGCAAGCAATCTCTCCAGACTTGTTCGATCACATCATGGGATGCAAAACAGCTTCTGAAATTTGAACAACCCTGGATGGGTTGTTCAATAAGAGGAACATTGTAAGGTTGCAATTACTGGAGAATGAGTTGGCTAGGGACACTTAGGGAGACTTGGCCATCTCCGTGTTCTTATTAAAGATGAAGAACTTGTGTAATGAGATCTCAACACTAGATCCAGACGAGCCTATCTCTGAGGCAAAGTTGAAAAGGCACATCAAATGTGACTTATAGAATGAGTATATTGCCTTCATCACCTCCATCTTCACGTTCTTCCTAAAGATGAAGAACCTGTGTGTTGAGATCTCAGCACTTGATGCATACGAGCTTATCTTTAAGGCAACGTTGAAGAGGCATATCACTTGTGGCTTACAGAAGGACTATATTGTCTTCATCACCTAAGTGCAAGGTTGGGCCACAAAACCAACCATACTATAGTTAGAGAACTTGTTGGCTTCTCAGAAGAGTCTAACATGATAGACGTTTAGATGATCTATCTCAGGGAGAGATGGGGAGGTTCTATAGTCTGGGAAGAATAGATATCGACACACCATCGACTATAGAATTGAGTGACAGGGTTTCATTTTAAAGGAAGATATCGACGTAACTTCAACATGAAGTCCACGAAGCGTCGAGTACAACTTGAAATGGAAATTCCTGAGAATTTTTCCAAGCTTATTTCAATGAATAATTTATGAAATTATTTCAAATATTTCTAGCTGTTAGAATGAGGGTTAAAAGAAATAATTCTCCATCATATTCAAAGAAGTATTTAAAGAAAGATTTTGAAGAATAAATCAAGATTTATTGAAGCAAATTATTTTGAAGAAGATATTATTATTTCTTTTGGAGAAATTCTTATGAAGAGGAAAATTCATACTACTCAATAATAATATACTCAGATGAAGAAAAAGTCGACAACATAAGAAACAAAACATACACAATATAGAGTCGAACACTCTTGATCTTCTTGTTCTTCATTCTTCTCTACTACTATAACTTGATATTCTAAATGGATAACCGGAGAAGAATTTTGGATCCAAGTATTATAAGCTCTGCAACTTCTCTTCTAGCAAGGGTTCATCATATCAAATGGATCAAGTACACTTAGTGCCAATAATCCTCAGATTCTTGTTGAGAGATGGATAATCATTGAAAACTTCACATTTCATCTCTTCTATCTTTTCACATATCTTCTTGTACTGATTGAGTAAAAAGTTTTCAGAACTCTCTTCAAAGGATTCAGTTTG
This sequence comes from Platanthera guangdongensis, assembly GCA_039583875.1. Lineage (NCBI taxonomy): Eukaryota > Viridiplantae > Streptophyta > Magnoliopsida > Asparagales > Orchidaceae > Platanthera > Platanthera guangdongensis. Next base: position 147,982,557 of record CM077164.1, read on the forward strand.
TGGTTCAAAGAGTCTCCTTATCAAAATACTTAGTCTGTGTTGGTTGAAGATCTTCTTATCAAAAGATTTAGTTGTTAGTTCTGAGAGTCTACTTATCAAAAGACTCAGGCACTAGGATAATGTATTTCTACCAAAGTTGTAGAAGAGTGGCCGTACCCAGAGTTTGGAGAATCACTATAGCTTTGGTGTTTTTTGTATTTATTTTATTGTGCTGTGTTTTTATTTATTGCAATATATTTCTGGTTAATTGCTTGTGAATGCAAAATTTGAACCCGTTGGAGCATGCGTTCCACATTATTTACTTTGAAAATAACAATTCTCAAATGTATTTGATCATAGTGTGTTTGTGGTGAGCAAGTATAACAAGTATAACACTGATAATTTTGGATGGGAGACGAACATCAATTTTTACAAAGTTGAGTTATCACAGGCGATAGTTACTACTGCCCCACGTTAGTGTGATGGCGCCAGCCATGACGTAGGCCACGATTCAGAATGGTTATCATGATGCGCATTATCGGAGATACCGTCTGGCGATATAGTGCTATCGCACCGTGATAGTCCCACGACCGTACACAATCTACAACATCTCAGTGTGGTTATTGCAGAGTGGGATACATGTTAACCATTGGAGTTATTGCAGGAGATATTGCGCTACCGTCGCGTGATAGTGAAAAAACTATAAATGGGCTGAGCTTCGGGAATTTGAAGATATACACCTCCAGGATCCTTGATTTCATGAATCTTTAGCCAGATAACTCTATGGAACCAGAAAACTTCCTAAGTGTTCGTGAAATCTCAAGAGCAAAGAAGGGACTGTTCGTGCTTCTCATCTCCGGCGATCATCGCAAGAATTTTCCGGCCTCTTTAGTGCTCAAGACTTGAGGGAGTTTTTATTCTCAGATTATTTTTCTTCTTTTTCATTCTCTTTGTAAATGATAGAGAATGCGCCGCCTTGTGAGTGACAACTAGGCCCGTGTGTGGTTTAGGGGGAAATCGCCATAGTGTGTGCAACGACTAGGTCATGGTGAGATCTAGGGGGAGGCTAGTTGTTATATCTAGGGAGAGAGAGACTTTAGTCAGCGGTTCTTGGGATAAGGACCGATAAATTCAAAAAGGAGTTTTAATTTTTCATTACAACCTCAATTTGAAGCTTTATTGAAATCTTTTGCTTGTAATTTTTATCACTTATGAAATAAACATATATTTCACTTTATGTACGCCGCGTCAAAAAATAAAATTCATAAAATCATCTTTTAAAAGCAAAAATATTGTTTCTATAACTAAACCCTTACAATTAATTAATATGGATTTAGTTGGTCCAGTTACTACTCAAAGTCTAGGAGGTAGAAAGTATACTTTTGTTTTGATAGATGATTATTCACATTTTTGTTGGACAATCTTTTTAGTTTTCAAATTTGATGCGTATTTTGAATTTACAAAATTATGTATTCGTATTCAAAATGAACTTGATTTAAAAATTAAATGCATACAATCAGATCATGGAGATGAGTTTGAGAATGATAGAAGTTTTCAAATTTATTTTGATAGATGAGTTTCAGTAATTTACCAATTATAAAAAGATGAAAGTAGTATTTCTATTGATCAAACTTTATATAGTGGCATGATAGGATCATTATTATATTTAAACTGATTTAAACCTGATATTATGTTTTCAATTTGCTTATATGATAGATTTCAGGCTAATCCTAAAGAATCTTATTTGAAAACGATTAAACATAATTTAAGATATTTTATTGGTACTTCAAAATTAGGTTTATGGTACCATCATAATGATGATTTTATCTTACATGGTTATTCTGATTCTGATTATGTCGGTTGTTCTTTAGATCGTAAGAGCACAAGTGGCACTTGTCACTTTTTAGACCCTTCACTTATTTCTTGGTCGAGTAGGAAATAGATTTTATTGCTCTCTCTACCACTGAGGTCGAATATATTGCACTAGGTAGTTGTTGTGCACAAGTCTTTTGGATGAAACAAACTTTAGAAGATTTTGGGGTAAACCAACAAATTATATGATTGAAATGTGATAATAAAAGTGCAATCGAGCTAGCCTACAATCTAATAAATCATTCACGGCCTAAACATATAGATGTTCGACATCATTTTATTAGAGACCATCTTAAAAAGGATAATATTAAAATTAACTTTATAGGAACCGATTCACAACTTGCCGATATTTTTACTAAGCCACTTCCTGATTCACGTTTTTCTACACTAAGACTAGAATTAGGAGTCTTAGATATTTCAAATTGAAACTATAAGTGAAACTTACAAAAATTTCAATAACTAAACTATTAACAAAAGAATAAGAATTCACAAGCATTAAGATAATCTTGGCACACATTATCAGGCGTAATCAAAACCATCTCAGATAAGTCTTATCATAAACAATAATGTTTCACATCACACATAACACATAATGTCAGATAAAACAACAAACAACACACTAAAACATAAGGTATAACATCACAAAATAAGAAATTCTGATAATTCATTGTCGTTGGGCAACAATAGCTAACACCCCACGATAGCTCTAAAAATCTAAACCTGCAGAAAATTAAATTAAAACTCCCAATTCTCACTGGTGACTGGTTGGTCTTCACTAGAGCTTTGATCTCACAGCTGCCTTGGTCATCTCATTCGTCGAATAGAGTGACGAGGAGGATCCTCCATTGGACTCTCCCACTCCTTTTCTTCTATCGAGGTTTCTTTGAGTTTCAAAACTCGAGCAATGAAATTCATAAATTTCTTCAATCTTTAAGCCTTGTCGTCATCTCAGCATGTCGCATCTCCCCCATGTCATAAAGACCATCTCTCTTCTCTCGTAGCGATCCACCTCAAGGAAGTGGAGGTATAGTTGATGTAGAGGCTTCACCTCTAGTCAGTCATAGTACGATTGAAGTAGATGCTTCACCATGTCCTGATGGGAATTTAGACATCTTTGTATTATAAATTGGAGGAATACAGTCATCTATGTATAAACTTTGATGAATCCATTTATACTTCGAGTATATCACTCACTGAATTACACTTCCAAATCGAAGTATATTAATTTTCTTTCTCAACGGATCCTTCATCTTTTAAGTGTAGCGAATAACAAATAATGCTAAATCTGTGACATCAAACAGCTCCTCTAAAATCTTATAAGTAACCAATGTGAGTTATGCATTGATCTTCCTAGTGTCTCCTCCCTTCAACAATATAGTATTCCTAAGTATGTCCTGCACCATGTACTCATCAAGAGTGCGAGTCACTATGGAATAGATTAGTGTTTTAGTTGTAGTTCCATGGAGACGTATATTCGCATGTGTCCAATCTATATCCTTGCAATAGTTCTCCACTATATTAAGAAAATTGTCATAGTTTATTATTCCAAACTCATTCCTCAAGTCCTCAGGAGTGATCTCAACTATTCCTCTTTGGATGTGAGATCTCACTCCTCCATTCAACCCAAAATGTGCAAGATCTTCCAAATGATTGTAAAATTCTCTCACAAATACCGAACAAAATATTTACGGGATGATCATAGACATTATACCTGCCTATGCTAGGAGATCGTAGATATGTGCATCTCAAGGAATGTAGAACTCCATAATTTTCGAAACTCCAATAGCTGCTTTTTCAATCCCTGGAAAGAATTGGTAAGATGAATGTAGATTGCTGGAAGAACTTTTTCTTGCTTGTGAACTGAAGGCCATTCCTGCAATTATCCGAAAAATCGATTAAAACACGAAGTTTTACTAACACCGGGCGACAGTGACTGTCGCCGGGCGATAGCATTTAAGCATCTCCATGCCAAAGTTTTGTCAAAAACTTCAGGTCTCAGTGTCTAAAGCTACATACGCTCAAAAACAAACCTTAAAATGCAATAAATGCTATAGATCTACTAGATCCATGCAAATCTAATCCTAACCCTTAAGTTTTCTTAAAACCATTTCAAATCTCTTTCAATCACAAAATTTTCTTCATAAAACACTTTTTGATCCCAAAGTTGTTTCAAAATAGCAACCAAAATGAAGATCTATAAAAAATTTCAACAACAATCGTGAAGAGTACCTTAGATCCAAAGCTTTTGCCAGTGTCACCTTTGTTTCTCGCGTTAGGGTTACAAGAAATAAGGAGGAAGACTGAAATCTAGACTCAGTCCGCCCTTTTATATAAGAATCGCTATCGCGGTGCGATATCGCTATCGCTCGCGATAGTGACTTGGTTCTTCAAAATGGCAATTTTTCTATCCACTCTTGTTTGTTGTATACTACACATAGTTTAGACATATGATATCTACTCTTGTTTGTTAGTTTATACATTTCGAAAGTAGTTCAATGTGATTTTCATTTTCTCAAGTCTCATATAACATTGTATTCAAACTTTCATGCTTTGAATATCTTCTCTTTTATAGTGGATATGCGTATAATAACTGTTTCAAATTATTTTTGCATGCCTCTAAATATTAGTAATATTTTATATATGATAATGATTTCAAATTTACACATTTTGGTACTATACAAACACAATTTTTTATCTACATGAATGTGTTTTTGTTTAACATTACAAATTTGATATACATACAATAACTTGTTTATCATTGAATCTTAAACAATTTTATTTCAGTTGAAATGGCATTAAAAAATTTATGTTGTGCTATGCAAGTAGATTCAGAGTTAGGAATGACAATAGATGGAGAAAAAGAAAACAAAAAATATGTTGTAAAAAAATTATTGTTCCAATAATATGCTTAGGATATTCCATCAAACACTACTCACCCTCCTGATAAGTCTTCATGAGCATTGTGAGGTTGAGCATCTTGAAAAGAATTATAAAGTACCTTGTGCACACATTTCTGGCCATTTTTCTTTTTTCTAACGTGCAACAGATTCATACATGACCATCAAGTTGCCTTATGTATAGTCATTGTTATGTGTTTACATTTCACAATTTCATGTGATTTTAATTACATCACTTGTTATTATCTACCAAAACACAATTTGTACACATCATTATCAATTATAAAATTTCTTCGCTTGAGAATTGGATTGAAAATATTTTCCATATTTATATATCACCTTTCATCCTTCCTTTAGAAATTTTTGGCATGAATCTACCAATGTTTTTGATTACTTGATAACTTATAACATACACATTGTTCACTTTATATGTCATTCCAAATCACCTTTTCATGTCTATTTATGTCAAGTATATTTCAAATTTTCCATTCAATTTCTTTTCAAATTCTTTCTATACTTTTCTCTCATGTTTCCACTTTCATATCTTTTACTAATAACAAAAGGGGGAGAATATCGGAAGAACTCAAACTCTATTATTAAAGGTGGGTAGCTTACATTCAGGGGAAGTAATAAAATTACCTTTGGACTTACTGAAACATTTAAGTTCATCAATTTAGGGGGAGCATGTGCACTTCAAGTACTTATGTTGTTTATCATATTTGTACACCCTATTATACCTCATAGCGGATTTCTTTCTAAGAGGATTTGTTATTTTCAAAAGGGCGAGATTGTTGGAGCATGCGTTCTACACTCCTTGGTTTGAAAATAACAAAGCTCAAATATATTTGATCATAGTGTATGTGCGGTGAGCAGATATAACATGTATAACACTCTGATAATTTTAGATGTGCGACGTACATAAGTTTTTACAATGTTGAGCTATCGCAGGCCATAGTTACTGCCGCCCCGCGTTAGCTTGATGACATCAGCCATGATGTAGGTGAAAGTCTTTAGTTTCAATAGGAGCTAAACACCTAGAGAGGGGTGAATAAGTTTTTGGTCTCTTTATAGTTTTTCCTAACTTTGGGTGTGTTGAGTTAGCTTAGTTAGCTTGCTTTCAATAATAGAAACAGCACACACCAAATTTTTAGTGGTTTCCCAGATTATGGGTACATCCACTGTCCCTCCCACCTTTCTAACATTGTGTTAGATAAGGCTCTTCTCCAAAACTCAGCTTCTAAGAGCTTACAACACAGATCCCTCAAGATCTCCCAGTCTTCTTCAAAACCTACTTCAGGAACAAGGCCCTAACTCAGAGAAAGCTTGCTCCTACAACTCAGTGATCCAAAGATCACCTACCACTCATAGAGAATGACTCTCCCATAGCTCAGGCACAAGGCCCTACCTCAGATCCAAAGCTGGATCCTACAACTCAGGCACAAAGGCCATACACTCAGAGAGAATGACTCTCCTACCTCAGGCAAATAGCCCTACCTCAGGCACATAGGCCCTACACTCAAATCAACCAATGATCCTACCTCAGCCTTTATAAAATAGGACTACAAATCAGATCTGTTAAGATTATACAAATGAAAGAGTTTTGTTATTGTTGATTTGACTCTAGAGAAGTTCTCTGAGTCTACTACTCTTGAGCCGCGTTAACTCAGCCCTAACTTCCTCTCAGTAACAAGAAAGTTAATCTTCAATAGATTGTTGTATATGCTGGAAGTATCTCAGAAATAAGGTCTCTGAACTTGCTATTGAAGACAAGGATTTGGCAGTTCTATATGGCTGTCAATCATCTAACCTTGACTGTAGAAATTTGAAGGCTCTGCTTAGTCTTCTTTCTCAGAAAGCGTTTTTGAACTTGCTGTAGCTGGTGAAAATTGCTACAGCTAATTGCAATAACTTTTAGTCCAGCGGGTTTGAACTTCAGCTTCAAGCTCAACAACAATGGCGAGGGAGAAGATGATGAAGTTCCGCCTCTTTGCGAAATGATAAACCCTAAAATTGTCTTTGCATCCGCCAAACTTATCGTTTTTATCTTCCGCCGTCCAACGACTATTTGACCCATGGTGCCACGTGAAGTTATTGGCTGCAACTTTGCTTTTACAGGAAAAGTTATATAGTAGGCATGTGGCACCATTTGTCGTATATTGTTGCCTTCCCGCAACAATTTGAAACTTTGCTGACTCATGCTGATGTCAGCATCTGTGGACTTAGCCAAATTCTCAGTTTCATCCCAGGCATTGAGTGCGTTGAGTGAATAGCCCTCACTCAGTGCAAAAACACTTTGCCAGATAATTATGCACTTCCAGGCATTGAGTGCATTGAGTGAATGACCTTCACTAAATGCTTTTGTCCTTGGACAATCTTCCTACTATTTCAGGCATTAAATGTGTTGAATGAACTGGCTTCACTCAACGAATCTGGACTTAGTCAATTGCTTATGTACTACCAGGAATTGAGTGCGTTGAGTGAACCTTCATCACTCAGCGCTCTTGTACTTAGTTGCTTCTCTGAACGCATGCCTTATTGCTGAGACGTTAAGTAAACTGGCTTCACTCAACGCTTCTGTACTTAACCGCAACTTTCTTTATGAATACGTTGAGTGAGCCTTCATCACTCAATGCTTTTCCTATCTTTTTGATGAGGCGTTGAGTGAACTGGCTTCACTCAATGCTTCTGTACTTTGCCAATCTTTTTGATGAGCTTGCGTTGAGTGAGCTGTCCTCACTTAATGCATGTGGACTTAGATAGATTTTTCTGTCTATCTCTCCTTAGGCTTTGAATGATCATTCTCTATCGACGCCTTTTCCTTTGGGGGTTGAGTGAGCTGTCCTCAGTCAATGCTTTTGAACTTGGGCAGAATTCTTGACAGATCTTCAAAAGCTTGAGCTTGACTCAACGCTTCTTTCTTCAGGCGTCGAGTGAGCTGTCTTCACTCGCATTTCTGGACTTAATCAAATTTCTTTATTGCCAATGCTGAGGCTTTGCAAACTGTGCTGTACTCGACACCTCTTGTTATATGGCATTGAATGAACTGCCTTCACTCAACGCCTGTGTACTTAGCCGCAAATCTGCATAGCAAACTATTAGGCTTTGACTGTCCCTTCTTTACTTAATGATTTTTGGCATTTGGCGTTGAGTGAACTGGCTTCACTCAACGCCTGTAGACTTAAATGATTTTCAATCTTTCCAGCATCCTTCCTTGCTATCTGGCATTAAGTGAATTGCCTTCACTCAACGCCTGTGGACTTAGACAGATTTCTACCTCTCCACCTTTCTATCTTGTGACAACCTATCTAAACTTGTTCCAATGAACATCCTACACACGATGAACTTGAACAACATCAAATACAAATATATTCTTATTGTTGATGGTGATGCCTCTCCAAATCTAGGGAACATTGAGGGCAATATTCCCAACAATCTCCCCCTATCTGAAGAAGGTAGAACACACATCAATACTAAGAAGCATTTTCTCATAAAGCAAAAAAATTTAGAAGCAGATGTAAGCTTTCTCATACCACTTAAAAATTCAAAGCAGCTTATAGCTCTCCTCACTACTTAACATTTAAGTGGAGGACTTTTCTCAAACCACTTGAGGGTGGAAACATAATATGCAATGGCTTAACATTGCTCTCTTCATAGTACTTGAATGTTTCCAAGTAACATGTGCTTACTTAACATGACATGGTCATGTCAAGTATTGCTTCCACATCCCCCCTGGGCATGTATTGCACACCATCTCCCCTTTTAATATGCCACTGGAATTACTTAGTATTGTAATTGCTCTACTCAGTATTGCCCAACTCCTCCCTTTAGGGTAGAGGGTATTAGGGTATTGCCCACATCTCAGCAATTTCACAGCAATTGCTCTAAACCCTTTAGGGTTGTATTGCACCCATCTCCCCCTTTCTGGCTTCTTCAAAAAAAGTTTTCCTAATGAGGGAGGTGAGGGGATCATGCACCATAGAATTTATCTCTCTATCCTAGCCAAAATCCTGTGTTGATACCACTTGAGAAATTATCCTAGTGATCAAACTACTTGACTATGAGTCATACCTTTTGTGTTGATACATTGATAAAACACATCATTGCAGCCACTTAAGCTAGCTGCTAACATTGTTCCACTTGAGCCAATGCCACTCCTTATACCACTTAAAGCTTTTGTAGAATGCAGCTGTAGTAAGGGAGGTGCTGGCTTTTCCTCTACTCTTGCATCATCATATCTTTTCAGCAGCAGCAACTTCACAGCAGTAGCCATCCATTAGGGTTGATCTCCCCCTCAAACTGTGCATAGTCCTGAGGACCTACGTATCAGCTGTGATGATCTTTGATCCACTGTTGCAACTACTGGCTGCCTCTTAACAGAAAGCTGAACTTGTTCCTACAACTTCCCGGATTTTCTCCCCCTCAACAGGAGCATCTGCTATCATTCTCTTTACTGGACACTTGAGTCCATCTTAGTCTTGATACCACTTGATATCACTTGAGAGTCTTGATATCAAATGACAGACTTGACAGTCTTAATACCATTTTGGAGACTTATCTACCTACAAGAAGGGTGAGTTCTGCAACAGAAATATTACATGAAGCAATTGAAGTTATACCAAGTTCAACATACCTAATTCAATCTTAAAGGTGTTGAACTTGACTTCATCTAGGGGCTTAGTAAAGATGTCTTCCACTTGCTTATTTGTGGGGACAAAATCAAGACAAATGTCTTACTTTTCTATATGCTCCCTAAAAAAATGATACTTAATCTCAATATGCTTAGTCCTACTATGAGAGACAGGATTCCTAGCAATTGAGATTGCACTGGTAGAATCACAAAACATGAGAGTTTTTCTTATCTGAAGGTTATAGTCCTGGAGCTGATGCTGGATCCACAACAACTATGCAGAACAACTACTTACTGAGATATACTCAGACTTAGTTGTTAAGATTTTAACATTGGTCTGCTTCTTGCTGCTCCAAGACACTAGTCTTCCTCCCAAGAAATGATATGTGTCTGAAGTGCTCTTCCTGTCCTCTTTGCATCCTGCAAAGTCTGCATCTGAATAGCGTGTTAGTTCAAAATCCCTATTTCTAGGGTACCAGAGGCCAAGATCTGGTGTACCCTTAAGATACCTCAAAATCCTCTTTCCAGTAGAGTAGTGAGATTCTTTAGGGCTAGCCTGATACCTAGCACAAACACATGTAGTATACATGATGTTTGACCCACTAGCAGTAAGATATAGAAGGGAGCCAATTATCCCTTTATATAAAGTTCATCAACTGGTTTTTCTGCCTCATCTTTGTCTATAGGCATACTTGACCCCATGTGAGTTTTCATGGTTGAGACATTCTTCATACCAAACTTCTTGATCAACTCCATGGTGAACTTAGACTATAAGATGGACAATCCATCTTCAGTCTGCCTTACTTGGAGGCCCAAGAAGTACTTAAGCTCACCCATACTGCTCATCTCAAACTTCCCTTACATAAGTTTGGCAAACTTCCTGCAAAAGTTGTCATCAGTAGACCCAAAAATTATGTCATCTACATAAATTTGGACTAGGATGATCTTGCCCTTAGATTCTCTTAGGAGTAAGGTCTCGTCTATCTTCCCCCTTGAGAATTTATTCTCAATGAGAAAGCTAGATAATGTCTCATATCATGCTCTAGGGGCTTGTTTTAACCTATATAGAGCTTTCCTAAGTCTATAAACAAATTCAAGTGAGTTAGAATCAACAAAACCTAGAGGCTATTCAACATAGACTTCTTTCTTTAAGTCACCATTCAGGAAGGCTGACTTCACATCCATCTGGTAGACTTTAAATCCTTTGTATGCAACATATGCAAGGAAGAGTCTGATGTCTTCCAATCTTACTACAGGGGCAAAAGTTTGATCAAAGTCAATACCTTCTTCTTGTCAGTACACATTAGCTACTAGTCTAGCCTTGTTCTTGATCATAATGTCATTTTCATCAAGTTTATTCATGTAAATCCACTTGACTCCAATGACATTATGTCTTTGTGGTCTGGAAATCAGCTTCCAAACCTTATATCTCTTAAACTGGTTCAATTCCTCTTGCATAACTGCAATCCAGAACTGATCTATGTTGGTCTATTCAAATCTCTTGGGCTCAACCTGTGACATGAAGCTTGATTACAAAGCTGTATTAAGGCTCTTGCTTCTTATCACCACTCCTTGGTTTGCATCACCAATAATCTGGTGTCTTGGATGATCTCTTAGATGCCTGACAGCTAGAGGAAATCTTCCTTCAGCATCCGCTTCAGTGGAAGCATCTTGTTGATCTTCATCCACTTCAAGTTTGCCTTGCCATTCTTCTGGAATACCCACTCCATCTTTGACTAATGGAGTAGCATCTTTGATGGTTAGCTTGTCCATCAATAGCTCTATACTTGCAGTATTAGAAGAGGAGCTTGACAGCTCACTATTAATCATAGTTGATTCATCAAAAACTACATTGACAGACTCTTCTATACCTTAACTTTCCAAGTTATGGATCCTACAGACCTTACTATGAATGTTGTACCAAACAAAAACCCATCATAAGACTTGCGAGCAAACTTAGTAACATATGACTTTCTGAAAGATATAGTACCTAAACACCTAGAGGGGGGGGGGGGTGAATAGGTGACCAAATTCTTTTTAACTTTTTATGGCAGCAATCAGTTTCTAACATAGATTTATATCTACTTTTGCACAACAATCACACAGCATACACAGCAAATCACAATCACAGCAGACACAGAGTTTTATAGTGGTTCCCCAAGCTTTGGGTACATCCACTTTCCCCCTTCGCCTATCTAGCAGTGTACTAGATTCAGCCAAACTTCTGCACTATCTCAGAACCCAACACAGGCTCCTACACCTCAGGCCCAAGGCCCTACAACTCAGCTTTTCCACAAAGCCTACACTCAGCCACAAAGGCCTACACTCAGCCACCAAGGCATACACTCAGCCACAAAAGGCCTACACTCAGAGATTCCAATCTCCTACACTCAGGCTCCCAAAGCCCTACACTCAGCCTTTATAATTACAGGCTTACAAAACTCAGATCCAAAGGATCCTACAAGTTATAATGAATACAAAAAGTATAAACTCAACAACTCAGATGAAAGAGAGATAAGTTGTGAGATTCTTGATGAGTTCTTGGAAGAACTCAACTGGACTCAATCTGACTTAGCTTTCTTCAAAGCTTCTTGAAAGTAGAACTCAATAAGATTGACTCCTTCTGTAGTTGATCCTTGATCTCTGCTACTTAAGGTTCAGAGTAGATCTGAACCCTTCTTCTCAGTCTGGTTCCAACAACTGATTTCTTGGATGGAGCTCTCTCTCTCCAACTTCTTAGATCTTCACTTGAAAGCTAGATCTTCTTGTGTGTTCCTCTTGTGAATGATCACTTGAACCACTTCATCAATCATCAACAACTACTTTTCTGTAGACTGCATAAGCCTATTTATAGGCCTTCTTCATGGTAACCGGCTGGTCCGGTTCATAACTGCTTTCTGACAACTCTGACAAGTGCTGTAGACCGGCTGGAACGGCAGCTGTCAAGTCATCCAGTCAGTTCTTGAAAATTCTCTAACTGTCTGATAGTGTCGAGACTTTCTGTCTTTAAGTGTGGACACTTATGGACCAAGTGTCGACACAAGTTGTGTAAGTGTAAACACAAGTCTACAAGGTGTCGACACAACTTCTTGTGTTGTAGATTCTATGTCTCGACACTGTTTCTTCTTCATGTGTCGACACTGAAATTTAGTGTCAACACAAGTACTTGATCTTCTGTATTTTGCTGAATTCTTCTAAGTGTCGACACATCTCCTTTGTGTCAACACATCTTCATGTGTTGAATCTGTTAAGTGTCGACACTACTTTTTGGTGTCAACACATGTCTTCAGTGTTGATACTTGCTGAGTGTCGACACAGCTCCTTGTGTCGACACATTCTTCTTATTGTTGAGACTTCAGCTGAGTGTCGACACATTCCCATAGTGTCGACACTTGTACTTAGAATAATTTGTTGATCTTGCTGTTCTTCACTAAGTGTCGACACAGCTCCATGTGTCGACACTTTCTTCAAGTGTAGAGTCTTCAGCTAAGTGTCGACACATACTGTCTTGTGTCGACACTTTCTTTAAGTGTTTACTCTACTGTTGTGTGTCGACACATTGTTCTGGGTGTCGACACTTTCTTCAAATGCTGACTCTTCTATTGAGTGTCGACACTTTTACTTAGTCTCTGCTAACTTTTGCTGAGTGTCGACACAACTCCAAGTGTCGACACTTTCTGATGTAGACACAGCTTCACTGGGTGTCGACACAACTGTTAAGTGTCGATACTGCTTTACTGCACTTTCTTCATTGAGTGTCGACACAGCTCCTTATGTCGACACTTTCTGTCTGGTGTCGACTCAGCATCCCTGGTGTCGACACAATGACTCCAAGTGTCGACACTGCTTGCCTGGGTGTCGACACAAGTCTTCTTAACTGTCGACACTTTCCCTCTGGGTGTCGACACATGTACTTAGAAACTTTTTGCTTCAGTCCTGCAAATACTTAACCTGCACAAGTAAACTCAACAACACATCAAATACATTTTGATGTATATCATTGAGTTGGGTGAGGCTTCTTCAAATCAGGTACATTTAAACCAATGTACCCAACAATCTCCCCCTATTTGGAGAAGTCATAACCCTTAGTCAATGATATACACCATTCATAAATAAAATTACAAAATGATGTAAATCAGGATTATATACAGCAGGGTAAACATAAAAATGTATCATCAACACAGAACAAATATGAAATAGACATAGACATCATCACAGAATAAATATGAAATAGATATAACATATAACACATTGTTCTAATATCTGTCATATTCTTTTTCAGAAGTTCACAAAATGTTTTACATCAAAAAGATTACAAAGTAAACTTCAAGAAAATTCTAATTCTATTTCTGTTCTGACTCCTTAATCACAATTCCTTTTCCAACTTGAACTTTAGCTTGAACAGGAGCATCAGCAACTTCAGCATCAGCAGATTTCTTGCCTTTCAGATCTTTCTTCTTAAGCTCTTCTGCTTTAATCTTCTGCCTTTCAATATAATGATATGGCTTGGGAAAGTACTTGCTAGGCTCCAGAGCTGTAGGAGGTAGCTTTCCCATTTTGGCCTTCCTTCTATATTGAACTATGGCCTCCTGCCTTGATTCATGTTTCCTCCATTCAGTTTCAGAAAACCACTTATTCCTGTCTTGAATGTTATCTTTGGCAGCTTTCCAGGCAGTCAATATAATGTTCCTTGAGGTGGGGCTCCACTGCTCAAAGTCAGGTCTTTGTTCAGCTTGCTCCCTGAACCTCTTCTTTGATAATCTGGTTTCTTCTTCAGCTTGCTCCTTCAAGATGGCTTCCTGTAAAGCTTCAGAGACAGGCTGAACAACTTTCTCTATTATGACATTATCCTTACCCCCAGGTGGGCTATACATGGACTGTATGTCAGCATGGATCATGTCAAAATCTGGAGGAGGGTAGATAACTTGAGCCACTTCTGGTTGCTCCCCTCCTAAATATGCAGGATGAATTCCAGATTCAGCAACATTGTCATCATCACAAAGAGGAGGATAACCCAGGGTAGCTCTGATGGAATTAGATATCCACTTGGCATGATCAGAGCTTGCCTTGACTAACACTCTCTCCCCCTTTATGACTTCTCTTTCAATATGATCCCTTAAGTCATCTTTTTGAAATCTCACTTGAGCATTGAGATAATTAACTCCATCCCTGTAGAAAGGTCTTAACCTTTGGAGTTTTTCAGAGATGATCTTCTGAGATTCTTGAATGGCAATCTTAACAGCAGTGATTTCTTCCTGGAATACTTTGTCAAATTCAGCTTTAATAGTAGCAGTAGAGGTAGAAGGTCCAGCAGCTATGTTCTTGATTTCTGTGACAATAGCATTGTGAGATTCTGTCAAATTGTCATTCATTCTGAGTTGATTTTCAAGTACATATCCTTGTTTCAGGGCTATGTCATCAACTTGAGTCTTAATCTTTTCTTGGTGTGTAGCTAAGTACACTACTGCATTCCCCCCTTTATGGAAGCAGTCCGTCATCTCCTTCTTATTAAGATTCATTTCAAATCTTATTGACTTAATATCCTGGGCCAAATCAAACTGTAATGATTTCTGCCCTTCATCTACATAAGTCTCTATTGCTTTTCTATGCTCATCCAGCTTGATCTGCATAGCAACCAGTAGAGCACTATAATCAAAAGATGGTGCTGGCTGAACTATAGGCTGCGGTGCAATAGATTGTAAGGCCTTTTTATAACTCTAACTCCTTCTCTTGAAAACATAAAGTTTCTGCTTCTTAGCCCTGGTAGCCTCCTCATCTTTAGAAGCTGAGGAGCTGACAATGTCTACCCTCTCCTTAGGGCTTGGGGGCCTTTCAGTCTGCACATCTGGTGCCTTCTCAGTTTCTTGCCTCACAGGCTCTTCCAGACTTTGCATGTGCTCCCCCTCAACTGGAGCATTTTCTCCTTCAGCAGCAGTAGTTTCTTTTCCAAAGTCTTCTTGATCTAGATTTAAGAAAAGATCTTCCATGGTATACTCTTGTGGAGAATTGGCAGGAGAAATTCTGGTCTCTTCAACCACTGGATCAGGAACTATTGGAGCTGCAACAGATGTGTCTTCCAAGACAGCATCTGGGACTTGGTTATCCAGCTGAGTTTGCTGATGAACATCAGACAAATCAGTATCTTCTATAGGAGAATCCAAATTTTTTAGTTCAGTGATTACCTCTAGTATTGTGTTGGTTGCTTGTTCACTTTCCAGTGTAGTGGGTTCATCTACAACTGGAAGCTCCCCCTGGCTTTGATCCTTGTGTATGGGGCTAGCTTGAGGTAGCTCCCCCTGGATCTCAGCATCATCTTGAGGAGCAGGAGATTTTACAACAGGTCCTTCCTCATTCTCATCTGGTGTGAAGACAACCTGTTCTTCACTGTCAGAGCTGCTAGATGGAACCTGAGGCACTGAAACAGCTTTCCTCTTCTTCTGTGGAGGTGAAACTTTCTCAGGAGATATCTTCTCAGGGGTTGGCATCTCCTTAGATAACACCCTGTCCCATCTGGAGAAAATTCTCATATCCATTTTTCTCATGTGGTTGATTTTGCTTCCAGCAGCCTGTTGCATAACCTCTGGTATGGTACCAGCTAGGTATAGACTTAAAATTCTGCCCAGGTTGGGCTTCTTTAGGCTTTCCTTGATTTTCTCAAACACTATATTAGACCAGTCAGTGTTTAGAGTGAAGATTATCCTTGTCATAATACTAAACATATGGGCAGACACTCTGTTATGCCCTCCTGGCTTACTGAGTATTACTTTGCCAACAATCTCTGAAAGGAATTTCCCTTGATTGTTCATGCCCTTTCTAAGAAACACTGATCCAAGCTTCATCTTAGGATCCAGTCCACACCAGGTTAGAGCTTCCCTGGTCTTAGAAGCAGTAACCTCATCTTCCTCTTTAGTTCTTGGCAACTGAAGTACCTTCCTCAAGCTTTTAGGGGATACCTTAACCTTTGCTCCATGAACTCTGGATTTGATTTTGTATCCAGATTCGTCCACTTCAGCTCCATTGAGGAATTCTAGTACCTCTTTCTTCCAGATTTTAGTAGGTTCAGAAACAAGATATTCTAACCCTGAATCGGCTACTAGGGTTACGACAGTCTGGATTTCGTGATCAGCATCATCGAAAGCATTGCGCACCAGCTCGTATCCTTCATTAACGTTCTCCTCTAGCTTAGGTGCCATTAGGGTTTGTAGAATTTGTCTTGAGAGAAGAGAGGTGTCGACACAGAAGTTTGGTCTCGAAACTTTGAAAGCGTATCGACAAACTAAGACAAAACCCTATTTATACCTTTCTAATTTTGAAGATGAACAGGCGGGACAGCTAACTTAAATTGTGTCGACACTGGCAATAAGTGTCGACACTGACTTATAATGTCTCGACACATATGTGTCGACACAAGTTTAGTCAACAGATTTTATGTGTCGACACTTGTTTATGTGTCGACACTATATAACTCGACACATAGTCGAGACTTTACTTAGAGAATTCTGAGTAAATACTAAGTGTCGACACCACATTGGATGTGTCGACACCTACATGTCATGTGTCGACACTAATATTCTGAAGTGTCGACACAAATTTCCTAGATGTGTCGACACCTTTTTCCTGAAGTGTCGACACCTCTATTCTGTGTCGACACAGAAATCTCTATGTGTCGACACCTTTTTACTTAGCCAATTTCAATTCTGTAAACTTACTCTAAGTTTATCATTCCTAGTTCAATTTTAAATCTATTGAACTTAGCTTCTTCTAGGGGCTTAGTATACATATCAGCTAATTGATTATCAGTTTTAACATATTCAAGAAAAATATCTTCTCTTTCTACATGCTCCCTAAGAAAATGATATTTAATTTCAATATGTTTTGTTCTACTATGAGATACAGATTATGTGCAATTGAAATAGCACTTGTAGAATCACAGAAGAGTGGAGTTCTACTTACCTGAAATCCATAGTCCTAAAGCTGATGTTGTATCCACAGAAGTTGAGCACAACAACTTCCTGCAGCCACATACTCTGACTCTGCAGTGGAGATAGCCACACTTGTTTGCTTTTTGCTACTCCATGAAATTAGTCTCCCACCTAGGAATTGACAGGTTCCAGTAGTGCTTTTTCTATCTTCTTTGCATCCTGCAAAGTCTGCATCTGAATAACCTGTTAGTTCAAAATCCCCATTCCTAGGGTACCAGAGGCCTAGATAAGGAGTGCCCTTTAGATATCTCAATATTCTTTTGACTGCAGTCAAATGAGACTCTTTAGGGCAGGCTTGATACCTTGCACAGACACATGTAGCATACATGATATCTGGTCTACTTGCAGTTAAGTATAATAGGGAGCCAACTATCCCTCTATACAAGGTTTCATCTACAGGTTTTCCTGCATCATCCTTGCTAAGAGACATACTTGACCCCATAGGAGTCTTCATGGTACTGGATGAATCCATACCATACTTCCTTATGAGCTCTAGGGTGAACTTGGATTGGCATATGGATAAACCACTCTCAGTCTGTCTTACTTGGAGACCCAAGAAAAACTTCAGCTCTCCCATACTACTCATCTCAAATTGACCTTGCATAAGTTTTGCAAACTTTTTGCAAAGGCTGCTTTCAGTAGACCCAAATATAATGTCATCTACATATATTTGGACTAGTATAACTTTGCCTCTAGATTCCCTAAGGAATAGAGTCTTATCTATTTTCCCCTTTGAGAACTTGTTCTCAATGAGGAAACTAGATAGGGTTTCATACCAAGCACTAGGGGCTTGCTTTAACCCATATAAAGCTTTCCTAAGTCTATAAACATGATTAGGTAGAGTTGAATCAACAAAACCTGAGGGTTGTTCCACATAGACTTCTTCTTTAAGATTACCATTTAGAAATGCTGACTTGACATCCATTTGGTAAACCTTGAATCCTTGAAAGGTTGCATAGGCAAGAAACATCCTTATGGCTTCCAGTCTGGCTACTGGAGCAAAGGTTTGATCAAAGTCAATACCTTCTTCCTGCCTATATCCTTTAGCAACCAATCTTGCTTTATTCTTAATGATGACCCCTTGTTCATCCATCTTATTCCTGTAGATCCACTTGGTTCCTATTATATTGTGGTCTTTAGGTTTAGGAACAAGTTCCCAGACCTTGCACCTCTTGAACTGATTCAGCTCTTCCTGCATTACTTCAGTCCATTGTGGATCTAGAATGGCTTCTTCAAACTTCTTTGGTTCAACTTGAGATAGAAAACTGTAGTAGATTGCTGCATTCAGATTTCTGCTCCTTGTTTGTACTCCTTGTCTTGGATCTCCAATAATCTGCTCTACTGGATGATCTCTAAGATGCCTATTGGCTGGTGGCATCCTGACTTCTGGTTGAACCTCTTCAACATCTCCATCATGCTGTACTCCTTGAACTTCATCAGCAATTGGTACATGTAGTTCTCCCCCTGGACAACAACCACTATCTTCTTCTATAGTGAGTTTGTCCATCTTCTTTGTTAAACCTGTGGGGCTGCATGCACTACTAGATAACTCATTGTTAATAAGTTTAGTCTCATCAAATACTACATGTACAGTCTCTTCTACAACTTGAGTAGACAAGTTGTAGACTCTATAAGCCTTACTGTTGTTGCTGTACCCAACAAAAATTTCCTCTTGGGACTTGGCAGCAAACTTAGTCAAGTAAGACTTTCCATTGTTAAGTATGAAGCACTTACAACCAAAGATCCTGAAGTAGGATAGGTTTGGTTTCCTGCCTTTCACAACCTCATAGGGGGTCTTGTTGAGGCCTTTGGTAATGGTAGCCCTATTAATAACATGGCATGCAGTATTAACTGCTTCAGCCCAGAAGTATTCTGGTAGTGATGTATCACTTAATAGGGTCCTACCTGCCTCAATCAAGGTTCTGTTCTTCCTCTCAGCAATGCCATTTTGCTGAGGTGTTCTTGGTGAAGAAAACTCTTGAAATATCCCAAAGTCTTCACATAGTTTTGCCATACTCTCAGATTGAAATTCAGTACCATGGTCACTTCTAATCTTGACCACTGTACTGTCTAGTTCATTCTGAATTTGCTTGACAAAGCTATAGAAGACATTAGGTGTTTCAGATTTCTGTCTTAAGAAGAACACCCAGGAAAACCTTGAGTAGTCATCTACAACTACAAAGGTATAGACCTTCCTACCTAGGCTGTGAACTGGCATTGGACCAAAGAGATCCATATGCAAGAGGTATAAACACCTCACAGCATCTTTGTTTTCTATGCTTCTAATGGTGGATCTAGTCTCCTTGCCCTTTTGACAAGCTGAGCAAATACCATCTTTAACACACTTAACTTGAGGATCATTCTTCACTAACTCTTTGCTAAAGAGTTTGCCAATTGTCTTGTAATTTAGATGAGCTAGCCTCTTGTGCCATTTGACACAATGAGAGACTGTCTCATCAGCTACAAGATACACTTGAGAACCATTGGTCTCACACATAATGTCTAGGCAGTAGACATTCCTCTTTCTATAGCCAGTCAAAATGATCTCTTGATCAGTTGACCTCTTGATATGACAACCATTCTTAACAAATGAGATGTCATACCCT
Organism: Platanthera guangdongensis; assembly: GCA_039583875.1. NCBI lineage: Eukaryota > Viridiplantae > Streptophyta > Magnoliopsida > Asparagales > Orchidaceae > Platanthera > Platanthera guangdongensis. Next base: position 148,002,520 of record CM077164.1, read on the forward strand.
ACATCACTTAATTGACTTATACTTATTAGGTTGTGTTTAAACCCTTTAACATAAGCCACTTGAGTAATGGTAACCAAGTTACTAGAAATGTTACCAAATCCTTTGATGATTCCTTTTTCAGAACCACCAAAGGTGACTTTTGGACCATCTTTTATTGGAATGTAGTCCCTTAGTAATCCTCTAGTTCCAGTCATATGTCTGGAACATCCACTGTCCAAGTACCATGTTGGGGCATGACCACTTGGACTCACCTGCAAAACAGATTAATGAACCTTAGAACCCAAAGAATTCTTGGGTCCTTGGTACTTGTTAGTTTGCAACCTGACAAAGCTACCTGCAGGCTTTCCTACAGGCAGATTGCTACTCACTTTGGCACTAGCATTGTGCCAACAGTCCATTGCAAAGTGGCCAATCTTGCCACAGCACTAACACTCAAACTTATTGTACCTTTGCTTAGGTACTGTCTTTGCTGTCTTATCTATAGCTGGCTTGTTGAGTGTTGGGGCTTTGCCCTTGGACTTAGACTTGGACTGAACAGTCCTTGCAGGTCTAGTAAATCCTAGTCCAGCTTTACCCTTGTGATGTACAAAGTCATCAATTAAGGATAGAACTAACTTAGGTTTAGAAAACCTAACAACAAGCTCTCTCTCCTTCTGAAGATTAATCTCCAGACTCTTGATTTGATCATTTTTAAATGATATAGTTCCCATCTGAATCACTGTTATGTGCTTCAGTCTGGCTATCTCATTAAGCTTTTGATCAAATAACTTCTCAGAATCTGTTGCAGCAGCTTTGAGATCAGCAATTTCCTTTGCCTGACTTTTGGCTAGGGACTTGCTCTTCTTGTAAGCTTGCAACAGTACTTTATATTCATCTATCAGCTGATGAATATCTTCTTCAGTCTCAGATGCACTCTCATCATTTGATGATGATGAATCTGATTCTGAACTGGAACAAGAAACTGAACTTAAAGTTGAACTTTGTACCTTACTGGGTCCTGGCTGCTCCAGGATTTTGTCATTTTCAGTCAATGCCATCAGTCCTTGGCATTGACTGTCTTCTTGTTCATATATAGACTCCATAATTTGCATGAACTCTTCTTCTTCTTCTTCAGCAAACAGCCCTATGTATGCCTCAGCATCTGACTCAATTTCTGAACAAGAAATATCTGACAGAGTCTTCTCCTTTTTGGCAACAAAAGACTTCTCTTTCTTGCCTTTGAAATGAGTCTTCTTCCTGTCACCAGACTCCTTTCTCTTTTCTGGACAATCTGCAATAACATGGCCTTCTCTATTGCAGCAATAGCACACTATTTTTGAAACAGTTGCCTTATTAGATTTAGTCCTCTTCCTGTCCTTCTTTGAAGCCTTTTTATTCTGATAAAAGTCTTCTTTTCCCTGTGAAGTAGAAGGCCTTGACCTCCACTGTTTCTTCTTTAATAACTTCTAAAAATGTCTAGTGAAGGCAGCAAAGTCTTCATCACTTTCACTGCTTTCAGACTTTGTGCTGACAGACTCATCTGACTCTGATTTAGCAACCTTTGGAGGTGGAGTTGGTGACTTACTCCTGTACTTTCTGGGGGCTTCTGTCTTGAAAGCTACTGTTCTTTCCTTATGTTCATTTCTTGTTGATTTCTCCTCCTCTTTCCTCACTGTCAACTGCATTTCATATGACAACAATTTGCCAAACAGTGTAGGTGGAGGAATTTCTCCCAACTTAGCCATTTCTCTAATAGCACAGATCTTGGTGTCCCAATCTTTAGTTAGGGACCTTAGAAACTTGTCATTGAGTTCATAATTACTGAACTCTCTTCCATAAGACATGAGTTCATTCACTATCCTATAGAACTTCTTATAGCACTCAGTTATGCTATCACCCTTTCCTTGTCTAAAACTTTCATACTCTTGATTTAGCAAGGATTTTCTATCTTGCCTTACTTCTTCATAACCCTCCATATACACAATAAGAGTATCCCACATCTCTTTGGCTGTCTTACAGTATATAAGATTCTGAAAAGTTGCATCATCTATGACACTCACTATAATGTTTTGAGCCCTTTTGTCCATGGTGGCTAGGACAATCTCATCCTTTGTCATTTCAGAGAAATCCTTTGGTGTTCTCTGATTTGCATCTAGAACTGATATCTTCATGGGCACATATGACCCCTCTTTGACTGTGATATAAATTCTAGGGTCTGAGACTTCCATAAACAGCCTTACCCTTTCCTTCCAGATCCCAAAAATCTCTTTCCTACATATAGGTAATTTCATGGATCCCAATTCCTTGTGATTATCTGTGGAACCCATGGTTCTTGATTTTCCTGAATCTGTAATTTGACTTAGACTGAAACTGCCAATCAGGATCTCCTCAGACTGTTAGTCCTTTTTGAGTAACCTCCCTCTGATACCACTTGAAAGATATAGTACCTAAACACCTAGAGGGGGGGGGGTGAATAGGTGACCAAATTCTTTTTAACTTTTTATGGCAGCAATCAGTTTCTAACATAGATTTATATCTACTTTTGCACAGCAATCACACAGCATACACAGCAAATCACAATCACAGCAGACACAGAGTTTTATAGTGGTTCCCCAAGCTTTGGGTACATCCACTTTCCCCCTTCGCCTATCTAGCAGTGTACTAGATTCGGCCAAACTTCTGCACTATCTCAGAACCCAACACAGGCTCCTACACCTCAGGCCCAAGGCCCTACAACTCAGCTTTTCCACAAAGCCTACACTCAGCCACAAAGGCCTACACTCAGCCACCAAGGCCTACACTCAGCCACAAAAGGCCTATACTCAGAGATTCCAATCTCCTACACTCAGGCTCCCAAAGCCCTACACTCAGCCTTTATAATTACAGACTTACAAAACTCAGATCCAAAGGATCCTACAAGTTATAATAAATACAAAAAGTATAAACTCAATAACTCAGATGAAAGAGAGATAAGTTGTGAGATTCTTGATGAGTTCTTGGAAGAACTCAGCTGGACTCAATCTGACTTAGCTTTCTTCAAAGCTTCTTGAAAGTAGAACTCAATAAGATTGACTCCTTCTACAGTTGATCCTTGATCTCTGCTACTTAAGGTTCAGAGTAGATCTGAACCCTTCTTCTCAGTCTGGTTCCAACAACTGATTTCTTGGATGGAGCTCTCTCTCTCCAACTTCTTAGATCTTCACTTGAAAGCTAGATCTTCTTGTGTGTTCCTCTTGTGAATGATCACTTGAACCACTTCATCAATCATCAACAACTACTTTTCTGTAGACTGCATAAGCCTATTTATAGGCCTTCTTCATGGTAACCGGCTGGTCCGGTTCATAACTGCTTTCTGACAACTCTGACAAGTGCTGTAGACCGGCTGGAACGGCAGCTATCAAGTCATCTAGTCAGTTCTTGAAAATTCTCTAACTGTCTGATAGTGTCGAGACTTTCTGTCTTTAAGTGTCAACACTTATGGACCAAGTGCCGACACAAGTTGTGTAAGTGTCAACACAAGTCTACAAGGTGTCGACACAACTTCTTGTGTTGTAGATTCTATGTCTCGACACTGTTTCTTCTTCATGTGTCAACACTGAAATTTAGTGTCGACACAAGTACTTGATCTTCTGTATTTTGCTGAATTCTTCTAAGTGTCGACACATCTCCTTTGTGTCGACACATCTTCATGTGTTGAATCTGTTAAGTGTCGACACTACTTTTTGGTGTCGACACATGTCTTCAGTCTTGATACTTGCTGAGTGTCGACACAGCTCCTTGTGTCGACACATTCTTCTTCTTGTTGAGACTTCAGCTGAGTGTCGACACATTCCCATAGTGTCGACACTTGTACTTAGAATAATTTGTTGATCTTGCTGTTCTTCACTAAGTGTCGACACAGCTCCATGTGTCGACACTTTCTTCAAGTGTAGAGTCTTCAGCTAAGTGTCGACACATACTGTCTTGTGTCGACACTTTCTTTAAGTGTTGACTCTTCTGTTGTGTGTCGACACATTGTTCTGGGTGTCGACACTTTCTTCAAATGCCGACTCTTCTATTGAGTGTCGACACTTTTACTTAGTCTCTGCTAACTTTTGCTGAGTGTCGACACAACTCCAAGTGTCGACACTTTCTGATGTAGACACAGCTTCACTGGGTGTCGACACAACTGTTAAGTGTCGACACTGCTTTACTGCACTTTCTTCATTGAGTGTCGACACAGCTCCTTGTGTTGACACTTTCTATCTGGTGTTGACTCAGCATCCCTGGTGTCGACACAATGACTCCAAGTATCGACACTGCTTGCCTGGGTGTCGACACAAGTCTTCTTAAGTGTCGACACTTTCCCTCAGGGTGTCGACACATGTACTTAGAAACTTTTTGCTTCAGTCCTGCAAATACTTAACCTGCACAAGTAAACTCAACAACACATCAAATACATTTTGATGTATATCATTGAGTTGGGTGAGGCTTCTTCAAATCAGGTACATTTAAACCAATGTACCCAACAATCTCCCCCTTATTCAGCATATAACACTTGTAACCAAAGATCCTGAGATAGGACAGATTTGGTTTTCTGCCCTTCAAAATCTCATATGGAGTCTTCTTGTGGCTCTTGGTGATAGAGGCTCTGTTAAGGACATGACATGCAGTATTTACTGCCTCAGCCCAAAAATAGTTTGGGAGAGATGTGTCACTTAGCAAGGTCCTATCAACTTCTACGAGAGTTCTATTTTTTCTCTCAACAATCTCATTTTGTTGGGGTATTCTTGGAGAAGAAAATTCTTGATTAATCACTTGCTCTTCACAGAACCTTGCCATTCTTTCAGACTAGAATTCAGTTCTATGGTCACTTCTAATTTTGACCACAGTACTGCTCAACTCATTCTGAATCTGCTTGATAAAAGTCTTGAAGACATCAGAGGTTTCAGACTTTTTCTTAAGAAAGAAAACCCAAGCAAATCTAGAATAGTCATTACCAACACAAGGGTGTAGACTATCCTACTTAAACTATGAATTGACATAGGACCAAACAAGTCCATATGCAGGAGGTTTAAACACCTCACAGAATATTTGGTCATAATATACTTGAAGGAAGCTTTGCTCTGCTTGCCTTTTTGGTATGCTGAGCAAATACATTCCTTGGTGCATTTCATCTTGGGATCATTCCTAACTATCTCTTCACTAAAGAGCTTGCCAATAGTCTTATAATTCAAATGAGCTAGTCTCTTGTACCATTGTACATAATATGAGGCTTTCTCATTTGCAACTAGAAATTTAGGAGAGTCTTTATTAAGACATTAAAGATTTAAGAAATAAATATTTTCACTCCTAGTGCCTGTCAAGATGACCTTTTGGTCACTTGACCTCTTAATCTAGCACCCATCCTTGTGGAATGCAATTATATAGGCAAGATCATAGAGTTGGCTTATGCTTATGAGGTTGTGTTGCAACCCTTCAATATAAGCCACTTTTGAGATGATGACTATGCCTTTGGTAATCTTACCATAGCCTCTTGTCACTCCTCTATCCGAACCACCAAAGATAACTTTGGGTCCATTCTTCACTGGAATGTACTCCTTTAGACTGCTCCTTATTCTAATTATGTGTCTGGAATAACCACTCTCCAAGTACCATATGGGGATATGGGCACTTGGACTAACCTGCATTACATAGTTTATCTTACCTTAGGACCCCAATTATTATTGGGTCCTAGGTTCTGATTAGCCTAAAAATGAACATGTCTTCCTGCAGATTTTCTGACAGGAAGACTAACACTAGATCTTGGCACAGTAAGATTATGCCAGCAATCTAAGGCAAAATATCCCATCTTACCACATCACCAACACTCATGAATGTTACACCTTCTTTTATGAGCTGGTCCTCCAGTTTGGTTAACTGCTGACTGTAAAGAAGGAAGAGGAGCAGCCACCTTCTTCAAGTTCCTTTTTGCAAGGATCTGACTGAAGGTGAGTCTTTCAGTAGACTTAATTGGTTTGCTCTGATTGCCATTAACAGTAGTTTTATTTGCAGAGAACTGGCTCTTTATAGCCTTAGAGATAGCCACATCGGGCTTACTGATAGACTTACCCTTGGTATGAGTCTTTGCCGAGTGTCCTTGAGAGTTGGCCACTACCACATTCTTAAGAATGGGGGCTGGAGCACCAAAGACAAATGGTACATGATGGGCCATTTTAATTTCCTCATGTGAAGCCTTAAAGGCACTCATGCCCCTACTATACCTTCCACCATAACTGTGAACATCTTTGTTCACACTAGTGGATCTACCATTCATCCAGCGACTATAGATGCTTTCTTTGTCAAACCTGTTTGAAGGCAACTGAACTTTCCTAAAATGAATGGGAGGCTTGGATGATAGAGGCTGAGCTGGAGCTTTGCCTTTCCATTTGGAATAGACAGCTGTTATGCTTCCCTTGAATCCCAACCCCTTCTTACCCTTTTGAGAGGAGAAGGAGTCTATCAGGGGGAACAAAGTACTTGGCTTAGAATAACTAGCCACTATTCTTTTCTCCCTTTGGAGTTTCTCTTCAAAATCACTAATGAGACTATTCTTGAACTTGATGGTGCCAATCTGAATGAGTGAAATGGTTTTTAGTTGGATGACTTCCCTATCCTTCTGATCCAGCAAGGATGCTGTCTAAGTATGCTGGGAAGCAGCTAGCTGTGGGAAGGTTATCTCTACAACTTGCTTCTTGGACAACTTCTTGCATCTTTTGAAGGCATTTAGAAGGGCACCATACTTATCAATCAGTTGATTGATATCTTCCTCAGATTCTGAGTACTCTTCACCACTGGATGAAGATGCACTATAATTAGGACTTGTCTCATATTTTGATTTAGATGAAGATTTAGATAGAGAGTGTACTTTTACTGGACCTGGCTGATCCTAACTGGATTCTTCATCTGACATTGCCATCAGCCTACAACAACTGTAGGCATCTTTATCCTCATCATCCTCCTCTGAGTCACTGTCTGAATGTGATAGAGGGGCCTAGTTACCTATCCTGGCATTAGGATAGACTTTAGGTTCATCAGCACTAGCAGCCAGCAGCCCAATGAAGGCTTCTTCTTCATCATCAGACACTGAGGAAGATGAATTAGACTGACTCGAGCTTTTCATATTCTTAGCAATGGAGGTCTTTTCCTTCTTGCCCTTATGATGGTGGCCCTTTTTCTCATAATTCTCCTTTCTCTTTATTGGGCAGTCAACAATTACATGCCCAAGTTTGCTACAGCAATAACAAACAACTTTAGAGGAAACATGTTTACCAGGTTTGGATTCATACCTTTATCTCTTAGAGAGTTTCTTATTGTGATGAGAGGAGGAGGAAGGTCTACTCCTCCACTGCTTCTTATTCATCAACTTCTGAAACTGCCTAGAGAAGGAAACAAAGTCTTCATCAAACATGCTACAGTTTGATGAGCTTGGCCCTGTGCTGTCTGAATTAGCAGGCCTCCTTGGAGGAGAGGCAATCCTCTCCGTGCTCCTCTTGGTGCTGTCTGCTCTGAAGGCCAAAGACTTTTCCTTAGCCTGTGATTTGCTAATGGTCTCCTCCTCTTTCATGGCAGCCAGCTACATCTCATAAGAGAGCAACTTTCCAAATAGTGTACGAGGTGGAGTATCAGCTAGTTTTGCCACCTCTCTGATGGTATAGATCTTTGTAACTCAGTCTCTATTTAGAGACCTAAGAAACTTGTCATTCAGCTCATAATGACTGAAGACCCTCCCATAGGTCCTCAACGCATTCACTATTCTGAAGAATCTTTCATAACAAATAACTATGCTCTCTCCTTTTGACTACCTGAAAGCCTCATACTCCTGGTTGAACAAGGACTTCCTGTCATCTTTGACCTCTTTAGTTCCATCCATGTAGACCACCAAAGTGTCTCACATCTCCTTGGAGGTCTGGCAATGAACCAAATTCTGAAAGGTTCAGTCATCTATGGCACTGACAATGATGTTTTGTGTCCTCTTATCCATGGTTGCCAAAATTACTTCATCATTAGTCATCTCTGAATATTTCGTTGGTGTCTGGACTGTTGCATCCAAAACTGAGACCTTTATAGGGATGAAAGGTCCATATTTAACTGTAATAAAGATAGTTGGGTCAGATGCTTCCATTAACAGTCTAACCCTTCCTTCCAGATTCCAAAGCTCTCCTTCTTGCAGATAGAAAGCTTCATGGAACCTAGCTCCTTATGGTTCTCTCCTGAACTCATAAGTATTCTTGTTTTGGCTACCTGCTGAGATCTACTCAGACTATTAAGTCCTTCTTGAGCAACCTCCCTCTGATACCACTTAAAAGTCATTAGTTTTAAGGGTAGCTAAACACCTAGAGGGGGGGGGGGTGAATAAGTTTTTGGTCTCTTTATAGTTTTTCCTAACTTTGAGTGTGTTGAGTTAGCTTAGTTAGCTTGCTTTCAAGAATAGAAACAACACACACCAGATTTATAGTGGTTCCCCAGATTAGGTGTACATGCACTGTCCCTCCCATCTTGTTGGGACCAGTGCCCACAATATTACCTAGATTGGATTTGAAGAAGCATCACCATCAACACTAAGAGCATAGTTGTATTTGATGTATGCTTAAGTTTAATGATTGTAGGATGTCCTTGTAATAATGATGGGACAGATAGCCTATGTGGCTAGGTCAGCTAAATACTTACCTAGGGTGTGGAAAGACAGAAAACTATCGAAGTCCACAGCCGTTGTGTGAAGGCCATTCACTCAATGCCAGATGACTTATAGTGTTGGGTGAAGCCTATACATTCAAAGCCATGAATTGTCAAGCTGAGAAAGTGGCTATGTCCACAGGCATTGAGTGAAGTTAACTCACTCAACGCCATACAGTTTGATGAACTTAGAACCCAATTTGACGAACTCTAAGTTCAGTTCGACGAAAAGTGAAAGCTAAGTTCGACGAAAGTAAAAGCAGTCAACGCAGTTGAAAACTGTGAATATATACTAAGTCCACAAGCGTTGAGTGAGGCAAGCTCACTCAACGCCATGTGAAGATATGTTGACTAAATATCAAAGTCAGTGTTGTTTCTTAGACAGATAAATTTGGTTTTGGCTAAGTCCAAATGCGTTGAGTGTAGTTCATTCACTCAACGCAAGATAATAGAAGAAAATCTGTTAAGTTGTTCGGCGTTGAGTGGAGCTTACTCACTCAACGCCAAGAAGCAAAAAATCTGGCTAAGGCAGAAAGTGTTGAGTGAGGCATGGTCACTCAACGCCATGATGTAGAAATGATCAAGAAAGAAAGTGTTGAGTGAGGCGTGGTCACTCAACGCTCTCAATGCTTAAGATGCTGAAGAAGCAGAAAAGGTTAAGGCTGAAAGCGTTGAGTGAGACATGCTCACTCAACGCTCTCAACGCCTAAATAACTGAAAGTATGACAAAGGCACAAGGCATTGAGTGAGGTGTGCTCACTCAACACTCTCAACGCTAGGCATGCAGAAAAGGCCGCAGAAATGGTTAAGGCAAAAAGCATTGAGTGAGGCTTGCTCACTCAACGCTGTCAACACCTAGATAGACATAATTATCTAAGTACTTTGGCATTGTGTGAAGCTCATTCACTCAATGCCTATTCTACTAATGCTTGATTTTTGACTAAGCACACATCTAGTGATGTCGAGAAGTTAACAAGTCAACATTATTCAAATTGATAACGACAAAGCAACAGTACAAGCCAAATGGCACCGCACAACTACTGTACGACAGTTGGCGTTAAAGAAAGATTGCAGCTAGCCATTAATGGTGTAGGAACCACTGCTAAAAGAGCTATTGGGTTGCAATAAATAAAAGGAGAAGCTCTTTACAGAAAAAGGGACTGTCATAGTTGTTCTTCTTAATTGTCATTGTTGCTGAAGAATATGAAGCATAAGATAGCAAGCTTGAAGTCTTAGTAAGTTTGTTGATTGTCTTCTTCATCAATATTAACAAGATTAGATCAAATCTTTGAAGAAAAGAAAGCAAGTTAGCTGGTGCCATCTTCACTTGCACCAGGAAGTTCAGAAGGTATTCCTTCTAAGGGAGAAGTAGAAATAGAGAACAAGTTTCTGAAGATCAAGTAGCTTCTCAATTTAGCAAGCTCAAATCTGAAGATCTTCTTCTGAAGCTTAGAAGAAAGAAAGAAGGATAGCTAGTGCCATTTTCCATCTGCACCAGCAAGATCTTCACAGATCCAGGTGTACATCTCTGAAGAATATTTATTGGAGGCTATGAAGAAGAAAGTAGGGATGAATCTCCTCAGTCCAGGAAATAAAGTGGAAGCAAAATTGTTGTTTGCAAGTTACTTCCAGCACAAGCTAAAACAATTTGTATCTTAATTGTTGTGAAGAAGTTGAGCTGAGAATTCTTCAACTCAGGTAGCAGCAAGCATTGTTGTAGTTACTTTACAGCTCCAGTAGGAAAAATCTCTGACGCTGCAAAGAAGAAGTTAGAACTGAGTATATCTCAGTTCAAGTAAAGGTAGATTCAGGAAATACATTCCTAGAGTCAAAGTGGGGATGAGTCTATCTCAGTCAAGGTAGATTGGCACAGAGAAATTTCTCTTATATCCAATCAAGACTCACCAACCCATTTCCATCCTGTAGGATCCTCTTAGATCTGAGTGGTAGGAGCAAATTTGCTCTTAGGTAGGATCCAGAAGTGGATCTGAGTTGTAGGGCTGTTTAGCCTGAGCTGTAGGATCCAGTTTGGATCTGAGGTAGGTGATCAGTTGATCACTAAGCTGTAGGGCTCTTGAGCCTGAGGTAGGTGAGTCATTCTTACTGAGTGGTAGGGAACCTATGCCTTAGTTGTAGGATCCTTTGGATTTGAGGTAGGACCTTTGTATCTGAGCTGTAGGAGAGTCATTCTCTCTGAGGTAGGATCCCTTCTGGATCTGAGGTAGGGATATCCTCCCAGCCTGAGTTGTAGGGCCTTTGGGCCCGAGGTAGGTGATCTTTGGATCACTGAGTTGTAGGGTCTTGTGCCTGAGTTGTAAGTCTTGGAGGAGACTGAGAGATCCTACAGGATCGAGGTGTAAGCTCTTAGAAGCAGAGTTTTGGAGAACTGCCTAGTCCAACAAGATATTTGGATAGGCGGGAGGGAATGTGGATGTACCCTTGTTAGGGGAACCACCATAAATCATGTATGCTTTGTGTGTTTTCTCTGTGAATGTTTTATTGCAAGTTGCATATCTTGAAAGCTGAATATAATCAACCAATAAAGCATCTAAACAGAAAGAAAATAAAAGATGGTCACTAGGGACTAAGAAACCTATTTACCCCCTCCCCCCCTCTAGGTGATTTAGTTATCCTTGAAATAAAGACTTTAAAGTGGTATCAGATGGACGTTACTCAAAAAGGACCTAACAGTCTGAGTAGACCTCAAAGGATAGTTAAAAGAGTTTAAACTTATGTGTTCAAAAGTGGACCATAAGAAGTGGTGCACAATGAAGCTCCATGTCTGTAGTAAGGAGAATTTTGGGAGTTGGAAAGAAAGGATCAGACAAATTTTAGAAGCCTATGATCCTAGGATCTTTGCAATAGTTCAAGAGGGACCTTTCATCCCTGTTGTCCCTACAATCCCCATGAAGGTGTCTATCTTTGATGCAGAAGCCCAGACCCCAAAGAGTTATGCAAAGATGTCTGAAGATGAAATCAACTTAATATCTATGGACAAGAGGACACAACATATCATGGTAAGTGTCATAGATGACTCCACCTTCCAGATGTTGGTCTACTGCAAGACAACCAAAGAGATGTGGGATTCTCTCACTGGCTATATGGAAGGGACAAATAAAGTCAGTCTTTATGACAGTAATTCAGAGTCTTAGGAAGAAGAAGAAGCCTTCATTGAGCTACTTGTTGTCATTGCAGATGAAGCAAAAGATAATCCAGATGCTAATCTAAAGATCAGGGCCCCTCTATCACATCCAGAAAGTGATTCAGAGGAGGATGAAGAAGAAGAAGATGACCACAGTTGTTATGGGCTAATTGCCATGATAGAAGAAGTATCCTGCCAGGATCAGCCTGATCCAGATCAGGTACAATCTCTATCTAGCTCTTCTTATTGCTCATGTCATGAGACTAGTCCAGATTCTGATGCATTCACATCCAGTGATGAAGATGACTCTGAATCTGAGGTAGATGTCAATCAATTAATTGACAAGTATGGTCAAATTTTGGATGCCTTGAGAAGAAGCAAGAAGTTGGCCAAGAAGCAGTCTAAGGAGATTATCTCCCTACAGCTTGTTGCGTTCCAACATTCTGATTCAGCATCCTTGCTAGAGCAGAAAGTGTGGGAAGTCAGCCAACTAAAGGCTATCTCAGTCATCCAACTTGAGACCATAAGCCAAAAGGACAAGATCATCTTAGATCTTGAAGAGGAGCTCCTTAAGGAGAGAAGGATAGTGGCTAGTTTTTCTAAGCCTAGTACTGTGTTGCCCCTGATAAATTCCTTCTCCTCCTAAAAGGGTAAGAAGGAGTTAGCAGTCAAGGGAAGCACAAGAGTTGACCTTTCCCAAGAGAAAGGGAAAGCTCCTATAATTCCACAGTCAACCTTTCACAAGGTATTGCTCCCTTCTCACAGGTATGACCAAGGCTGCATGCATGGTCACTGGGAGAATGAGAATTCTTCTTGTAAGAATACAAGAATATCTTCCAATGGAAGAAGAAAGATTAGGGGAATGAGTGCCTTTATGGTTCCCCATAAAGAAGTACAAATGGCATATTCTGGCCCATTTATATTTGGCGCCTCAGCCCCAACTCTCAAACACAAGGCAGTGGCTTACACTCGAGCACATCCAGCGTAGACTCAGTCCAAGGGTCAGTCTACAGTAAGCCTGACTTGGCTATTTTTGATGATATAAACAACATGTCATCTGCAAAGAAGACAACTATAAATACCAATCAGAGCAAGCAAGGGAAGCCTGCTGGAAGACTAACCTTCAGTCAAATCCTTGCTGAAAGGAACCTAAAGAAAGCTACCATTCCTCCTCCTTCTGTTCTATCACTAGTTAACCACAATGCAAGACTAACTCAGAAAAGGAGATATAACATTCATGAGTGTTGGTGTTGTGGCAAGTTAGGGCATTTTGCCCTAGATTGCTGGCACAATCCTTTTATGCCCAGAGTAAGAATTAGCCTACCTGTCAGAAATGCTGCTGGTAGGCATGTTAGATTTCAGTCTAATCAGAAACTAGGACCCAATACCTATTGGGGTCCTAAGGTAAGATAATTTTGTTTTGCAGGATAGTCCAAGTGCCCATACCCCCACGTGGTATTTGGACAGTAGTTGTTCCAGGAATTAGACTGGAACAAGGAGATAGCTTGAGGATCATACTCAAGTAAGAAATGGATATATAGAACATAAAGATCACTCCTTCTACTACCCAAGGGGAGGAAGAGAATGTTGAGTGAAATCAGTGAAGGACAAGTAGGTTGTACTCATCACTGAGGAAAGCACAGGTAGCTCTTCTGAGAGCAGCAAGGAAGGAGCACATAATGCTCAGGTGAAAAGTCTCTCATGTGGTATCATCAGCTGTTAGACTCTTCAGAGGAAACTTGAAGAGAAATGTATGCTCAGGTTTCAATATCATCTGAACCCGCAGTTAGGTATATCCAAGTCAGTGGACTTTATGGACAGGCTTGTGCAAATTCTAAGGGGAAGACTGTCCAGCTAGATGCTCCTATTTAGGGAGCATGTTCAGTCAGGGTTGCTGGACAAGCTTAAGCCTTACCTAGAGTACCTCCAGCATTGAAAAGATCAGCACTACTGTTGAAGTTCAACAATGTCTCTATAGATAATGTTGAGGATGAGAGGGAGACTATCTAGATGTTTACAACTGCTGTGAATGAGCAAGTTCAGAAGAACAGCTAGTTTGCTCCAGCTATTGCTGATATAAGTCAACACATTCCTATGGGAATAACAGTGTAAAGAAATACTTGATATCAAAATGAAAGGATGGTTCATGGAAAGATCATTTAAGGTTCAAGTGGTCTTAAAGTCCAGCAGCTGCAGGAGAAAATTCAGCCATATGAGAAGATAAAGCTGGCAGCTGCACCAGTGGTATAATTTACAATCAGCTAGGGGGAGAAGAGAATCAAAGCAGACCAGCTCCTCCCTAACTATTCAGAAACCAAGATGAGATTGATCAAATGATATTAAGTAGCATAGGAGAGTTAGGCCAGTGATATCAACTCAAGAGATATGATCTCTAGTCAAGTGGTACAAACACTATTGTAGTGGTATCAACCCAAGAAGGCAATGATCAAGGGGGAGTATGCTATCTGGGTTTCCAATGAAATCAGAAGTACATTGGGACTAGAATAGCATACAGACAACATTCCTCCAATTCAAGAAGGACTGTGTAGTATCCAGTGTGGTGATACTAAGTTGTCTGGTCACTCTTATGTCGTACATCAGAAAGTTGAAGCCAAAGGCAAGCCTGTTACTAAAGAACAAGTGAGAAGATGCACCTCCACCATAGGGTGCAAGGTAGATAGGATAAGAAAAGATGGAACCTATCAAATCCTATGAAGAAGACTGACTACTTAGAGCTGCACGAAAGAAACTAGTTTTGCAATATCAGCTCCATGGTATCGAGACCACATCCTCCAGATAAGTATAACTATCTTATATTAATATTCTACTAGTGTAATCTAAATTGCTAGAAATCATGTCCTTCACAGCAGGACTATGCATATGCAGATTAAGTATTAGCTTTTTAGGGAGCATATGAAAAAAAACTCAATCCCGAGTTTGTACTCACTAACAAGTGGCTGATATGTTTATCATTCCACAGGATGAAGTCAAGTTCAGCACCCTCTAGGTTGAGATTGGGTATGTTGAACTTGGTATAGCTTCAGTTGCTCCATGTTATACTTGTGTTGCAGGATTTACTTCTCTTGTAGGTAGATAAGTTCTTGATGTGACATCAAGACTATAAAGGCCATTAAGTGGTATCAAGACTAAGATGGACTCAAGTGTCCAGCAGAGGGAATGAATGTAAATGCTCCTATTTAGGTGGAGCATGTCCAGCACTTGCTGAAACAGGATCAGCCTCCTATTGAGAAGGAGCAGGCAGCTGCTGCAGTAGATCAACTTTCATAACTACGGATCAGTTTGTCCTAGGGACAATGCACAGACTAAGGGGGAGATTATGTATGACTTAGTCATAATCTTCTTAGAGTCTTACAAGGACTGTTGCTGCTGAGAAGACAGTCCTGCTGCTAGAGAAGAGGAACAAACAGCATAAGTGGAACAATGTTAGCTGCTAGTTCAAATGCTGCAGTGTTGTGTTGTATCAATGTATCAACACAAAAGGTATGACTCCTAATCAAGTAGATTGATTACTAGGATAATTTCCTTAGTGTTATCAACATGGGAATTTGGCTAGGATAAAGAGATAAACACTCTCATGATCCTTTCTCCTCCCTCAATAGATATACCTATTGAAGAAGCCAGAAATGGGGAGATGTGTGGCAATACATAAGGGGGAGATATAAAAGCAATGCTTGACATGACTAGCTCATGTTAAGTCAGTTCATATTACTTGAAAAAAATTAGGTAGTATGAGGAATGCAATGAATGACTACATGTTGAGCCATGATTGGGTCAGTGCATATTATGAGGTAAGTGCTTCTAGTGGTGCTCCACTTAATATCAAGTGGTATGAAGGAGAGTGCATATTACTTGAGAAATTATTTGTAACGCCCCAAAACTTGTATATGAATTGGTCAATATGTTTATAATACCCTTAACGTAGCCCTATGAAAGTTAGGGATGAACGGGTAGTGTTTTTAAGAGCGTTGGAGCCATTATGGTTTCACACAGCCTGTGACACGGGTGTGTCTAGAGCCGTGTTCTTTTCTGGAATTGGTTGAGTTATGTCGAGTGCTGAACACGTCCTGGGACACGGGCATGTCCAAAACCGTGTCAGGCACACGGCCTGTGACACAGGCGTGTCCAGGGGTCATGTCTGTTCGGGTTTGACGGTTATTATGTTGATTGAGGAACACAACCTCTGAAACGGGTGTGTCCATAATCATGTCAGGCACACGGCCTATGACATGAGCGTGTTCAGAGCCTTGTCCTATTCTGAGATCGACAATTTCTAGTATGAATATGACACACGGCCTGTGATACGTCCGTGTCACAAGCCGTATACGGACACATGAAGATGATTTTAAGAGTGAATCAGGGCCTTTCATTTTATTTAAAAAAGGATCCGATTGTAACGCCCCCGAATTTTTTCGGCAATTATTTAAGTCCTTGTCTGACGTTACGTTGGCGTATTTCCGGCTCGTGCCGTTGTTAGAGTACCTCATTAGGTGTTCTTAGAGGTTATAGCCTGTTGTATGGTTTCCCCAGCTAGCCGACGTCTGTTTTGGAGGCCCGACTGAGCCTCTTAGGGAATCCTTGTGCTTTGGCTTCGGGTGAGGTTAGCCCGAGTGTGTGGTCGTCGGAGGTTGTGTCCTACTTCGCCGATGTTTTCGTAGCCCGAGTGTTTAGCTACGGTGCGGATTTGTTCAGAATCCGAGAGCGTTAATTTTCATGTCATTTCGACGGTGGTTTGTTAGCGGGTAGTCATTTTATTTTAGCATATGCATATAATTACGCATTTTAGCATGACGAGTGATTTAGGCATGCCGGTGAATTAATGCATACGTGCACGTGCGTGCGTAGCTTTATAAAAAAATATATTTATGTGCGTGTTTATATGTGTGTGTGTGTGAGTAAATGTATTAACGTTCATATAGGTGTTAGTATATATGGAATAATACATGTATATATTGTAAATTAGTTAGTGATTGGTTAATAAGGGCAATTTGGGGCTGCCCTTAGGATTGAGTCAATTAAAATTAGTATAGGGTTAATTATTAGATAGGTCATATATATATAGGAGAGTTAGTAAATTAGGATATGATATATATATATATATATATATATATATATATATATATATATATATATATATATATATATATATATTAGAATTCATTAGGTTTAGAGAGTTCTCCCCCCCCCAAACCCGGCGGCCTACAGAACACGAGCGGAAGAAACAGGCGGAAGTCCCCGCAGTGCTCCGACCCCCCGTTTGCCGCCCAAATCAGCTCGGATCTCCAGTTCGAGGCCGGATTCGAACTCCTCTAGGCTAGATCTTCGTTCCGAGGTAACTATTTTGGGATTTCACCATTTTTTTCTCCGATCGGGTGTTAGAGTTCTCGTTTTTTTTCCATGCTTGACCGCCCAGTTTTTTTGTCCAGTGTTTTCATAGGATTGTTGGCTGTGATCTTGTCCTATTGGGAAGAACGTGCTGGCCGAATTTCTCCTAAGATCTAGGCAAGTTTTCCCTTGCCAAAGTACCTTCATATCTTGTCTTCGATCGCTTGATTTTTGGAAAGCTAATGTTGGATAGATACACATATATTTTTTTTACGTGGTTATGCTTATGAAAATCGCTGCAAGGCCTCACATTTCCTTTCCTTAGTTTGTTAATGTCAAGTGTTCCATTGCTAGGAGTATTGTCCCGATCGGGTATAACACGAGAGCCCTCGGTGGTAAGCTTGTCTGTTCCATGAGAAATTTTCATTGGATGCGGTCTTCCTTGGGTGTAAATCATAGCTATGGTTGGTTTTAATTAGTTGCAAGATTATTTTATAGCTCGCTCCGTAGTTGCTCCGAAATCGGATTGATATCAAAATCCACCCGAGCCTCTTGTCATTTTCTTTTTGTGTCAATTCCCTTGTTTGCAATTAGTGTTAAGCCCCTTGCTAATGTAGGTATCGAACCACCCAAGTAAAGTGTTTATGAGATGTATCAAGCTAAATGTGTAGGGTTGTAGTAAGTTAACTTTAGGGTTTTGTACCAAGCTAGTCGTATAGGTTTAGTTGGAGGTCAAGCTACTTTGTTATATTTAATATCACGTTATTGGTAGGCGTTTAGTATCAAGCTACTTGCACAAACTCGGTATCGTATCACTTTTAATTTATTTGTGTCAACCGCCTGTTTGGACAAACTCGATGTTTTGTCCCTTGGTATGTATATAAGGTTCTTAGGTGGGTTGCTCTAGATGTTTAGGGTTCAGTGTTGACTTCATGGTGGTTCATGGAACTACCGGTTAGGGTTTTCCCGAGTCACTTAGTGCTGGAGTAGGATGTGGTTTTGAGGTGGGTCGGACCGATGCCGCCACCCTTGTTTTACTTCTTGTCTTATTAAGACAATGTGAGCTGTTTGGTTGAGATGGACTGATGCCACCACCACAGCACCTTGAGATGTTTAGGCCTGTTAGACGTGGTTGGACCGTTGCCACCAGTCTAGGCCCTTATTTCTGATTTTTGTCCATCTCCAGTATTAGGTGACTCTTTCTGCTCTAGCTTTATGCTAGGATTTATTTATTTTGCTAATCCTTCCTGCAGAAGTTTGTGAGGCTTGACTTCGCCCGTGCACTTGATGCACCCCTTTTTACTCACTCATGGCGAGTATTATTCCTTCATTTGTTTACTTTAGCTCTTACCTGTTTCACATCTTCCTTATACTATTGTTTCATTTTCATATATATATATTGCTTTGCTGAGGCGTTCTTTTCTTTGAATGCCTCAGGTTCAGGTTTATAGCCAACTGTGCGGCTAGGTTTCTTCTAGAGTTAGCTAGTACTATAACTGCTGCTGAGTTTTCTTTTCCTCACTCCTGGGAGGTAGTTACTTTAGACTTGTAGTACAGATATGCCTACTCACTCAGTTGTTGGCACCCACTGGTGGTTTCTCTTTTAGATGCTTTGTACTTTGCTTATACTGCTAGATTTCCTGTTTTGGAGTTTATTGAACTTGCTTCTGGGATGATTTATGTTAGGTTGCTAGTTACTTTAAAACCTATAAAAGAAAATAATTATTATATCAAAAACATAGACAGCATGTTTTCCTTTCTAAAAAACTTAATCACTACTTTCAAAACCACGTAAAAGGGTATTTCCTATATATATTATATAAGTTAAATCCTGGGTCTTGCATAGTCTTGGGTGTCCCCTAGGGACGCTGATGCATTCTCTTAGGATGTTAAACAAAATGAATAAAGTATTTTCCGCTACGTACAAGTATAATTTTGAGGGGTGGACTAGTTGATCCACGAAGCCGACGGATACGACCTCTAAAATATAATTGATTTTCACATCATTAAAGCTTTTGAACTTTCATAGTCTTAGTAGTTGGTGGTTGCCTGAGCGTCGTCAGTTATCCCCTGTCCGACGTGGCATCACAACGCGCGTTTTCTTCTACTCTGATACTTCTTAATTTCGGAGGAAATGCGGGTTGTGACAGTTGGTATCAGAGGGAGGTTGCTTGACAATTTGTCGGGCAACCTTTCCTTTTAGGTATTAGAAGTTAAGCATCATGTCATACATGTAACACCTCCCCTGTAATGAACGTATAATATGGGTCCGGCCGGGGCACCATAACATACGGACGCCACAGCTTTAGTATTAAAAGTTGATATAGCTACCCACACTCAAAACTCTTTGCACAACACAGCGGAAACAGAACAGGACTAGAAGTTATCCACCACTAAAGAGTAAAACAAATGGCCTTAAGGCCTTACATCAAGTGTCCAAAAACAAATAATACATCAATCATGAATGTGCTCAGCACTCCTAGTCTACCTCGGCATGCAAGCCGGACAACAAGAGTCTCAAACATAACAACTCATAAGTAGGGCTACAAAAGAGAAAAACACTTCATGAGGCTTAGGCCTTTCTGGCCGGCTAGCTAGCTCCTGCATGCGATCCTTGCCCTGAAAAATTTATTAGTAACGTGGGTCAGCAAAGGCTGACCTCAAACTGTGCAACAACACATCTCCTCCCGGCCGCCCCTAACGGACCCCGGGGTACCCCTCTAACCTGCAAGTTAGCACTCCGTAGGCGATAACCATAAGCAAGAAAATCAACTATGGAAAACAGGCTTGGATGTCACATACATCATACATGTTCTCTACTGGTTGAGCATAATATAAAAGGGCCTACTTATGCAATCATGTATGCAAAAACCCGGGTTTCACCCGAGGCACCCTAACTCGTATGCATCTAGCACATCATCATATCAGAGCTGACCCATTCTAAGAAGCCTTGCCGGACCCCACCCGCTCATGGCCTCATTGCCCGGGTTTGTCCCCATGCTTGGCATTCTCGTCAGTCATACAGAAGGGGACTAGTCTCGCCGGGACACTCTCCACACATGACATGAACGTCACGGGATAGCCAGCCGACCACGGAGACCTAGTCATGCCTTGGCACAACACAAACCAAGACAAGTCCACCCTAGTCCCTCATTTGTACTGCAGCGTTTCCGCGCACTAAGGAAAACATCTCCAACTCGCGCGGAGCTAACCTTGTCCACCAAGGAAAACATCTACCGCCGCGAGGAGCTAACCTTGTCCGGTTCCGACTACACGTACTCACTCGAGATAGAGGGGAAAACATCACCACATCACAAACGACATCTTGCCGCAGCGGAATCTCTACGAATCCTTAGCGTGTTTATGCAATATCACCGAGTCGGACTAACGATCGCGACAACGGCTTCACCCACCATGACTAATCCACTAACGGAGCAGATCTCTAATGTAAAAATATGCCGGGGACGGACTCAATCAACCCGGAGGTTCCTCTTGAACCTTGGCAAACCAAAACCCCTCTCATTTGAGAGTTTGGTGCCCAAAACTAGAAAGAAAGAAAATAAATGATGCTAAGACATGCATCCTAAGACCGAGAGGAGAGGTGTCGTTACCTTCCGACTCCTCTTACTTGCCATGGAAAAATGGCCGGATGGAAATCTTCGCAACGATCTAAGCTTCACGGATCCGGACTCGGCTCGCGATTTGGAGCACCGAAACTCCTCCTACAACCCAAACTCTTCTTCTCCTTCTTCCTTGTTCTCACTTCTCTCTAAATCTTTAGTAAGAGAAAGCTTGGAGAAGAATGAGGGTTTTCAACCTTATTCTCGGACTTAACTCCCCAAGAACAGTCCTGAACCATCAGATCCTAAAATATGGGAAAGAATGGCCACGATCCGCCTGGAAAAATAAAAGACCTGGGCCGAACACGGCCTGACACACGCCTGTTTCCAGGGCCGTGTGCCTCATTCGCCGTCTCAAATCGACGCGCCTGGAATAGCACACGGGCATTCGACACGCCCGTGTTCAATCCGACAAGCCCGTGTCCCCAGTGACACGGCCGTGTGGCCAGCCGTGTGCCTCCATCGACACGGCCCCGAAACCAACCCGAGAGGTGACACGGCCTGGGACACGCCCGTGTCCCAAGCCGTGTGCCAAGTCTCGACACCCGTCGACAGGCTTTGTATCGACACCGCGGAAAAAAATGTCGAGCGAAGATCGTCGACCAAGCGGGACACGCCCTGTGACACGCCCGTGTCACAGGCCGTGTACCCCAGTCTCGACACTCGTCGAGCGAAAGTGTCGACACCCAGGCCGAGTGTCGACACGGACTCGACACGCCCTGCGACACGCCCGTGTCGCAGGCCGTGTGCTCTACTCTCGACACACTATCGAGCGAAAGTGTCGACACTTGGGCCGAGTGTCGACACGGCCTCGACACGCCCTGCGAAACGCCCGTGTCGCAGGCCGTGTGCCCTACTCTTGACACATTGTCGAGCGAAAGTGTCGACACTTGGGCCGAGTGTCGACACGGCCTCGACACGCCCGTGTCGCAGGCCGTGTGCCTCCTGCCAGAAACCCAAAAAAAAATTCCAGAACTGCAGACTGACCATCTTGCAAAACTGGGGTGTTACAATACACACACCGATATGTCATCAGAACGTCTTGGTTGAAGCACGAACACTACACTCATAACATAACATGAAGTATACAGGGCATATTATGTAGTATGGGATGCATAATATGTGTTTGTATATGGATCCACCATAGGAGACAACATGTGAGGGTTATGTAGTATGAGATGCATAACCTCACCATATGAATGCGACTAGCACGTTTTCTTTTTCGTTGCATGAAAATGTTATGTAGTATGGGATGCATAACATTTTCATGTGTACGCCGCTTATAACATGCATTAGGGCCTTTTTAGAATGCATAGCACAATCATGCATAGCATAACATTGCATAAGCACAACGTGCCAAGCTAAAGACTTGCAGGATGACATATGTACACACATGGTTTTGAGTCACAAAGAATATAAATTCATGCATTCCCGATATAGGCACAAGAGTTAGGGTGATGGTGGTGAACCATCTTAGGTTAAGCATGACATGATTTCCTCTGTATAAAAAAATATATATACATCTATAGAAAAAAAAATCCCCAGAGCAAGTTGGCAGTGAAAGCAAGTACTTATGTAGGTTTGTCTGTACCTGTTTGTTTTGTCCTAGTAGTTGAACTAGGTTCTGATAATTGCTTGTTTGATCTTTTTAGGATGGCGCCTAAGCGTAGGGTGGAGAGATCGACTCCCCAATCTGAGGGTGAGTCTTCTGGTGCTCAAAGCGGTGCAGTTATGGAAAGTCTGAGGCAGAGCAATGAGGCTCTATCGAGGCAGATGGTGGACGTTCAGTCTCAGATCCAGTCCCTGATATCTGTGGTGGCAGGACTAGCCCCGAGAGCGCAGGATCCTGCTGCGGGTTTAGCTGTTCCCGCACCTCGTGCACCCCCAACCCCTTTGGTGCCTCCAGTGGTGGTGCCCCCGAAGATGACCTTCATCACTCAGTTCCAGCGACTGCAACCCCCTACCTACGATGGTAAGGCGGACTTCATGATATTGGATGACTGGTTGATTACCATAGAAGAAATGTTTCATTACTCTGGAGTGTCTGAGGATCAGAAGGTGATGCTGGCCGCCTATCAGCTGAAGGGGTTAGCGAAGAGCTGGTGGATGAGGGAGAAGGAGGGAATGGTAGGAGGAAGCACTTGGGCTTCCTTCAAGGAGATCTTGATGCGGAAATTTCTACCGTCAGTGGAGCGAGACAGGCTGATGAATGACTTCTTGCATCTGAAGCAGAGGCAGCTCTCAGTCAGCGAGTATGAGATTGAGTTTAGCAAACTCAGTCGCTTTGCCCCTAGTTTGGTGAGTTCAGAGGAGGATAGAGCGAAGCGTTTCCTCGGTGGCCTGTGGAGCGATGTACAGCAGCTAGCGGTGGCTCATGGAGCGGTGAGTTATGCTGGGGCAGTGGAGGCCGCTTTGAAGGTAGAGGCCATCGAAAACGCGAAGCAAAGAGGACAACATGCAAGGAATGAGAAGAGGAAAGCTGCTGAAGCAAAGAGCCCCTAAGTGCCCGGTGCTCCTTCGGGGAAGAGGAGCAAGGAGGTTTGTGGTTTTTGTGGCCGGTCGGGCCATCCTGCTGAGAGATGTTTCAAGAGGGCGGCGGCGCAGAAGGAGCATGTGCATGCTATTCAGGGTGCTCCCAGGCAGAATGTGGTGTGTACTCTGTGCAAGAAAGAGGGGCATGAGGTTGCCCGTTGCTGGTTGAAGGACAAGGTCTGCTATCAGTGCGGACAGAAAGGTCATACCAAGGCCCGATGCCCGTAGCTCCAGTCTGTGCACCGACCAATTCCTCTTCAGGCGTTGCCACCGCCTCAGTCTATGGATAGAGGCAAAGGGAAGCTGAACGTGATATCCGCAGCGGAGGCTCAAACTTCGACGCAAGTCATTTCAGGTAAACCTTCTCGCTAGTCTTTTACTTCCATTGCAGATTAGTTTGGCTTTTGTTTTCTTTATTGATTGTGCAATTTCCCCGTTTATATTTATATAGGGAGTTTTAAGGTAAAGAACCGTTGGGCGCGCGTTCTCTTTGACTCAGGTGCTACCCACTCATTTGTGGCTAGGGCCTTTGTAGAGCGGTGCCAGCTGGTTCTTGATCATGTCGATGATGCCTTTTGCGTCAAATTCCCCTCGGGTGATTCCGTGATATCAGATCAGGGCATTCTGGATTGTCCTATTATGTTGGTGGATTTCCCAGCCAAGGCAGATCTGAAGGTTATAGACTTGGAAAATTTCGACATCATCCTGGGTATGGATTGGTTGTCCAGATACGATGCAGTGATCCAGTGCAGGGGTAAGCGCTTGGATTTCAAGAAGGACAACGGTCAGCCTGGGAGTATTTATGGCGATCCGCGCCAGGCCTCTCCGGCGATTTCTGCGGTATGTGCTCAGAGGTTATTAAGTTCTGATTGTTTTGCTTGCTTAGTCTCGGTGCTGGGGACTGTTAGCAGTGTGCCGCTGTTGGATGAGATTCCTGTTGTCCGTGAGTTTTCAGATGTGTTTCCTAGCGACCTTCCCGGTCTTCCCCCTGTCAGAGATGTCGAGTTCGTGATTGATTTGCAGCCGGGTACGCGTCCTATTGCTAAGGCGCCGTACCGGATGGCCCCGCGAGAGTTGAAGGAGCTACGTACCCAGCTGGATGAGTTATTGGAGAAGGGTTTCATAAGGCAGAGCTCGTCGCCCTGGGGTGCACCCGTTCTTTTTGTGAAGAAGAAAGATGGTTCGATGTGCCTTTGCATCGACTATAGGGAGTTGAACAAAGTCACCATCAAGAACAGGTATCCCCTGCCCAGAATCGACGACTTATTCAATCAGTTGCGTGGTAGCTCTGTGTTCTCCAAGATTGACCTTCGATCTGGATATCATCAGCTCAGGATCCGGGAGTCGGACATTCCACGGACGGCTTTCCGATCGAGGCATGGACATTTCGAATTCCTAGTTATGTCTTTTGGGTTGACCAACGCGCCGTCAGCATTCATGGACATGATGAACCGAGTGTTCAAAGATTTTCTGGACAAGTTTGTGGTCGTATTCATAGACGACGTTCTGATTTATTCACAGAAAACTGCGGAGCATGATCAGCACTTGCGGTTGGTGTTATCTGCCTTGAGAGATCATCAGTTGTACGCCAAGTTGAGCAAATGTGAGTTCTGGTTGCCTCAGGTGTCCTTCCTGGGTCATGTGGTGAACAAGGATGGCATTTCAGTGGACCCGGTGAAGATTTCTGCGGTGATGGATTGGCATAGGCCGAGCACACCCAAGGAGATTAGGAGCTTCTTGAGGTTGGACTGCTATTATAGAAGGTTTGTTGAGGGCTTTTCTACCTTGGTAGCGCCCTTAACTAAGCTGACGCAGAAGCATGCAGCGTTCATCTGGAGCGAGCAGTGCGAGGAGGCCTTTCTGGAGCTAAAGAGGAGATTGTGCACTGCTCCTGTTTTGACATTGCCTACGGAGGGCAAGGACTATGATGTTTATGTGGATGCCTCGCATGTTGGGCTCGGAGGCGTGTTGATGCAAGAGGGGAAGGTGATCGCGTATGGGTCGCGGCAGTTGAAGACTCACGAGCGAAATTACCCTACGCATGACCTCGAGTTTGCGGCGGTGATTTTTGCGTTGAAGCTGTGGGGGCATCTACTCTATGGGGCCCAGTGCAAGATTTTCACATATCATAAGAGCCTGAAGTACGTGTTTACTCAGAAGGAGCTGAATCTGCGCCAGCGGCGGTGGCTAGAGTTTGTGGCCGATTATGACGTGGAGATCCAGTACCATCCAGGCAAGGCCAATGTGGTGGCCGACGCCCTGAGCCGCAAGACAGGGAAGATCTTCAACCTCACGGCGGACCGTCTAGTGGAAGAGTTCTTGTTGATGGACATCTCCGTGGGATGCTGTGATTTGCAAAGCAGTTTGGCAGTGGCAGAGCCATCTTGGATTTCGCTCACCAGGTTGCACCAGAAGGATGATCCAGATTTGTTACACCTGTACCTTAGGGCTGAGAGAGGGGAGTTGCCGAATTTCTCCATCGATGATTCGGGTACCTTGAAGTACCGCGACAGGTTTTGCATCCCCGCGGTTGGAGACATCAGGAGTATGGTATGCAAAGAGGCTCATGGATCCAGTGTTGCCTACCACCCAGGATCCACGAAGATGTATCATGATTTGAAGCAGATCGCCTGGTGGCATGGTATGAAAGGGGATATAGCTCGGTATGTTTCTGAATGTTACACTTACAAGCGGGTGAAGGCCGACTATGGGAGGCTTGGTGGAAAGTTGACTCCTTTGGAGATCCCGACTTGGAAGTGAGAAAGTATCTCCATTGACTTCATTACGGGCTTACCAAGATCTCCAAGGGGATTTGACTCAGTTTGGGTGATCGTGGACCGATTGACGAAGTGTGCGCACTTCGCACCTTATAAGATCGACTACCCGATGAAGAAGATAGCAGAGTTGTATTTGAGCGAAGTCATCCGACTGCATGGAGTTCCCGTGAGTATCATTTCAGACCGAGACTCCAGATTTACTTCCCGTTTCTGGAAGAGTTTGCAGGAGGGTTTGGGTACAGACTTGAGATATTCTACCGCTTACCACCCTCAGATAAATGGGCAGACCGAGCGGGTGAACCGGATTGTGGAGGATATGATCAGGTGCTACATTCTGGATCACGGTGGAGCGTGGGATGAGCATTTGCGGCTCATGGAGTTTGCCTACAATAACAGTTACCAAGAGAGCTTGCAAATGGCTCCCTTCGAGGCATTGTATGGGAGGCGCTGCAGAACTCCGTTGTTTTGGACTGAGGTCGGTGAGAGGCCTTTGTTGGATCCTGATGCTCTAGAGGAAATGGAGGTTGCTGTGAAGCTCATTCGGGAAACGCTTCGGTTAGCTCAGGAGAGATATGAGAAAAACGCCAACCGGCGTAGGTCTGATTTGGAATTTTCGGTAGAGGATTTGGTCTTCTTGAAGGTATCCCCGATGGTTGGAGTGAAGAGGTTCGACAAGAACCATAAGCTGGATCCGAGGTATGTGGGCCCATTCAGAATTTTGGAGCGTATTGGTGTGGCAGCATATAGGTTGGATCTACCAGCCAACTTCCCAGGCGTGCATAATGTCTTTCATGTGAGCCAGCTGCGAAAGTGTGTGCGGAGCAGTGGGCAAGTCTTGGATGTCGTGCCCCAGTTGGAGCCTAACCTCTCATATGTTGAGGTGCCGGTCCGCATCTTGGATACTCAGGATCGGGTGCTGCGATCAAAGTCTATCCCGATGGTGAAGGTTCTTTGAAAGAATCAAGATTTGGAAAGCGCGACTTGGGAGCTAGAGTCGGCTATGAGGGAGGCGTACCCTCGCCTGTTCTCCTGATTTGTTGGGTATGTTTTCTTCCTAGTAACTTTTGTTTTGTTACTTTCCTTCTTTAGTAGAAGTAGCGTACGTAAAGTTTCGGGACGAAACTTTCTTTTAGGGGGAGTGACTGTAACGCCCCCGAATTTTTTCGGCAATTATTTAAGTCCTTGTCTGGCGTTACGTTGGCGCATTTCCGGCTCGTGCCGTTGTTAGAGTACCTCGTTAGGTGTTCTTAGAGGTTATAGCCTGTTGTATGGTTTTCCCAGCTAGCCGGCGTCTGTTTTGGAGGCCCGGTTGAGCCTCTTAGGGAATCCTTGTGCTTTGGCTTCGGGTGAGGTTAGCCCGAGTGTGTGGTCATCGGAGGTTGTGTCCGACTTCGCCGATGTTTTCGTAGCCCGAGTGTTTAGCTACGGTGCGGATTTGTTCGGAATCCGAGAGCGTTAATTTTCATGTCGTTTCGACGGTGGCTTGTTAGCGGGTAGTCATTTTATTTTAGCATATGCATATAATTACGCATTTTAGCATGACGAGTGATTTAGGCATGCCGGTGAATTAATGCATACGTGCACGTGCGTGCGTAGCTTTATAAAAAAATATATTTATGTGCGTGTTTATATGTGTGTGTGTGTGTGAGTAAATGTATTAACGTTCATATAGGTGTTAGTATATATGGAATAATACATGTATATATTGTAAATTAGTTAGTGATTGGTTAATAAGGGCAATTTGGGGCTGCCCTTAGGATTGAGTCAATTAAAATTAGTATAGGGTTAATTATTAGATAGTCATATATATATATATATATATATATATATATATATATATATATATATATAGGAGAGTTAGTAAATTAGGATATGAATATATATATATATATATTAGAATTCATTAGGTTTAGAGAGTTCTCCCCCCCCCCCAAACCCGGCGGCCTATAGAACCTGAGCGGAAGAAACAGGCGGAAGTCCCCGCAGTGCTCCGACCGCCCGTTCGCCGCCCAAATCAGCCCGGATCTCCAGTTCGAGGCCGGGTTCGAACTCCTCTAGGCTAGATCTTTGTTCCGAGGTAACTATTTTGGGATTTCACCATTTTTTTCTCCGATCGGGTGTTAGAGTTCTCGTTTTTTTCCATGCTTGACCGCCCAGTTTTTTTGTCCAGTGTTTTCATAGGATTGTTGGCTGTGATCTTGTCCTATTGGGAAGAACGTGCTGGCCGAATTTCTCCTAAGATCTAGGCAAGTTTTCCCTTGCCAAAGCACCTTCATATCTTGTCTTGGATCGCTTGATTTTTGGAAAGCTAATGTTGGATAGATACACATATATTTTTTTTACGTGGTTATGCTTATGAAAATCGCTGCAAGGCCTCACATTTCCTTTCCTTAGTTTGTTAATGTCAAGTGTTCCATTGCTAGGAGTATTGTCCCGATCGGGTATAACACGAGAGCCCTCGGTGGTAAGCTTGTACGTTCCATGAGAAATTTTCATTGGATGCGGTCTTCCTTGGGTGTAAATCATAGCTATGGTTGGTTTTAATTAGTTGCAAGATTATTTTATAGCTCGCTCCGTAGTTGCTCCGAAATCGGATTGGTATCAAAATCCACCCGAGCCTCTTGTCATTTTCTTTTTGTGTCAATTCCCTTGTTTGCAATTAGTGTTAAGCCCCTTGATAATGTAGGTATCGAACCACCCAAGTAAAGTGTTTATGAGATGTATCAAGCTAAATGTGTAGGGCTGTAGTAAGTTAACTTTAGGGTTTTGTACCAAGCTAGTCGTATATGTTTAGTTGGAGGTCAAGCTACTTTGTTATATTTAATATCACGTTATTGGTAGGCGTTTAGTATCAAGCTACTTGCACAAATTCGGTATCGTATCACTTTTAATTTATTTGTGTCAACCGCCTGTTTGGACAAACTCGATGTTTTGTCCCTTGGTATGTATATAAGGTTCTTAGGTGGGTTGCTCTAGATGTTTAGGGTTCAGTGTTGACTTCATGGTGGTTCATGGAACTACCAGTTAGGGTTTTCTCGAGTCACTTAGTGCTGGAGTAGGATGTGGTTTTGAGGTGGGTCGGACCGATGCCGCCACCCTTGTTTTACTTCTTGTCTTATTAAGACAATGTGAGCTGTTTGGTTGAGATGGACCGATGCCACCACCACAGCACCTTGAGATGTTTAGGCCTGTTAGACGTGGTTGGACCGTTGCCACCAGTCTAGGCCCTTATTTCTGATTTTTGTCCATCTCCAGTATTAGGTGACTCTTTCTGCTCTAGCTTTATGCTAGAATTTATTTATTTTGCTAATCCTTCCTGCAGAGGTTTGTGAGGCTTGACTTCGCCCGTGCACTTGGTGCACCCCTTTTTACTCACTCATGGCGAGTATTATTCCTTCATTTGTTTACTTTAGCTCTTACCTGTTTCACATCTTCCTTATACTATTGTTTCATTTTCATATATATATATATATTACTTTGCTGAGGCGTTCTTTTCTTTGAATGCCTCAGGTTCAGGTTTATAGCCGACTGTGCGGCTAGGTTTCTTCTGGAGTTAGCTAGTGCTATAGCTGCTGCTGAGTTTTCTTTTCCTCACTCCTGGGAGGTAGTTACTTTAGACTTGTAGTACATATATGCCTACTCACTAGTGGGTTCGTGTCAGTTGTTGGCGCCCACTGGTGGTTTCTCTTTTAGATGCTTTGTACTTTGCTTATACTGCTAGATTTCCTGTTTTGGAGTTTATTGAACTTGCTTCTGGGATGATTTATGTTAGGTTGCTAGTTACTTTAAAACCTATAAAAGAAAATAATTATTATATCAAAAACATAGACAACATATTTTCCTTTCTAAAAAGCTTAATCACTACTTTCAAAACCACATAAAAGGGTATTTCCTATATATATTATATAAGTTAAATCTAGGGTCTTGCATAGTCTTGGGTGTCCCCTGGGGATGCTGATGCATTCTCTTAGGATGTTAAAAAAATGAATAAAGTATTTTCCGCTATGTACAAGTATAATTTTGAGGGGTGGACTCGTTGATCCACGAAGCCGAGGGATACGGCCTCTAAAATATAATTTATTTTCACATCATTAAAGCTTTTGAACTTTCATAGTCTTAGTAGTTGGTGGTTGCCTGAGCGTCGGCAGTTATCCCTGTCCGACGTGGCATCACAACGCGCGTTTTCTTCTACTCTGATACTTCTTAATTTCGGAGAAAATGCGGGTTGTGACACCGATGGCCCAAAATCGTCCCTGAG
Organism: Platanthera guangdongensis; assembly: GCA_039583875.1. NCBI lineage: Eukaryota > Viridiplantae > Streptophyta > Magnoliopsida > Asparagales > Orchidaceae > Platanthera > Platanthera guangdongensis. The sequence continues at coordinate 148,032,865 of CM077164.1, forward strand.
GATTTAAGTTCGGGAAATGTGGGTCTAAACCTCATTTACTTTGGTCCATTCTATTTCCAAAGAGATAGAGAGAAGGGAGAGCAAAGGGTGAAGAAGGAGGAGGATTCCGGCCATTGTTGGAGCTTCAGAGCCCCAAATTGCGAGCCGAGCCCAGATCCGTGGAGGCGAGTCCGTTGTGGTGATTTTCATCAGTCTAGTTTCTTCTCCATGGCGCCGAAGCGAACCTCAAGGGTAATGATTCTCTACTTGGACATGCGAATTCCTCTTCCTTTTTGCATAGGAAACTCTCTCCCATGAGTGGGCGGTGAGTGTGAGGTATTCCTTCGGGTAGATATGGTTTATCCCCGTAGTTTTGCATGTAGAGTCCGGAATCGAAGTACGGACGTAGGCATGGTGTGTGAAGCCTATCCGGACATGTTGGTATATATCGGTGATGTTTTCATTATGCATGTATTACCGGAGAAGACTTCGTGTAGTATGTTTTTTGTAATTTCTACGTGGTAGATTGCAGCAGGGAGCCTTGAGGACTAACTCCAAGGTGCACCTGGAAAACTGGCCAGAAGTGTGGTTCTTCCATCTTGGTGGTCTGGGAGCCAACTTACACATAACTAGGTTATGTAAAATTGTGTGATCGATTTGGGACTCGGGGAGGCTTGACCCGTGCCTATGGCTTAAATTGACGTGGCGGTGTGAGCAACGGGTTAGGTGGAACCGTACCTGCTCTATGTGGATCAGTTAAAGAGACCTAAGGTACATGACACCTACTGATGGCATAGATGGAAGGTCTTAGGCTTCAGCCGGAAAGACTAAAATGCTCACAATGTTTGCAATCCTTGGGGCGGTGGTGAAGCCTCAGAATGGACCAGATTCACCGAGAATGTGACCTGAGAGCATGAGGTGTGTGGCCGTGCGTGCCTACGCCTGTGGTGAAGTGTGCTTAAATTATACTTTCACTATCATGTTTGATTATACTTAATGAAATGTAGGGAAGGAGCACCTCCACCCCGATTAAGGGGCGGGGTTATTATAATTTGGTCAGCTTTAGCTGACCGTTGCCTTGTTTTACCGCCATTTGGTGGATTGTTTGTATGCAGGAACATGTGAGCCTAGTGGCAAGTAGCGGGCTGAAGCCTTTGATGTTGTGCTAGCCCTTGAAGGCCAAAGCGAAATGTTTACTTTATTATGTTCATGTGTGGCCGACCTGCATGCCAAAGTATGGAAAACATGTATTGTTTAAGTAAACACTTTTAAGGCCCTAAGGCCGAGATTTTGGTGCATTTTGCTGTCATTCCTACTTTGGGTTTTGTGGACATTCATGCTTTGGTATTTGGGTTCTTATAACTATTTTAAAAGCTTCCGCTAGAATGCTCTGAGTTAGGATGTGTGCTCCTAATCTGTTATATTGGTATTAATACGTAACTCCACTGACTGTTCATGGCATATGGCATGGGTCCCCAGCCGGACCTTCTGTTATATTCCATGTGATAGATGTGGGTGTTACAATTTGGTATCAGACAACGGTGTCGGTCTTGTTTATTTGAATTCGTGGACGAATTCTTTTAAAGGGTGGTGAGCACATGTATGTGTGTCATCGTTATAACATGAAAAGAACCAATGAATGTACACTTAGAAATGAAAATACACATGTTTGAGGAACCTGCGTGTTCCTATAATTGCTTTTTGCAATTTTGTTTGGTCGCTTAATGGTGTGTTGTACGACTATAGGTGACCAGGAGTGGCACAGGGCAGTCAGAATGCCCGCTTTCTGAGATACGTAGTGCACCCAATGACGTGCCTGCAACCCCTCCTTCGACAGAAACAATAAGACTTGTGGCTGAGGTGGTGTTTGCGATGCTAAATGCCCAGCCAAGAAGGCAAGTGCAGCATCCTGCTCCTGCATGGGAGCAGGTACTGCTTCGAGCAACAGAGAAGCAACTCAAACATGTAATGAGCTTTAACCCTCCGGAGTTTTTGGGGACTGGAACCCCATCCCAAGCCTAAGATTGGCTCTCTTGGGTGAAGAGAGTCTTGACGGCCACTGAAATGGAGGAATGGCAGAAGACCACCATAACCACCTTCCTGTTGGATGGTGAGGTGAAATTGTGGTGGGAAGAGTTGGAGCTGCATCACTTGGTTGGAAGGCAACTCACTGATGTCTCGATGAAGGAATTCTCGAGGTTATTCTTGGCAAGATACCTTCCCTCAACACAGAGGATCACTATAGAGAATCAGTTCAAGAGACTGACACAGGGAGATAGTAGCGTGGATGAGTACCTCCACGAGTTTATGCGGTTGGGTCACTACTCTAGCTCTATGTTTGCTGATGAGGAGCGTAAGAACAATCGGTTCTACGAGGGTCTACATGATGACCTAAGGCTACTACTCTCTGGACCCAAGACACATGACTTCCTAACCCTGGTCAATATGACCCGATCATTGGAGAAAGATCTGAAGAGAGTCCAAGAGAGGAAGTACTCTAGTGCAAAGAAGACATAGTTCAAGGTGCCGACCTCCTCAAAGTCTGGGTTCCGTAAGTGGAATAAGAAGGCTAAGACTTTAGGTCCAGCCCCTTCTTCTGGTGCATCTAGAGCAACTACAGGCCGAACCCCGGGCACATGTTATAACTGTGGGAAGCCGGGACACTTTGGCCGAGATTGTTAGAGAGGACATCCGAAGTCTGAGAAGGAGCCTGGAGCAACTTATGAGGAGAAGGGCAAGGCGTTGGAGTCAACCGCATCACATTATGCCCCAGCCCAGCCTACAGTATACAACCTTGGCCAGCAGGAGGCCATGAAGCAGGCTGACGTGGTGACATGTATGCTTTAATTTATAGCAGTTTAGCTTTAAATACTTGTTATCTTTCACGTGTTAGCTTATGACTGGTTGTGCTAGGCTTTGTATCGATCCTTGATTTTCCGGCGAGAGCATTATTCGATACGGGAGCTTCGCATTCCTTTTTGTCCGAAGAGTTTGTATCGCGCATCGGAGTACCTTCTTCGATGGCAAGGGACAAATTGGATGTGTTGCTGCCTAACGGGTGCTCTTGCAAGCGGATAGAGTTTGTTGCGTGAAGGTAGGGATTGGGAGTCACGAATATGACTTGCAAGCGTCGCTACTGCCGATAATGGAGTTCGATGTGATCTTTGGCATGGACTAGCTATCGGAGCAGCGTGCGTACATTGATTTCAACAGTAAGGTGGTCAGATTGGGACTGGAGATAGATCGTGAGACGACGTTCTCAGGATTGAAGGGGTCAAGAAAGACTTTGATGTCCACTCTCCAGGTGGTTAAGGCAGTTCGTAGTGGTGCAGAGTTGTTTTTCACTTTAGTGGAGGCTTCGAAGCCCAAGCCTGGTTTGGACAGCATCCCAGTTGTATCTGAGTTTCCTGACGTATTCCCTAAAAATTTCCCTGGAGCTCCACCTCAGCAAGAGATTGACTTCACCATTGAGCTAGTGTCAGGTGCCAAACCTATGTCACGCTCTCCGTATCGGTTAGCGCCTAAGGAGATGGCAGAAATAAAAGTACAACTTCAAGAACTGTTGGAACAAGGTTATGTGCATCCAAGTTCGTCGTCTTGGAGTGCGTCAGTCCTCTTTGTTAAGAAGAAGGACGGAAGCTTACGACTTTGTATTGATTATCATGAGTTGAATAAGCTAACAGAAAAGAATAAGTATTTGATCCCAAGGATTGATGATCTGTTCGACCAGCTAGTGGGGTCGACTGTGTACTCAAAGTTGGATCTGAAATCTGGATACTATCAGCTGCGGATAAGGGAAAGTGACATTCCCAAGACGGCTTTCAACACACGTTATGGGCATTATGAGTTCACTGTCATACCGTTTGGGCTGACGAATGCGCTATCCGTGTTTATGGATTTGATGAATAGAACGTTCAGAGAATACTTGGACCAGCTTGTGATAGTCTTTATCGACGATATACTGGTGTACTCGTAGTGCGAGGAGGATCATTTCAAGCACTTGCATATGGTGTTGGAGACATTGAGGAGGAACCCACTGTATGTCAAGTTCTCCAAATGCGAATTTTGGTTGTCCTTGGTAGCATTCCTTGATCACATGGTTAGTGGTGAAGGTATTGCGGTAGATCTGGCAAAGATAGTTGTTATACGGGAGTGGCCTGTGTTGTCTGCGGTGGGGGAAGACCGGAGTTTTCTAGGGCTTGTCGGCTATTACAGGCGCTTCATGGAGGACTTCTCACGGATAGCATTGCCCCTGACTACTCTGACAAGGATCATAAATTCATTTGGTCGCCTGAATGCGCACAAGCTTTCGAAGAACTAAAGTGTCATTTGACCACGACACTTGTGTTATGTTCGCCTTATGGTTCTGAAGGCTTTGAGGTTTACACTAACACCTCTGGGAGTGGGTTAGGCTTTGTTCTGCTTCAGCACGGGTCGGTGATAGACTATGGATCACGTCAGTTAAAGGTGCATGAGAGGAACTATCCGGTTCTTGACTTGGAGTTGGCGGCTATGGTATTCGCTCTCAAGCTTTGGAGGCATTACCTGTATCGAGTAAAGGTCGACATTTATTTAGATCACAAGAGTCTGAAATATCTAATTGATCAGAAGGACCTTAACATGTGACAATGTAGGTGGATGGAGTTCCTTGGGGACTACACATACAAGATTCATTATATTCCCGGGAAGGGGAATGTTGTGGCAGATGCTCTGAGTCGTAGAATTCCTGTGCAGTCCAACTAGTTACAGATGCATGACGCGCGGCTCATTCGTGATTTGGAGGCTTTGGAGATCTCGTGTGTTGACAAGGGATCTAGTGCTAATGCATGTTTGAGTTGGACAGAGGTTCAATACGACCTTGCGAACAGGATTTGACAGACCTTGGAGTTCGACGTAAGCTTGAAACATCACTTGATAGAGTACATGGATGGGTCAAATGACCAGTTTTATGTTGACGACAGCCTTGTATGGAAAGGTTTTCGGTTGTGCATCCCTAATGTTGGGAAATTACGAGAAGAATTGATGTATGAGGCGCATTTTACCAAGTACTCAATTCACCCTGGGAGCACAAAGATGTTCAAAGGAATGAAGAGGCTGTTATGGTGGCCATGTATGAAGAAAAACATAGCGTTATACGTGGTGAAGTGTTAGACTTGTGCCTTGGTGAAGGCCGAATGCCAGAAGCTAGGTGGATTTATAAAGTCCTTGCCTATACCGAAGTTGAATTTTGATGACATCTCTATGGATTTCGTGCACGGTTTGTCGAGATCGCACAAGGGGAACGACGCCATTTGGGTGATTGTTGATCGTTTAACGAAGGTGTCACATTTTATACCCAAAAGGAAGGATGATTCTATGGAGAAGCTAGAAAAGCTTTATGCGGATAATATAGTTCATTTGCATGGTGTACCCCAGAGCATCTTTAATGACCGTGATGGTTGGTTCGCATCTAACGATTGGAGGCTCATTCATCAGTTGTTGGGTACCAAGTTGAACTTCAGCACAGCTTTTCACCCGCAGACAGATCGGCAAACTGAAAGGGTGAACAGGATGATGGAAGACATGCTTCGTATGTGTGCATTGGATTTTGGTAAAAGGTGGGAGGACCATCTTTACATGATTGAGTTTGCATACAATAACAACTACCAAACCAGTATTCAGATGACGCCTTTTGAGGCTCTATACAGAAGGAGGTGTCGTACACCTTTGGCTTGGGTAGAAATAGGAGAATCAAAGCTTTATAAGCGAAGAGAGGTTGAAGATGCTATGTTAACAATTCGGTTGATTCGGTAACAGCTACTGATTGATCAAGATAGACAGGCCAAGTACTATAATGCCAAGCATCAGAACGTGGAGTTTGCGGTGGGCGAATGGGTATACCTCAACATAAAGCCGATTAAAGGCGTATCAAGGATTCGACACTTAAAGAAGCTTAGTCCGAGGTATGTTGGGCCTTTTGAGATCTTGGAGCGAGTTGGTGAAGCCGCCTATCGGTTGGCTCTTTCGGTAGAACTGAGTGGATTACATGATGTATTTCATATTTCGGTCCTACGCAAAGCCGTGAAAGAACCAACGTATATGGTTATTATGGATCAAGTATCGGTCGATAGTGGGCTAACAACAAAATATAGACCCATTCAGATCGAGGATACGAAGGTCAAATAATTGCGGAACAATGCTATCAGGATGGTCAAGGTCCGATGGGACAATTGTGGTCATGATGAGATTTTGTGGGAGCGAGAGCAGACAATACTTGTGGAGTATCCCAAGCTTTTCTACTCAGGTGCCATTTAATTTTGTGTACTTTTCCATTCTGTAATTTCGGAACAAAATTCTTTTAGGGGGGGGGGGGGAACTGTACCTCCCTAAAACTTGTATACGAATTGGTCAATAGGTTTATAATACCCTTAATGTAGCCCTATGAAAGTTGGGGATGAATGGGTAGTGTTTTTAAGAGCTTTGGATCCATTATGGTTTCACACGGCTTGTGACATGGGTGTGTCCAGAGCCGTGTCCTTTTCTGGAATTGGCTGAGTTATGTTGAGTGTTAAACACGGTCTGGGACACGGGCGTTTCCAAAGCCGTGTCAGGCACACGACCTATGACATGGGAGTGTCCAGGGGCCCTGTCCTATTCGGGCTTGACGGTTATTGTGTCGATTGAGGAACACGGCCTCTGACACGGGCGTGTCCAAAGCAGTGTCAGGCACACGGCCTGTGACATAGGCGTGTCCAAAGCCATGTCAGGAACACGACCTGTGACACGGGCGTGTTCAGAGCCTTGTCCTGTTCTGAGATCGATGATTTCTAGTACGAATGTGGCACACGGCCTGTGACACGCCCGTGTCACAAGCTGTGTACAAACACATGAAGATGATTTTAAGAGCGAATCAGGGCCTTTCATTTTATTTAGAAAGGATCTGACGGCCCAGAATCGTCCGTGAGGATTTAAGTTCAGGAAATGAGGGTCTAAACCTCATTTCCTTTGGTCCATTCTCTTTCCAAAGAGATAGAAAGAAGGGAGAGCAAAGGGTGAAGATGGAGGAAGATTTCAGCCATTGTTGGAGCTTTGGAGCCCCAAATTGCGAGCCGAGCTCAGATCTGCGGAGACGAGTCTGTTGCGGTGGTTTTCATCCGTCTAGTTTCTTCTCCATGGTGTCGAAGCGAACCTCTAGGGTAACGATTCTCTACTTGGACATGTGAAGTCCTCTTCTGCATAGGAAACTCTCTCCCACGAGTGGGCGGTGAGTGTGAGGTATTCCTTCGGGTAGATATGGTTTATCCCCGTAGTTTTGTATATAGAGTCCGGAATTGAAGTACAGACGTAGGCATAATGTGTGAAGCCTATCCGGACATGTTGGTCTCGATCGGTGATGTTTTCATTATGCATGTATTGCCGGAGAAGACTCCGTGTCGTTTGTTTTTCATATTTTCTATGTGGTAGATTGCAACAGGGAGCCTTCGGGACTAACTCCAAGGTGCACCCGAAAAACTGGGCAGAAGCGTGGTTCTGCCATTTGGGTGGCCTGGGAGCCAACTTGCACATAACTGGGTTATGTAAAATTGCGTGATCGATTTGGGACTCGAGGAAGCTTGACCCCTAGCTATTGCTTAAATTGACGTGGAGGTGTGAGCAACGGGTTAGGTGAATCCGTACCCAATCTATGTGGATCAGTTAAGGATACCTAAGGTACATGACACTTACTGATGGCATAGATGGAGGGTCTTAGGCTTCGACCGGAAAGACTAAAATGCTCACGATGTTTGCCATCCTGGGGGTTGTGGCAAAGCCTCAGAATGGACCAGATTCACCGAGAATGTACCCTAAGAGCACGAGATGTGTGGCCGTGCGTGCCTATGCCTGTGGTGAAGTGTGCTTAAATTGTACTTTCACTATAATGTTTGATTATACTAATGAAATACAGGGAAGGAGCACCGTCACCCCAATTAAGGGGTGAGGTCATTATAATTTGGTCAGCTTTAGCTGACCGTTGCCTTGTTTTACCACCATTCAGTGGATTGTTTGTATGCAAGAATAGGTGAGCCTAGTGGCAAGTAGTGGGCTGAAGCCCTTGATATTGTGCTGGCCCTTGAAGGCCAAAGCGAAATGTTTACTTTATTATGTTCTTGTGTGGCCGGCCTGCGTGACCAAGTATGGAAAACATGTATTGTTTAGGTAAACACTTTTAAGGCCCTAAGGCCGAGATTTTGGTGTATTTTGCTCTCATTCCTACTTTGGGTTTTGTGGACATTCATGCTTTGGTATTTGGTTTCTTATAACTGTTTTAAAAGCTTCCTCTAGAATGCTCTGAGTTAGGATGTGTGCTCCTAATCTATTATCTTGGTATTAATACGTAAATCCACTAACTGTTCATGGCATATGGCGTGGGGCCTCGGCCGGACCTTCTATTATATTCCATGTGACAGATGAGGGTATTACATTATTCAATTTGTATGAGTATATATTGACTTAACTTATTTAGTCAATACAATTAAATGGAGTACATTGAATTAATATAGCACAAGCCATCACATGTAGTAGAAATAACCTACAACTTTCAGTTACATGAAATTATTCTGCTTATTATATTTATTCCTCTTAGTATTGCTGCATGTTCTGTCTTCTTCAAATAAAGGGGAGATTGTTGGGTCCATTGCCCACAATGTTACCTAGATTAGATTTGAAGAAGCATCACCATCAACACTAAGAGCATAGTTGTATTTGATGTATGCTTAAGTTTAATGATTGCAGGATGTCCTTGTAACAATGATGGGACAGATAGCCTAAGTGGCTAGGTCAGATAAATACTTACCTAGGGTGTGGAAAGATAGAAAACTGTCTAAGTGCACCGGCGTTGAGTGAAGGACATCCACTCAACACCAGATGACTTATATTGCTAGGTGAAGCCTATACAATCAAAGCCATGAAGTGGCAAGCTGAGAAAGTGGCTATGTCCACAGGCATTGAGTGAAGTTAACTCAGTCAATGCCATACAGTTTGACAAACTCAGAACCCAGTTCGACGAACTCTGAGTTCAGCTCGACGAAAAGTGAAAGCTATGTTCGACGAACTCAGAGCTCAGTTCGAAGAAAGTAAAAGCAATCAACACAGTTGAAAACTGTGAATATTTACCAAGTCCACAAGCTCACTCAATGCCATGTGAAAATGTGTTGACTAAATCTCAAAGTCAGTGTTGTTTCTTAGACACAGAAATTTAGCTAAGTCCAAATGCGTTGAGTGTAGTTCATTCACTCAACACAAGATAACAGAAGAAAATCTTTTAAGTTGTTTGGCGTTGAGTGGAGCTTACTCACTCAACGCCAAGAAGCAGAAGATCTGGCTAAGGCAGAAAGCGTTGAGTGAGGCGTGGTCACTCAACGCTCTCAATGTCATGATGTAGAAATGATCAAGAAAGAAAGCGTTGAATGAGGCGTGGTCACTTAACGCTCTCAGCGCTTAAGATGCTGAAGAAGCAGAAAAGGTTAAGGCTGAAAGCGTTGAGTGAGGCATGCTCACTCTACACTCTCAAAGCCTAAATAACTGAAAGTATGGCAAAGGCACAAGGCGTTGAGTGAGGTGTGCTCACTCAACGCTCTCAACGCCAGACATGTAGCAAAGGCTGCAAAAATGGTTAAGGCAAAAAGCGTTGAGTGAGGCTTACTCACTCAACACTATCAATGCCTAGATAGACAGAATTGTCTAAGTACTTTGGCGTTGAGTGAAGCTCATTCACTCAACTCCTATTCTACTGATGCTTGATTTTTGACTAAGTCCACAGTTGGTGATGTCAGCAAGTCAACAAGTCAACATTATTCAAATTGATAGCGTCAAAGCTACAGTACAAGCCAAATGGCGACGTACAGCTACTGTATGACAGTTGGCGTTAAAGCAAGATTACAGCTAGCCATTAATGGTGTAAGACCCACTGCTAACAGATTCGTTGGGTTGCAATAAATAAAAGGAGAAGCTCTTTACAGAATAAGGGACTGTCATAGTTATTCTTCTTAATCGCCATTGTTGCTGAAGAACAGGAAGCTCAAGATAGCAAGCCTGAAGGCTTAGTAAGTTTGCTAATTGTCTTCTTCATCGACATCAGCATGATCAGAGCAAATCTCTGAAGAAAAGACAACAAGTTTGCTGGTGTCATCTTCACCTGCACCAGCAAGTTCAGAAGGTCTTCCTTTTGAGGGAGAAGCAGAAACAAAGAACAAGTTTCTGATGATCAAGTAGCCTCTCAGTTCAACAAGCTCAAATCTGAAGATCATCTTCTAAAGCTTAGAAGAAAGAAAACAGGATAACTGGTGTTATTTTCCATCTGCACCTGCAAGATCTTCAAATATCTAGTTATACATCTCTGAAGAACATTTTTGGAGGCTGTGAAGAAGAAAGTACGGCTGAATCTCCTCAGCCCAGGAAATAAAGTGGAAGCAGAACTGTTGTCTGCAAGTTACTTCCAGCACAAGCTAAAATAATCTGTATCCTAATTGCTATGAAGAAGTTGAGTTGAGAATTTTTCAGCTCAGGTAGCAGCAAGCATTGCTGCAGTTACTTCACAGCTCCAGCAGTAAAAATCCCCGGTGCTGTAAAGAAGAAGTTAGGACTGAGTGTATCTCAGTTCAAGTAAAGGTAGACTCGGGAAATACATTCCTGGAGTCAAAGTGGGTTGAGTCTATCTCAGTCAAGGTAGTTTGGCACAGAGAAATTTCTCTTGTGTCCAATCAAGACTCTCCAACCCATTTCCATCCTGTAGGATCCTCTTGGATCTGAGTTGTAGGAGCAAATTTTCTCTGAGGTAGGATCCAGAAGTGGATCTGAGTTGTAGGGTTGTTTAGCCTGAGCTGTAGGATCCAGTTTGGATCTAAGGTAGGTGATCAGTTGATCATTAAGCTGTAGGACTCTTGATCCTGAGATAGGTGAGTCATTCTCACTGATTGGTAGGGCACTTGTGTCTGAGCTGTAGGATCCTTTGGATCTGAGGTAGGAACTTTGGGTCTGAGTTGTAGGAGAGTCATTCTCCCTGAGGTAGGATCCCTTGTGGACCTGAGGTGTGGCTATCCTCCCAGCCTGAGTTGTAGGGACTTTGGGCCTGAGGTAGGTGATCTTTGGATCACTGCATTGTAGGGCCTTGTTCCTGAGTTGTAAGTCTTGGAGGAGACTGAGAGATCCTGCGGAATTGAGGTGTAAGCTCTTAGGAGCAGAGTTTTGGAGAAGTGACTAGTCCAACAAAATAGTTGGATAAGCAGGAGGGAAAGTGGATGTGCCCTTATTAGGGGAACCACTATAAAGCATGTGTGTTTTGTGTGTATTCTCTGTGATTATTTTATTGCAGGTTGCATATCTTGAAAGCTGAATATAATCAACCAACAAAGCATCTAAATAGAAAGAAAAGAAAATATAGTCACTAAGGACTAAGAAACCTATTCACCCCTCCCCCCTCTTGGTGATTTAGCTATCCTTGAAATAAAGACTTTCACATCTTTCTAACAGTGTGTTAGATAAGGCTATTCTCCAAAACTCAGCTCCTAAGAGCTTACAACACAGATCCATCAGGATCTTTCAGTCTTCTTCAAGACCTACCTCAGACATAAGGCCCTAGCTCAGAGCAAGCTTGCTCCTACAACTCAGTGATCCGAAGATCACCTACCACTTAGAGAGAATGAATCTCCTACAGCTCAGGCACAAGGCCTTACCTCAAATCCAAAGCTGGATCCTGCAACTCAGGCACAAAGGCCCTACACTCAAAGAGAATGACTCTCCTACCTCGGGAAAACAACCCTACATCAGACACACATGCCCTACACTCAGATCAACAAATGATCCTACCTTAGCCTTTATGAAATAGGCCTACAACTCAGATATTTTAAGATCCTACAGAATAAAGAGTTTTGTTGTTGTTGATTTGACTCAAGAGAAGTTCTTTACGTCTACTACTTCCTGAGCTGAGTTAACTCAGCCCTAACTTTTTCTCAGCAACGAGAAAGTTGTTCTTCAATAGACTGTTGCTTGTGCTGAAAGTATCTCAGAAATAAGGTCTCTGGACTTACTGTTGATCGAAGACAAGGATTTGGTAGTTCTATATGGCCTTCAATCAGCTAACCTTGGGTGTAGAAATTTGAAGGCTCTGCTTAATCTTCTTTCTCAGAAAGCTTTTCTGAACTTGCTGTAGCTGGTGAAAATTGCTACAGCTAACTGGAAGAACTTTTAGTCCAACGGGTTTGAACTTCAGCTTCAGGCTCAGTAATAATGGCGAGGGAGAAGATGATGAAGTTCCACCTCTTTGCGAAATGATAAACCCTAAAAGTTGTCTTTGCATCCACCAAACTTATCCTTTTTATCTTCCGCCGTCCAACAGCTATTTGACCTGTGGGCCCACCTGAAGTTGTTGGCTGCAACTTTGCTTTTACAGGAAAAGTCATACATTAGGCCTGCGGTGCCATATGACGTGTACTGTAGCCTTCCCGTAATAATTTGAAACTTTGCTGACTCATTTTGATGTTAGAATCTGTAGACTTAGCCAAATTCTCAATTTCATCCCATGCGTTGAGTACGTTCAGTGAATAGCCTTCACTCAGTGCAAAAACACTTAGCCAAATAATTCTGCACTTCCAGGCATTGAGTGCGTTGAGTGAATGACCTTCACTCAATGCTTTTGTCCTTGGACAATCTTCCCGCTATTTTAGGCGTTGAGTGTGTTGAGTGAACTGGCTTCACTCAACGAATTTGGACTTAGTCAATTACTTCTGCACTGCCAGGCGTTGAGTGCGTTGAGTGAACCTTCATCACTCAACGCCCCTAGACTTAGTTGTTTCTCTGAACGCATGCCTTCTTGCTGAAGCGTTGAGTGAACTGGCTTCACTCAACGCTTCTGTACTTAGTCGCAACTTTCTTTATGAATGCATTGAGCGAGCCTTCATCACTCAACTCTTTGCCTGTCTTTTTGATGAGGCGTTGAGTGAACTGGCTTCACTCAACGCTTTTGTATTTAGTTAATATTTTTGATGAGCTTGCATTGAGTGAGCTGTCCTCACTCAACGCATCTATACTTAGTCAGATTTTTATGTCTATCTCTCCTTAGGCTTTAAATGATCATTGTCTGTCGATGCCTTCTTCTTTAGGCGTTGAGTGAGCTGTCCTCACTCAATGCTTCTGGACTTGGCCAGAATTCTTGACAGATCTTCAAAAGCTTGAGCTTGACTCAATACTTCTTTCTTCAGGCGTCGAGTGAGCTATCTTCACTTGATGCTTCTGGACTTATTCAAATTTATTTCTTGTCAATGTTGAGGCATTGACAGACTGTGTTGTACTCGATGCCTCTTGTTATATGCCGTTGAGTGAACTGCCTTCACTCAACATCTATGGACTTAGCCGCAAATCTGCATAGCAAACTATTGGGCTTTAACTGTCCCTTCTTTACTCAGCGCTTCTTGGCATCTGGCATTTAGTGAACTGGCTTCACTCAATGCCTGTGAAATTAGATGATTTTCAGTCTTTCCAGAATCCTTCCTTGCATCTGGCGTTGAGTGAACGAGCTTCACTCAACGCCTATGGACTTTGACAGATTTTTGTCTCTCCACCTTTCTACCTTATGACAACCTGTCTAAACTTGTTCCAAGGAACATCCTGCACATGATGAACTTGATCAACATCAAATACAAATATGCTCTTAGTGTTGATGGTGATTCCTCTTCAAATCTATGGAACATTGAGGGCAATATTCCTAATAGTAGGCCATGATTCAGAATGGTTGCCACAATGCGCATTATCAGAGATACCGCCTAGCGATATTTCTATCGCGGCGCGATAGTCCCATGACTGTATATGATCTACAGCATCTCGACGCGGTTATTGTAGAGGGGGACACATATCAACCTCCCCCTTCGAAGATTTCCTTTGAAGGCTACTCGAAGACCTCCCTTCGGCCCCTGAAAATCTCCCTGTCGTTCGAAGATTTCCTTTGAATGCGACTAGATGATCTCACTTAGTCATCCACTAAAAATAACTGTAACGAGAGAAGCTCTGTCAGCCTCGAGAAATCTTGTACTTATCATACTCAGAAAGATAATGCATATTGGTCGGCACCAAACTGGCCTCGTGGTTTCTTACCCTTTTTGGGTTTTTCGCATAAAATATCTTCTTGTGAGCTATTAGTCTTCTCCATGACTGATTGCGCACCTCTCTCTCTCTCTCGAACTTAGATGGTTCATTTCGATTTGATTGTAAGAGCGTCGAGCGACCCACAACAAAATATGTTTTTCATCTTCTTGTATTTCAAACGTGATACTCGACAAGGGGTCGTGCAACCACAACAGTATGTCGTTCACAAGGGGAAATTTTATGTTGTCACGATGGTTCATAGAGCTATGTGCCTCAATAAATAACACTTTATTAACCGCAGGGCCCACTGCCTTTTTTCGCAGTCCGCCAATTCCTCCAGCCCAATCCTTTCTTTAGGTTTTTTGAAATTAAATCACCTTCTAGGTTTTCCCCCTTCTGTCATCGCCTTCTTCCTTCAGCACCGGTCTTGCCGTTATCGTAAAGGTCTTCGTTCCCCGCAGACATGACAGATGATGAAGAAACTTGTAGTGATCCTCGTATTATAAGTTATGACTGTCCGTTTATATCATGTTTAACTTTCGTAGATCTTGTAGTTTATCCATTTTCAAAAGGTTTGATAGTCTAATTTTATCCTCAATTTACAGCTTAATGGGGGAGAAATCTTCAGTTGAAGTCATCGCCGAGGAAATTTGCAGAGAAGACGATAATGTAAGTGATGAACAAAAATTACGGTATTAATTACTATCGTAATTTTAGTTTACGATAGTGTTACTTGTTGGATCCCTAGTTCGGATTTGGGATAGGTTCACTATTAGGTTATTGACCCTTCATGTATAGCCTAGGGTCATTTTGTCAGTTCTAGGTCTAGGTCAGTTTGACTAGATTAGATAGATATTGATCTAGCCCTCAGAAGAAATCAAGATCCAGACTTAGAAGAATGACAGTTTTTAGGAGTTCAGAGAATAAGTTCGAAATTCTTCGAACTCAGCTCGACGATCGTCGATCTCCGATCGACGAACTCAGAGTCCCTACTCTGAGTTTAGCTCGACGAACTTAGAGCTCAGGTCGACGATCTTCCCTCTTCTCTCAAGTTCTATGGTCGACGAACTTCTTTCTCTGGTCGATGAACTTGGAGCTCAGCCTTGACCGTCTATTTCCCAGGATCAACTTTCTCTGATCTCAGCTCGACGAAGACAATTTCTCAGCTCGACGAACTTGGAGTTCAGGTCGACTAAATCTGTCTTGTGTTCGACGAATTCTCTCAGTATCAGTTTTGGCGTTTTCTCTTAGTTTATTTTCAGTTTGGATTATTTTAAGGCAGTAATTCTCTGGTAATTAATGCTCATATTCTCAAGAATATAGTCGTTGCTTGGCAGCATTAATTATGGATTTCACAGAGTAATTACTTAACTTATTTACTGAGACAGTTGAGGAAATGCATTTAAGACAATTCCAGTCGTTCAAGTCCCAGGATTCCAGCATTAATTCAAGGATAGAATTCAAATTCAAATGCTATTTCTGGAAGGAATATAAAAGGACTGTTTTCAGAAGATTATATAGAGAATAGAAAACAAAGAATATAGAGAATAGAGATAGAGAATTCACTGAGACACACAGACATATTCAGAGAATCTCATAGAGCACTTCATCATCAGCTTCAGAGATTTTCAAGGGACAACTATTCAATATCAGTGTAAAACCCCGTATACGGCGAGTGGGGTTGCTTGAAACCAGACCGGCCAGCCCCCCTTTTTTCTGAGACTCGGGCGAACACCAAGGGGGAACGGGGCTCGACAACATCCAGCTCGCCCAAGCGAGCCAGGCGCATGCTACGCGCGTTCGACCAACCTCGCGAGCTCGGCGTTCGACGAACTGAGCTTGGCGTTCATCGAATGGAGCTCGACATTCGTCGTTCTCTCGACCTTTTTGCCGACCTCCAGATAGCTCGCCGAGTCCTGACAGCTTGGCGGACTCGCAGATCGCGAGCAGGGCAGTCCGTGCCCGTGCTCGCCGCCCATGCCGAGTAGAGATTGCTGATGGCTACTCGCCCATCGATCTGTGAGGTATTTTTACCATTTTTCCCTCGCTGGCCTGCCCATAACCTTTCAGAACAACAGAGTTATGCTGTTGGCAGGCCAACCTGGACTACACATAGCCGTTCAGAACAACGGAGGTTGGATATTTACATGCCATTTTCAGAATTCTATAAATAGAACCCAAGAGGTACCTCAGAAAGCATGCTTCTTGTGCCCACTTGTTCCCTGATCTTCTAAGCGCTTTCTGAGGTTACCTTAGCTCTGCCTTTAGCTAAGGAGGGGAAGTGCTCTAAGATCTTCTGGGTGTGTGCTGGGTCCTCCACGTCGAGCCCTTGGGTCAGTCCTTCCTTGCTTCCTTTGTTGTTTTGCTTGCAGGAGAGAAGTAGGTACCCGATCACCCCTTCCCCACGAGTGAACTCCACAAGAGACCGATTTTTCGGTTTCAACATTTTTGTGCGGTGAGCGTGGAAAGTGATCAGTACAGAAAATCTTCAGCGAGCTCGATGATAGGAGGACAAGGGTCTGACAGGTCGGGCTTGCCGCCCCCTCCACCTATGGCCATGGTGGGAATGTTCAAAGACTTCAGGAACGAGGTACTCGGCCTCGTCAAGTTCGCACTTGGCGCGTGGGCCGAGTGCTCAACCCCAGCTGCCCAGATCACTGTCGCCCCATCTCTGGGCGAGGACGCACCCGACAGGCGAGCTGGGAAGGAGGTCGCCGAGGAAGGAAGGGGATGCGAGTTCCCCGGGCGTGAGCTCTTCCCCGGCTCGGCAAGTGGAGGTCGCATCGGTGAGATGGGCGTGCGAGATGCTCCAGCTTGCCCGGCAAGAGGGGGCAGTCCCTTCAGCGAGTTGGTCTCCTCTGCCCCAGTCCCGAAGGGGTTCAGGGAACCCAAAATGTCCTACTACACCGGGAAGGGGGACCCGGTCCAACACGTCCAATGGTTCGAGGACATGGTTTCGATCCGGCAGATGTCGGATGGCTTCAAGTGTCGACTCTTCGCCATCACCCTCAAGGAGAAGGCGAGGGAGTGGTTTCACTAGTTGTCGGCCAGCTCCATCTACTGCTTCGAGTACCTACGTCGGGGGTTCATGCTGAGGTTCACTACCTCAAAGAGGAGGAAGAAGGAGTCGGAGTCCCTATTCCACATCAAGCAGGGGGTTAATGAGATCTTGGGGAGCTATGTTGACCGGTTCCAGGAGGAGGTCACCCAGGTCCAGGAGATGTCGGGCCATAGCCTGATGATGGCTTTCACCCTGGGGCTGCAGCAGGGTTTCTTCAGGATGGAGTTGAAGAGAATTCCCCCCCCCCCTCTCCTACGAGGAGATGATGGAGAGGGTGGCGAGAGAAGTTGACGGGGAGGCATTGAATCCAGAGGTTGCCCAGAAGCTGGACAGGTGGGCCACAGAGGAAGAGAGGGAGCCGAGAGACAGAAGAGGGCATGAGGAGAGGAGAGCCAGGCCCCAGCAGAGGGAGCAGAGGGAGCTCTAGGGACAGCAGCAGCCCAGGTGGGGGCATCAAGAGCCGGACCGTCGATTGGGCTGGAGGCCCGAGTGGCAAGACTTGGGGCCACGAAGAGGATACCATAGAAGGGACCACCACCAAGGGGGCCAGGATCAGTTCCACCCCCCCCCCCCCCCCCCAAGTTGGAGGCAGATGCAGAGACCTCCACTCCCCAATAAAGACCAGGCTATGGCCATAACCATGGGGCAGAGGAGGATGGTAGCACGGAGGAGGAGGAGAGAAGTAAGGGTGGAGTTGCCCTACTGTGACTTCCATTAAGAGGAAGGGCACGCTACATCCACGTGCCCGGAGTTCCTCGAGATGAGAGGAAAAAGGGAGCGACAGCAGCAAAAAGGGCGTCAGGAGGTGAGGATTGAGGAGGTACTGCCTCGGGTGGAGGAGGATCGATGTGAAGACCGGGTGGACGTCGGGACCCGAGGAGGGATCATAGTGATCCATGGGGGGTGGGGGTTGAGGCTTCTCAGAGGGCGAGCCTCCACACCTTGTATCGTCAGAGTGTTGGCTCCTCGTCCAGGACCCCACCCCGGAGGAGAAGATTACATTCTCGAGGAGTGATATGCCAGATCATGAGGATCCATTCTGCGATGCGCTGGTCATCAAGACAGCCGTCGAAAATTTCACCGTCTCCCGGATCCTCATCGACAACGGAAGCTCCATCAACGTCATCTTTAAAAAGGAGTTCGACGCAATGAAGGTGGAGGCAAAGAGAGTGTTGGCCTCGGATGGGCCCTTGTTTAGGTTTTCGGGGGAGAAGAAGGAGGTGGAAGGAGGAGTGGGGCTCCATATCACCCTGGGGGGGGGGGTTCCGGAACTATAGGTTTATCATCGTAGATGCTCCCAGCAGCTACAGCGCCATCTTCGGGAGGCCCTCATCAGCGCCTTCCACTGCGTCCCCTCATCATTCCATCAATAATTGAAGTTTAGTGTCGAGGGGATCCAGGTCCGGGTCTGGGGTGGCCCTAAAGTAGCAAGGGAATGCTACGTCACCACCGTGAACTCCATATCTTGGCAGCAGGGAGCTAAGGAGATGGAGCGGATGATGGAGGAGGCAGAGCAGGAGGCTGGTAGGGAGGAGATGGAGAGCTGCACCGAGGTAGAGGTGAAGGAGGAGATCGGGAGGAGTTGGCCGAGACAATGGCCGTAGAGGAAGAGGTGGAGGCGGAGGTCTTCATCCCAGAGGAGAGGGACATTGGAGAGTGGGGGGAGCAGTCCAGGCTGGAGGTTACAGAAGAGGTGGTGGAGCTGGAGGTTCTCACCCTTGGAGGTCGGGTGGAGAAGGTTCGCGTCAGCGGAGGGCTGACCCTGGAAGCTCAAGGCAGGATGCTGGCATGCATCCACAAGAACGTGGACATCTTCGCATGGAGCGCCACAGAGATTCCGGGTGTTGATGTGGATGTGGCTTGCCACCGCCTCAACCTGGACCCGGGAACACGCCCCGTCTAGTAGAAGAAGGGATCCACCACGGACAAGCTGGCCGAGCCCATCAGAGAGGAGGTGGCAAAACTTCTCAAGGCCGGCTTCGTATCCAAAATACAATACTCCTACTGGAAGGAGACGGTCGGAGGCACATGTGTATCGACTTTTCTTTCCTTAATAAATCGTGCCCTAAGGATTGTTATCCCTTGTCTCGGATCAACGTGTTGGTTGATTCAACCGTTGGTTTTTCTATAATAATCTTTTTAGATGTGTTTTCAGGTTACCACCAAATCAGCATGCACCCCCGGACGTCAAGGACGTCTCATTCATCACGGGGGATGGGTGCTACTGCTATAAAATGATGCCATTTGGGCTGAAGAATGCAGGGGCGACCTACCAAAAGATGATGGACATGGTCTTTACGGAACAGAAGGGGAGGAACCTGGAGGTGTACGTGGATGACCTCATGATCAAGAGTCAGGATGTAGACTCTCACCTTCGGGACCTAGAGGAGACCTTCGCCACCCGGTGCAAGTACAAGATGCGATTGAACCCACTGAAGTGTGTCTTCGGGGCCAGTAGGGGAAAATTCTTGGGGCATCTCCTCACCCCCGTGGGGGTCGAGCCGAATCCTGATAAGGTCAAGGCTATCATGGAGCTGGGGTCGCCATGAAATTCTAAGGAGGTGCAATGATTGAAAGGGAAGCTGGCAGGTTTAAGCAGGTTCCTCTCCCGGGCCGGGGATAGGTGCTCCCCCTTCTTCAAAACACTAAGGGAGGGCCAAAAATTTGAGTGGACCAAGGAGTGCGAGGAGGCATTCCAAGATCTTAAGGTACAGTTGACGCAGGCTCCGTTGCTCCAAGGGCCGAAGGAGGGGGGGACCTACTCTTATATCTCGGGGTCAGAGCGGAGGCCTTGAGCTCTATCTTGGTGCATGAAGAGGGGAAGAGGCAGCTCCCCATATACTACGTGTGTCGGGTCCTGAGAAAGCCCGAGCTCCGATATCCAATCTTGGAGAAGCTGGCCTTCTCCTTGATCATCTCGGCCCGAAGGATGCAGCCCTACTTCCAGGCACACTCCATCCGAGTGGTGACTGACCATCTCATCCACAACATCTTCGAGGGGGTGGAGCATTCAGGCATGTTGGCCAAGTGGTCGGTAGAGTTGAGCGAGTTCGGCATCTCCTTCGTCCCCCGCCTCTCGATCAAGGCCCAAGCGATGGCTGACTTTTTAGCCGATTACATGATCGATGTGGTGGAGGAAGAGCTCACTCGTCCGACTCCATGAAAGGTGAAGGTAGATGGCGCTTTAGAGAGGCATTCCCCGGGGGTGGGGGTGATCTTGGAAAGCCCCCAGGGAACTAGAATCGAGCAAATGGTAGTAGTGCACTTCCCCATCACTAACAACCAGGCCGAGTATGAGGCCGTGATAGTAGGGCTGCGCCTGGCCAGGGAACTAGGAGTGTTGGACGTGGAGGTCCTCACTGACTCAATGGTGATAGCTTCCCAGATCAACGGGGAGTTTGAGGCAAGAGAGCCTACCCTACGGCTATACTTAGACAAAGTAAAGGGGGTCGTCGACACGTTCCAAACTTTTTTCCATCCGACACGTGCCCCAGGAGGAGAATGAGTAGGTCGATCAGCTAGCGAAGCATGGTCCCCAGGTGGGGGGGTACCATCACCGATCTATTCCGCCCTTCCATCGATGAAGGAGAGTAGATGGAAATAGAATGACATCCCTCGTGGATGGATCCGATCACGAATTTCCTCTCCACATGAGAGTATCTGGAGGGGATGGATAAGAAGAGGCTCAGACACAAATCAGCATACTATCTCCTCTAGGACGGGCAACTGTATAGGAAGGCTCTCTCGGGAATGTTCGCCTGTTGCATGGCTGAGGGGTAAGTACAAAGAATCATGGAAGAAGTCCACTCCGGGGAGTGTGGGAGTCACTCCGAGAGTCAGACCCTGGAAGGAAGGATCGTCAGGCAAGGGTATTTCTGGACAACCCTGGGTCGCGATGCTATGGAATTCGCAAGGAGATGTTACAAGTGCCAACTGTTTGCCCCCCTCCAGCTACAACCGACCCAGTACCTCAAGAGCATCACATCCCCCTGGCCCTTTGAAATTTGGGGAATGGATTTGGTCGGGCCATTCCCCCAGGCCAGTGGGCAAAGAAGGTTCCTGTTGGTGATGATTGATTATTTCTCTAAGTAGTTGGAGGTGAAGGCGCTGGCCAAGGTGACTTCTCAGGTCATCAAGAACTTTGTTTGGGGGGAGATCATCTGCCGCCACGGGCTGCCCCAGGCTATTGTCACGGACAACGATCCTCAGTTCGCCAGCACAGAATTCACCAGCTGCTGCGGGCAGCTCAGGATCAACCTCAGGTTCGCCTCGGTTCACCACCCCAGGAGCAACGGGCAGGTGGAGACCGCAAATAAAATTATTGTAAACCTCCTAAAGAAGAAAGTAGAGAACCTGAAAGGGAGCTGGGTGTAGCAGCTTCCCTCGGTTCTCTAGGCCCTGAGGACTACCCCCAACACAGCCACAGAAGAGACCCCTTTCAAACTCTCCCATGGATGTGAGGCGGTACTCCCTATAGAATTTGAAGTTCAAACGCCCCGGGTGGTCACGGCCGGGGAAGGCAGGGAAGAATGGCAGGCCGAGAATGAGGAAGAGATGCGGCACTCCATGTATATGGTGGAGGAGCTGCATGACCTCTCAGCCATCCGACAAGAAGAGGTGAAGAGAAGAATGGATAAGTACTTTGACAAGCACGTCAGAGTCAAACAATTTGCGGAGGGGGACTTGGTCCTGAAAAAGGTGGATGCAGTAGGAAGGTCGGCAACCGTGGGGAAGCTCAACCCCAACTGGGAAGGCCCATGCATTGTAGAAGAAACGTTGAGATCAGGAGGGTATCGACTCCAAAATATTGAGGGTGAGCCCTAAGTCTCACCTGGAGCGGTGACGACCTGGAACACTTTTATCCTTGAGAATGTGTAAGTGATGTTTTATTCTTAATAAAGCTTCTTAATGTGCTAATTGTGCTGCAGTAACTCATACAATAAAGTGAAGTATTCATTTGATAGACCTCGAGCAGATCTCGTTGTCAGGCTCTCACCTAGCTGGCAGGGTTGGATGTCACTCGATGGTGTCTTCCTGGACCCTGAGCCAATCCTGCTGCCAGGCTCTCACCTAGCTGACAGGGCTGGATGTCACTCGATGGTGTCTACCCGGACCCAGAGCAGATCCCGCTGCCAGGCTCTCACCTAGCTGACAAGGCTGGATGTTACTCGACGGTGTCTACCCGGACACCGAACAGATCCCATTGTCAGGCTCTCACCTAGCTGGCAGGGCTGGATGTCACTCGACGATGTCTACCCAGACCCCGAGAAGATCCCACTGCCAGGCTCTCACCTAGCTGGAAGGGCTGGATGTCACTCGGCGGTGTCTATCCGAACGCCGAGTAGATCCCGCTATCAGGCTCTCACCTAGCTGACAGGGCTGGATGTCACTCGATGGTGTCTTCCTAGACCCAGAGCATATCTCGCTGTCAGGCTCTCACCTAGCTGGCAGGGCTGGATGTCACTCGACGGTGTCTACCCGAACCCCGAGCAGATCCCGCTGCCACGCCCTAGCTAGCAGGGATGGATGTCACTGGATGGTGTCTACCCGAACCCCGAGCAGATCCCGCTGCCAGGCTCTCACCTAGCTGGCAGGACTGGATGTCACTCAATGGTTTCTACCCGGACCTCGAGAAGATCCCACTGCCAGGCTCTCACCTAGCTGGCATGGCTGGATGTCACTCGATGGTGTCTACCCAGACCCCAAGCAGAACCCGCTGCCAGGCTCTCACCTAGCTGACATGGCTGGATGTCACTTGATGGTGTCTACTCGGACCCCGAACAGATCCCGCTGCCAGGCTTTCACCTAGCTGGCAGGGCTGGATGTCACTCGACGGTGTCTACTCAGACCCCGAGCAGATCCCGCTGTCAGGCTCTCACCTAGCTGGCAGGGCTGAATGTAACTCGGCGATGCCTACCCAGACCCCGAGTAGATCCTGCTGTCAGGCTCTTGCCTAGCTGGCAGGGCTGGATGTCACTCGATGGTGTCTACCCGGACGCCGAGCAGATCTCGCTGCCAGGCTCTCACCTAGCTGGCAGGGCTAGATGTCACTCGACGGTGTCTACCCGGATCCCGAGCAGATCCCGCTACCAGGCTCTCAGCTAGCTGGCAGGGCTGGATATCACTCGATGGTGTCTACCTGGAACCCGACCAGATCGCGCTGCCAGGCTCTCACCTAGATGTCAGGGCTGGATGTCACTCGATGGTGTCTACCCGGACCCCGAGCAGATCCCGCTCCCAGGCTCTCACCTAGCTGGCAGGGCTGGATATCACTCGATGGTGTCTGCCCGGACCCCGAGCAGATCCCGCTGCCAGGCTCTCACCTAGATGACAGGGATGGATGTCACTCGATGGTGTCTACCCGGACCCCGAGCAGATCCCCCTGCCAGACTCTCACCTAGCTGGCAGGACTGGATGTCACTCGACGGTGTCTACCCGAACCCCAAGCAGATCGCACTGCCAGGCTCTGACCTAGCTAGCAGGACTGGATATCACTCGACGGTGTCTACCCGGACCCCAAGCAGATCCCGCTGCCAGACTCTCGCCTAACTGGCAGGACTGGATGTCACTCGATGGTGTCTACCTGAATCCCGATCAGATCTCGCTACTAGGCTCTCGCCTAGCTGGCAGGGCTGGATGTCACTTGATGGTGTCTACCCGGACCTCAAGCAGATGCCACTGCCAGGCTCTCACTTAGCTGGCATGACAGGATGTCACTCAAGGAAGTCCTGTACTCTCCAGATGTTATCCAAGAAGTTTGGCATTTTTCCTAAAAACAGGGGAGAAACTCTTCACAGGCGGGTTGAGACTAGACAACTCAGCTCGACCTCGGTGGAAGGGTGGCAAGCCGGGACCTTGGATCTCGCTGAAGGGAGGCGGGCTCTGGCAGGACGCATCACCCCTTCTCAATTTTACTTGTGAAAGTTTTTTATTTTGGTCTTATATTGATAAAAAGATAGGTAGCGAGCGAGCGAGCTGGGGGGAGGGGGGTGGGGGGTGGTGTGCCCAATGCGGCGGGTAGTCCACCCCCGGATCATCTGAATATTGGCGAGCCCTCAAGGTCCACTCTCGGGAGCGAGTCCTAACAACCACCCTAGTCACCAAATCTATCTTCGCGAGGTCGCTAGGGGAAGAGCTCCCGGGCAAGCACGTCACTGCAAAAACCCAGATAAAAGATAGAAAAACTAGACAAAAATCCATATCCAAAATTCTTCAATTGTATAACATTAATTACAGCGGGAGCTCGCCTCGGTGAGAGTACAAGAAAAGCGAAGAAAATAACAGATCAGCATTTGCCTCCCTTGCCGGACTGGCGATCCTCCCCCCCCCCCCCCCCCCCCTTCACCGGACAAGTCCTGGAAGCCCTTCCCGAAGAGCACGTCGAAGCTATCTTCCTTCTCGATGGGCGGCGTCACCAGGAACAGGCTCGACATGAGGTTCCGGACTGAGATCTCCTAGCAGCCCTCCACCAACACTCATGTATCCTTCATCATTTGGAGGGTACATTCGGCGGTCTGGATCGATTTGACCCGCAGCCTCTCAGCAACGTCAGCCTCGCCGAAGATACTCGGGCTCTTGTACGGGAAGGAGGGCTCGACATCGTGAGCTGGTAAGAAGATCTCCGCTTGGCAGCGAACCTCACGGCTAAGGCTCGTGTTCTCCTCCTTCAGCTTCGCGTTCGCCCCCTCCAGCTCGACAAGACGGGCGCGTAGCTGGCCATTCTCGTCTTCCAGACCGACAGCGTGAGTCCGTAACTCCCTGGCAGCCTCAACATCCTGGATAACAAGGCATCCCATTTATGAGGGCGGAAATTTCTAAGTATAAAGGAAAGGAAGCAGCCCGATGCTTACCAATCCGCCGGAGGCTTGGGATAGAAGGTTCTCAGTAATGTCGAGCTGCCTCGCCAGGTAGGCGGCCTTATCCTTTGCGACGTCGCGTGCCTGCTCGGCTTTTTGGAGATGGTTGCTGAGATTGAAGCTGCGGCGGACCATCATATGCTGGAGCTCCATGGCCCGCATGTGGGCCTGCATCCCCTCATACCCGAGCTGCCGCAGGGTCATGACCTTGTATGCCTCGGTGTCCTCGCGACCATAGAGGCCAAAGCCGAGTGAGTAGGCGTGACCGGTGGAGAGCTCGCGGTCAGCTCAAGAGGGGTGGAGGGTGGAGATGGAGACTCGGTGGGCCAGCGCGTCCCACTGGACCATGGGCTCTCCATCCGAGTCCTTCCACCTCCCCAAAAGCCGAAGAGGGGATGTTCCTTCGGCGTGGCGGGCTTACGAGCCACCTTCTTCATGGCAAGGGGAGCAGAGGTCTCACCACTCCTCTGCCAGTTGCTCGTGATCTCCTTGAGCGGGCTCTTCGACGACGCATCTGGAATGATCTCGGGCGAGCTCATGTACTTGGGCTTTGTTGTTGTTGTTGATTGCTCGCCCGAGGAACCATAATTGCCCTTCTCATTCTCTTTGGCGGTGGTTGACGACGGAGCGGGCTTGACCCCGCATCCTCAGGTCGCTTCTTGCTAGAGGAGGGATTAGAGGAAGCCGCCATGTCTCGACAAGCCGCCTCTGCCGCCCTCTCGCGAGCAAGAGGGTCCATGTATAATCCCGAGTGCGTGAATGGCGGGTTCACGGGGATCAGTTGTTCCCCTGCATGAAAAGACTTAGAAAATTTCCATGATGATATGGCGAACTGAGCAATGGGAAAGAAAACAATACCTTCACCGGGTAGAACGGGGCAGAGCGAGTCGAGGCCCCTTCGCAGGAGGGCGACCTCGAAGTCTTTGTGGAGGAAGAACTTGTGGAGCTCGGCATCATTGTCGGACACGGTCGGTGGGAGGTAGACGTCCTCTCCCTTCTGCTGGGGTGAGTAGGGGATGTTGCCTAGATTGCCCCTGATAAAGGCGATCTTGGTCATCCAGTTGTGGTGTTTGTTCGCTATCTTGCGAACCTTGATGAGCGAGCCCCCAAAATAGGTGACTCCATCCGGAGTCGCCTTGTAGGAGAAGAGTTTCCTGAACACAGTCAGGTTGAACTCTATCCGCTCTCAGTGGAGGTAGCAGGCGAACGCAACCATCATGGAGATGGCGTTCGAGTTAAGCTGCGCGGGTACCGTGCCGTAATACTTCAGGATCTGGCGGACTTCCGGCCAGAGGGGTAGGCGCAAGCCCACCTCGAAATGCGAGATGGGAAGGAGAGCTTGTCGTCATAGAAGGTATTGACCGCCTCCCCTTCCCTCGGCCGGCGCGCCTCGAAGCCGGTCGGAACATGGTCGCTGATGAATTCGGCAAGCTCTGCCTCGGTGGTGTTCCCGTCAAAGAAGCAGTAATCCCTGAAGTGTTGGGCGCATTTGGAGCGACCGTCGGCATCGGGGTTAGTCTTGCCCATCCTCGCGGAAGGGGTTGGAGTGCGAAGTGCGAGAAGAAAGAGTGCGGGAAAAGAGAGAAAGTAGGCAGTTAAGACGATGGTACGGGGTGGGTGGTGGGGGGCTATTTATAGAAAATGAAATCTGGGGCCAAGCTATCCAATCGGCCCAGCTCGCCATCCCAGCTCGCCGACTTCTGACGCGTCCCATCCCATGCCGAGTTAGATATAAAGTAATGCATATACCATTATTCGAATACCAAGTACTGGTTTAAAAAATGTTCGAAGTTGTTTCAGGAATCACATACAAAAATAAAAAAGCAAGGCGCACGAGCAGAGGGGGGACTAGGAGGCGAGTGTTGGTCAGCTCAGCAATCGAGCCGCCTTCTATATACCCCGGCCTCGCATCCCACGCCCCCCACTAGACTGTCGCGAGCGGAGAAGCTCGCGGATCCACCCCGAATTCCTCTACGCCCCTGAAAGGCCGTCGTCGATCTCATCCAGAAGCCGGGAAGGAGACATCACTTTTCCAGCTGGGTTGCCCCTCACCTCATCAGCGAGCCGCACGTAGGCGCACTGTAGTGCCTTGTTGACCTCCTGCACCTCGCGCAGGCCGCACACGAGCTTCATGAAGAGCTTGATCCCCCTCCTCGTCAGCTCGTCGTTCTCCACTTCAGGGCCCAGATAAGAGTCCAGCGAGTTTGGGGAAGGGAGGGGGGAATAGTGGGCTATCCACGAAGAGTCCTCGGCCGCGAATTGGCTAGGGAGAGTTGTGAAGACAAAAACATCAGCAAGTGGAGGTGTCCCGGAAAATCACATGACAAGAATCGAAGGCCAAGCTTACCTGACGAGCTCGGCATCTCCAAGACGGTGCGGGGAGGGACGAATCTCAGGTCCTTCCCGCGGCCTGGGCGGCACGTTCCCTATGAGAGGAGGTCGAATCCCGGAATAGGGATGGTTTCCACACCTGCCCCCATGGTCCCGATAGGTTGCTGAGGGGAAGGGCCGCGGACCGGCGAGTTCAGCTTCTACGAGTCCACCCCCAGGGTCCCAAAGGGGGGCGACGGGTCCCGGGAACAATTCTCCAGAGTTCTGAATCGCGAATCGCAAAGTACGTTCTTGGCTCACAGGGTGGAGTCTCGCGGCGTGGTGCCTTCATTGCCATCCAGCTAGCTGTCCGGGTAGTCGCAGAGGTCAACAACATTTTTGCCCTTTTCAAGGGCAGGCAGATTGGAGGAGCCAGTCCCATGCTCTAGAGCTGTCTTCAGGTCATCAAAGATGGTCTCGCCCGCCGGAGGAAATGGCTTCGCCCTCTTGGTGGAGTTGGGCTCGGCCGAGCCACCCTGCGAGACGACGAGTGGAACTGCAGTCAGGGTAGCTACGCTAGCAGAGGAAGCCTGGCGAACTCGGGAAAGTCGCTCTTTGATCTCTTTTGGGATCTGCATCTCGGCAGGGCTAGAGCAAAGGGAATGACAAGAGTCAGGCAGGTATGCAGGCGTATATATATATATATATATATATATATATATATATATATATATATATATATATATATATAGCCACAGGTGGACCCCACCCCAAGATTCTCTCTGGCTCCCCCCGCACTCGCCAAACACTTGGGGTTGGATATTTCTTTCCGAGCTTTGTCAAGCTCAAAAAGAGTGGGGATTGTGTACAACCCCGTATCCGGCGAGTGTGGTTGCCAGGAACCAGACGAACTAGCCCCCCTTTTTTCTGAGACTCGGACGAACACCAAGGGGGAATGGGGCTCGGCAACATCCAGCTTGCCCAGGCGAGCCCGCCGCATGCTACGCGAGTTCGACCAACCTCGCGAGCTCGCCGTTCGACGAACTGAGCTTGGCATTCGTCAAACGGAGCTCGAAGTTCGTCATTCTCTCGAACTTTTTGCCGACCTCCAGATGGCTCGCCGAGTACTGACAGCTTGGCGGGGTCGCAGCTCGCGGGCAGGGCAGTCCGTGCTCGTGCTCGCCGCCCTTGCCGAGTAGAGATTGCGAGGGATACTCGCCCATCGATCTGTTAGGTATTTTTACCATTTTTCCCCTGCTGGCCTGCCCATAACCTTTCAGAACAGCGGAGTTACATTGTTGGCAGGCCGACCTGGACTGCACATAGCCATTCAGAACAACGGAGGTTAGATATTTGCAGGCCATTTTCAGAATTCTATAAATAGGACCCAAGGGGTACCTCAGAAAGCATGATTCTTGTGCCCACTTGTTCTCTGATCTTCTAAGTGCTTTTTGAGGTTATCTTAGCTCGGCCTTTCGCTAAGGAGGGGAAGAGCTCTAAGATCTTTCAGGTGTGTGGTGGGTCCTCCACGCCGAGCCCTTGGGTCAGTCCTTCCTTGCTTCCTTTATTGTTTTGCTTGCAGGAAAGAAGTAAGTGCACGATCACCCCTTCCCCAAGGGTGAACTACACAAGAAACCGATTTTTCGGTTTCAACAATCAGTCCAAAAAGCTTATGAAGATCTTCAAAATATTGAATACCTACACCCTATGCAAAGCTCTCATCTTCGTGAACCATTCAACATCTGAAGGGGAGCTTTGACAAGATCAAATCCACTAGTCTTCTCTTAGACTGTTGACAGAGAAGAACATCATCAATTTTCTTTTTCCCACTGTGTACAGGGTTATAACTCCCTTCAAAAGTTAACCCCTTGGTTGATAAGTCTCCTGATCAAAAGACTTAGTTTGGTTTTTGGGAACCTGATCAAAAGCTCAAAAGGGTTGTTAGATCTTCCTTGAAAAAATAGGTCTTGTGGTGACAGGGTACCTGAGCAAAAACCTATGGTGGTAGGGCACCTGATCAAAAACCTGTAGTGGATTCTTACCAGGGTGGTAGAAGAGTATATGCACCCAAGTTTAGGGGAACCACTATAAATTTCTTGTGTCGTCTGGATTGCCATATTGTTTATTTTCTGTGTGTTGTGAGTGTTTTGTTTTTATTCTCTCTTCACATATACTTATCACATATTTTTATCCGCTGTAAAAATTAATTAAAGTTTTAAAATACTCTACTCACCCCCCTCTAGAGTTAAGCAGATCTATCCCTCACTTGGTATCAAAGCATATCTAATATCACTTTCAATTGGTATTAGAGGGTAAGGTTGTTTGGTTTTACATGCTAACACATGAACCAAAAAATCTTTGATAGATCTAATTATCTATAGTGTCTCTCTTATATATCATGACACAAAATAAATAATATTCAAGAACCAGACCTCCAGTCTGCAATCTGAATAAGTTTGCAATCTGGAAGACAAGAATTAGATTATATATGAACTCTATTGATGAAGATATATACAATTTTATCTTGATATGTCCCCCTACTCCTTCTACCTCAACTTCAACAAGCACTTCAGCAGTTCCACCACCTGAGTGGACAGATGCTCAAAAGAAGTTGAAGATGGCTGATGCTAAAGCCATGAACATTCTGGCACAAACCATGTGTGATGACATCTTTTCAAAGGTTGCTAAATGCACATCAGCAAAGGACATTTGGGACTCTCTAAACCAAATGGTTGCAGGATCAGCTAATGAGAGAAAGGACAAAATATCTCATCTCATCTCTCAATATGAAAATTTCAAGAAATATGAATCAGAATCAGTGGCTGACATGTATAGCAGACTCATCCTAATCATCAATTAGCTGAAGAATCTGGACAAGAATATCTCACTGACTGAGATAAATGACAAAATCCTTATGTGCTTCCCTAGCTCATGGGATTCCAGGATCTGGCCAATCAAGGAGGCCAGAAGCCTAAATGGAATATCTACAGGGGCTCTTCTAGGCAAGCTCAAATCTTTTGAGCAGCTTATTAAGACCAGAGAAGCAACTGAGCAGAATACTTCTTTATCAGGAAGGAAGGCGCAGAATATTGCTTTTAAAGCATCTGAAGAATCTGAAACTCTACCAGTGTTGCAGATTAGAGACCGGGTGGTCTGGCGGTCTAACTCTGGCGGGTTGCAGTCCGGGCGGTCTGTCGAGTTCTCTCCTGCGGTTTGTTGCTGTCCTATTTCTGTTGGTACTCTGGAGGTTTGTCATTCTGTCCCTAGCGACTTGGAGACCGGGCGACCTGGCGGTCTAGTGTGGCGGCTTGATATCTTTCTCTTATGGTTGTCGAGCGGTTTGCCCATTCACCAAACCGCACGGCTTGGCGACTTGTATTTATGTTAAACTGCTTGTACATGATATTTTTAGTCTCACATTGTTTATTTGTAATCTCTCTCATCTACTCCATTCTATAAAAGGGAGGTTATACCATGTAATTGATACCTTTTTTGGAATATAAAAATTTCTGTTTGTCCATTTTCTAGACTTCCTTTTTCTGTTCACACATGGTATTAGAGCCCGTGATCTTGTCCGCCTGATTCAGTGCCTCTCTCTACCCGCGCGACCTGATCTCCTTCTTTCCTCTTGTTCACGCAACCTCTCCTCCTTTAGTCGCTGCTCTTTGTTCGCACAATCTGATCTCCTTCTTTGTTTTTATGGCCTTCTTCTTCTCTGCGGACTGTTTTCGCGGCTTCTCGGACTTCAGTTCGCGCGGCCTGCTCTCTTCCCGCACAACTTCTTCCTTTTCTCTATTGCGGCTTCTTCTTCTGTCCGTTGTGGTCTCCTGTTTCCGCCCCGGCCTCTTTCTTCCCCCGTGGCCTTTCTCTCTTCCCTCTAACCACGCGGCTTCTTCCATGTCCCTTACTAGCTCTTCAACCACCACAGCTACTCTCGTCACAACTCCACCTCCTTCTCCCGTTCCCTCCGGGAATCTTGGCACCGTATCCAAGCTTGTTGGTTCCAACTACCCGGATTGGAGCGTCTCCTTCACCTTCCTCCTCCGCTCACAATGCAAATGCCACCACCTTACCGATGATCCTCCTGTCACCACGTCTGCTGAATTTGATGACTACGATGCTAGCGATGCACTTGTCCGCACTTGGCTCGCTAACAGTCTTTCTGATGAATGTATTCCTGTTATCCCTCATGATGAGATGGTCAAGAAGGTATGGCTTCATCTTGCTGCTCTGTACTCAAAGGGGGCTAAGACGTCCCGCATTTATACCTTGTATGCGTACCTCTTTGCCCGCCCGTCTATGTCTCCTACTGCCGCTTATCAACAAGTTCAAGCTCTTGGGGCTGAGATCCTTCAACATCGCCCCTTCTCTGCGGATCTTGCCGAACAGCACAAGCACTTTCAAGAACTTCTTGTTGTGTGCTACCTCCTCCGGCTTCCTGATTCCTACGACATGATTCGCCAACAAATCTTGGGTGAAGCGGACTCTCCCAACTTGGATACAACGGCCGCACGCATTGCAGCGGTTACATCTCTTCTTCAGTGTCCGCTTCTGTCTTCTCCTCCTCCAGAACAATATGCTCACCAGACTCAACGGAGCAGCTCTGGTAGTCGCAACCATCATTCCGGTGGTAGGGGGGTCTTCCCGCTTCATCTGCTCTCACTGTGGCCGCACCGAGCATCTTATGGATCGATGCTGGATGAAGCATCCACATCTTCGCCCTTCTGGATATGCTTCCACCTCCTCTTCCAAGCCATCCGCTTCGGTGGTCACTTCCTCAGGTAGTTCTCACGTGGTTACTCAAGGTAAATGGCTCATCAACTCTGGTGCAACTAATCACATGACGGACAATCCACAATGCTTTTCTCTCCTTGAAACGCATGATCGGTTGCCTCCGGTCCTTATTGCAGATGGCTCTCCCTCCCCGGTTCATGGAACGGGAGTGGTTCATGTCACTCCGTCTCTTCACTTGGCCGACACTCTCTATGTGCCCAAGTTTCCCTGTAATTTGTTGTCAGTTACATCTTTATGCAAGAAGCTTCAATGCTCCATCACATTCACTACCACTTCTTGCTCTTTTCAGGATCCAAGCTCCCAACGGACGATTTCTACTGGGACTGAGAGCGGCGGCCTCTACTTTCTCGACAACGTTTTTTCTCTCTCCGCCTTCTCCTCCTCTTCTACAGATCTCCTACAATGGCATCTCCGCCTTGGGCATCCTCCTCCACGGCTTCTTCATTAGCTGCTACCTCACCTCCCTCCGCACAGTTCTCCTCTCAACTGCGATGCCTGTCAGCTTTGCAAGCATCACCGTTCCTCCTTCCACCCAAACCAAGGTCGTGGTTCTACCCGTCCATTTGATCTTGTTCACTCCAACATCTAGGGCCCTGCTCCTACCCTCACCGTTGGTCGGGGTAGCTCTTATTTTGTGACTTTTATTGATGATTTCTCACATTGTACTTGGGTGTATCTCTTACGAGACCGCTCTGAACTATTTGATGTATGACAATCTTTTTATCATTTAATCAAAAATCAGTTTGATGTTTCTATTAAAGTATTACGCTCTAATAATGCCAAAGAATACGTTAGTCAAGCCTTTTCCTCATTTTGTACGCAACATGACATTCTTCATCAAATAAGTTGCGTTTACACCTCCCAACAAAATGGGGTGGCCGAACGTAAAACCCGTCACCTCCTTGATGTTGCTCGTACCATTCTTACGCAAATGCATGTCCCCCGCTCCTACTGGGGCTATGCTGTTCTCATATCTTGCTACCTCATCAATCGCATTCCCTCCACTATTCTCCGCGGTAAAATTCCCTTCTCTATTCTCTATCCAGGAAAGGATCCCTTTCTTCTTCCTCTACGTATCTTTGGCTACACGGCATTTGTGCATGCTCCCTCCACCACCCGTGACAAACTCTCCCCTCGCTCCACCAAATGTGTCTTTCTGGGCTACTCTATCACTCAGAAATGCTACTGTTGTTTTGACCCCATCCTTCACAAACAGTTCGTCTCCGCGGACGTTACCTTCTTCGAAAATGCTCCCTATTTCTCTAACGACTACTCTCCTCTTCCTGTGGAATCTAGTCTTCCTCCTCTTCCCTC
Organism: Platanthera guangdongensis; assembly: GCA_039583875.1. Taxonomy (NCBI): domain Eukaryota; kingdom Viridiplantae; phylum Streptophyta; class Magnoliopsida; order Asparagales; family Orchidaceae; genus Platanthera; species Platanthera guangdongensis. The sequence continues at coordinate 148,066,273 of CM077164.1, forward strand.
CAGCCCATCCCCTCCTACTGAGGTCTTTCCTCCTCCTCCATCTCCATCCTCTACTCCTCCCTTTCCACCTCTGCCATCTCCCTCATCTTCGCTGTCGTCGCTCTCTCCTCTCGGGCCAGCTCTTTCCACCACGGATGCTCCGGATACTGAGGCTCCTACTGACCTGGACCTCCCTATTGCCCTTTGCAAAGGGGTTCGGGCTTGTACCCAGCATTCGCTTGCTGCAGTTGTTTCATATGATCGTCTGACGCCTGCTCGCAGGGACTTTGCACTGGCTATCTCTTCCACTTCCACCCCCCCGTTCCTATCAGGAGGCCCTTGCCATTCCGCATTGGAAGGCTGCCATGGATGACGAGATTGCTACTCTCACTAAACGGGGTACCTGGGCCCTGGTTCCTCCTCCTGTTGGCACTGATGTTGTTGGCTGTCGCTGGGTTTTTGTGGTGAAATTCCTCCCCGATGGCAGTGTGGATCATTACAAGGCTGGACTTGTTGCCAAAGGATTTACCCAAACTTATGGCGTTGATTACTTTGACACCTTCTCTCCAGTTGCTCATCTCAGCACTATTCGGGTCCTTCTCTCTGTGGCTATCAACAGAGATTGGCTCATTTCACAACTGGATGTGAAGAATGCCTTTCTTTATGGGGATCTTCAAGAGGATGTTTACATGGAGCAACCTCCGGGGTATGTTGATCAGGGGGAGACACATGTTTGCCGGCTCAAGAAGGCTATCTATGGCCTAAAATAAAGTCCTTGCGCTTGGTTTGACAAGTTTAGCGGGATTATGGCGGTTGTTGGTTTTACGAGGAGTTCTGCTGATCACTCCCTATTTACTCATAAAACTTCTCTGGGCCTAGTGGTGCTTGCAGTATATGTAGATGATATTCTTCTCACTGGAGATGACCAAGCTGGGATAATATTGACCAAGAAGCATCTTCGGCAACACCTGGTTACAAAGGATATGGGCTCTCCAAAATACTTTCCGGGGATAGAAATTTCTCGGAAGCCCGCTTCTCTTGTCCTATCTCAACGGAAGTATGCTCTTGACTTGTTAAAAGAGGCAGGGTTGACTGGGGCTAAACCCGCCCGATGTCCCATGGCGACTGGAGAAGATAAAACATGGACAGATGACTCTCCTCTTCTTTCTGATGTTACGAGGTACAGAAGTCTGGTTGGTAAAGTCATATATCTCACAATGACCAGACCTGACATTGCATATGCTGTTGGCAAGGTTAGCCAATTCATGCAAGCTCCTAGGGAGTGTCATTTACAGTCGACCTTAAAGATATTGGAGTATATTAAATCAGCTCTCGGAAAAGGACTTCTCTTTCAGAAGAATGAGCATTTAAGGGTTGAGGCGTACTCTGATTCAAGCTATGTCGATGACAAAGGAGATCGCAAGTCTACTTCAGGTTTTTGCACCTTTGTGGGGGGAACCTTGTGAGCTGGAAAAGCAAGAAATAGTCGGTAGTCTCCAGGTCCAGTGCAGAAGCAGAATACCGAAGTATGACATCGATCACGTACGAGCTGAAGTGGTTACGGGCTCTTATGCTTGACTTAGGAGAGGTCTACGACCATCCTCTACCTATGTTTTGTGACAACAAAGCCGCCATGTACATCTCTAAAAATCCGGTCTTCCATGAGAGAACCAAGCACATAGAAGTTGACTGCCATTTCATTCGAAAGGAGATTCTGAAGGAACAAATTTGTACTTCGTTCGTCACCTCCGATAAAGAGTTGCCTTATATTTTCACCAAGCCAGTATTTGCCTCTTTTCATCACATTTGCGACAAGCTGGGTATGATCGATATATATTCTCCAGCTTGAGGGGGAGTGTTGCAGATTAGAGACCGGGCGGTCTGGCGGTCTGACTATGGAGGGTTGCAGTCCGGGAGGTCTGTCGGGTTCTCTCCTACGGTTTGTTGTTGTCCTGCTGTTGTTGGTGCTCTGGCGGTTTGTCATTCTATCCCTGGCGACTTGGAGACCGGTCGACCTGGCAGTCTAGTGTGGCGGCTTGGTATCTTTCTCTTGTGGTTGCCGGGCGGTTTGCCTATTCACCAAACCGCACGGCTTGGCGACTTGTATTTATGTTAAACCGCTTGTACATGATATTTTTTTAGTCCCACATTATTTATTTGTAATCTCTTCCATCTTCTCCATTCTATAAAAGAGAGGCTATACCTTGTAATTGATACCTTTTTTGGAATACAAAAATTTCTGTTTGTCCATTTTCCGGACTTCCTTTTTTTGTTCGCACAACCAGCAAATGAAGAGCTGATGAGTCTGTTAGCCAAAGATTCTACAAAATGGCTAGGAAAGACTTTAGAAGAAGGTTAACAAGGCAAGATGATAGACCAATATTTGACAAAACTCCAACCAAGGAGCTAGTCTGTTTTGGTTGCAAAAGGCCTGGACACATTCTACCTGAGTATCCAGAGAAGTTGAGGAAAAAGAAGAAAAGACAAGGACTCCAGAAAGAAGTACAGCATACCCTCTTCCAACAAACACAAGAGGAAGGAAAAAGGTTTTGTAGCAGAAACCTGGAGTGAAATAGAAGAAGAATCATCATATTCCCGTTCCAGTGAAGATGAAGAAGAAGTTAGAGCATAAGAAGCTTGCTTGATGGCCATCAATGCATCAAGCAATCCATCAGAAGCTGAAGAATCAGAAGTAGAAGATTCTGAGACTGAAGAGGATCAGGTAATCTCCTCATTTGATTTCACTTTTGAACATTTTAAAAATGAATTTAAATTATTGTGTAATGATTTAATCAAATCTGAGAAGTAAATCAAACTTCTCATGGATAAGCTAGTTGAACAAGAAAATCTAATATCTGAAAACACTGAACTAAAAGACAAACTAGTTATAGCTTCTGAAGAAATTAATACTCTAAAAATTAAACTGAATAAGGCTAAGCAATTTGAAGAATCCCTAAATGGGAGAAGCATCAAATTGATGGACATCACAAGCACTGTTTATGCCAGGCTTAATGGCAAACTGGGCTTGTGTGCTTCATCAAGCCAACCTTATTTAATTTAAAAAAAATATACTTTCAACCCCCATTAAATTCATATCTGAAAAGGGTAAAGAAAAGACAGAGGAGATTAATAAACCAACTGAATTAAAACAGAAACCCAAGAAAAAGAAGAAGAACAAGAAAAACCTTAAGTATAACAATGTTCAACAGATTTCATCGAACTCAGATCGACAAAATGTGGATAGTTCGTCGAACTCAAGTCGACCAACTCTGAACGCAGATTTTTACAATAATTATTCTTCTAACTAGATCGACGAAACCAATATGGTTCGTCGAGCTGAGATCGACGATATTGGGGCACAGAGAATGAATATTTCCATTCTCTGAGCAGAGTTCGACGAACTCATCCCTATTCGTTGAACTCAGTTCGACGAACTTATCAGAATTTGTCGATCCCAATTCAAATTAACAGAAACCTTAATTATTCTAGAACATTTAATAAATCAAAAGAATTTGTTAACCCATTCAACCAATGGATAATTCCACCTAGGAAATTTCACCCCTAGGATATAAAAATCAACCTGAGTGTTCTTATATTTCTAGTTTTAAGTTTGTAAAGAATCAAGGACCCAAGGTCACCTGGGTCAAGAACACCTAATTTTTATTTTTCAGGTGAAAGGCTATCCTACTAAAGAGGAATAGTGGTACCTGGATAGTAGATGCTCAAAGCACATGACAGGCAGCAAGGACAACTTAACAAACTACAAGTCCAAGCTAGGTCCAAAGTTGATTTTTTGTGGCTCTAACCGTGGCCAGACTGAAGGCTATGGGAATGTAAATATTGGAGCAGTCACTTTCAAGAAAGTAGCCTATGTGAGTGGTGTATAACATAACCTGATATCCATAAGCCAATTAATGGATGAAGGTTATCAGGTATCCTTTAACCATTCTTCTTGCATTATATCTTCTCTAGATAATATAACTGTCTTAACTGGTCTTAGGAAAGTAAACATATATGTAGTAAACTTTAAATCTGTTAGGTTAGAAATTTACTTATTCAATCAAATTAGTAATAATAATGAACTATGACATAAGAGATTAGAACATGTTAATCTTAAAAACATTACTAAACTCTCTAGGGACAACCTTGTTAGAGGATTGCCTTCTTGCCCCTATAAGAAGGAAAGTCTTTGCAGGGCTTGTCAATTAGGCAACCAGACCAAAAATAGTTTTAAATCTATTAATAAGAGTGATTCACTCAGGATTCTGTATTTGCTATACATGGATCTATTTGGACACATTGTTGTACAGAGCTTAGGAGGGAAATCTTATACCTTAGTTATTGTAGATGACTTCTCTAGGTTCACTTGGGTGTTCTTCTTGAGAAATAAGTCAGATAACTTTAAAGTTCTTACAGACTTTCTTAAGAGCATAAGGATTGAGTACTTTACTCTAGTTGCATTGATCAGAAGTGATCATGGTACTGAGTTTAAATCTCTTCCTATGCAAGAATTCTGTGAGATGGAAGGTATCAGTCATTGCTTATCTACTCCTAGAACTCCTTAACAAAATGGGGTAGCAGAAAGGAAAAAACAGAACCCCTATTGAAGCTGCAGGTACATTGCTTGCAGATGCTTACTTGCCCATATTCTTTTGAGCAGACGCTGTAAGCACAACAAATTATGTCCTGAATAGAAGTTTAATACTTAAACTTAAGGGCAAGACTCCCTATGAACTACTCAAAGGGAAGCAACCTAAAATAGATTACTTTAGAATTTTTGGCTGTAGATGTTACATTCATAATAATAATAAGAAACATCTTAGAAAGTTTGAAGTCAAAGCTGAAGTGAGAATGTTTCTTGGATATTCCCAAGTAAGCAAGACCTATAGAGTTTTCAATAAATCAACTTTAAAAATGAAAGAATCTGTACATATAACCTTTGATGAAGCTAACATGTATTACATGGAGAAGGATTCTTATACCAGAGATTTATTGCAGGTACCCCAATTGTGTAAGAAATTGGATGATTTAAACCTCACCAATAAGGCTACATCACATCCTTCTCCACATATTGAAGAAGACAGTAAAGATGATATTGTTGAAATGGTTGCTGAACCTCCAACAATAAATATAATTCCACAAGAGGAATTAATTCCTAATGTTGTTGCTGAACCAACTCCACCTACTAATCTTGTCAAACTTAGAGATCACCCCATATCTTAAGTGATTGGCGACATATCATTTGGTGTGCAAATAAGGAATCAACTCAACCAGGACTTGATGCATGCAAGCTTAGTATCTCAACTTGAGCCACAATCCATAAAAGATGCAGAACAAGATCCGCACTAGATTCTTACAATGCAAGAGGAGCTCAATCAGTTTGAGAGATGCAGAGTTTGGGATTTAGTTCCAAGACCCAAAGACTACACATTCATTTGAACTAAATGGGTATTTAGAAATAAACTGGATGTACAAGAAGCTATCATCAGAAACAAAGCAAGGCTAGTAGCACAAGGATATAGACAGGAAGAAGGAATTGATTTTGATCAGACCTTTGCACCTGTTGCAAGACTAGAAGCTATCATGATATTTCTTGCTTATGCAGCCTATAAGAAGTTCAAGGTCTATCAGATGGATGTCAAGATTACCTTTCTCAATGGTAAACTCAAAGAGGAAGTATATGTGGAACAACCACCATATTTTATCTCTCTAACTCATCCCTCTTGTGTTTTCAAATTGCATAAAGCTCTATATGGTTTAAAGCAAGCTCTAAGAGCTTGTTATGAGACCCTAGCTAGCTTTCTTTTAGAGCATAAGTTCACTAGGGGCATTGTAGATAGAACTTTATTTATTAGGCATCATAAAGATAAAATATTGTTAGTACAAATATATGTAGATGTCATTATTTTTGGCTCTACTGATTCCAAACTATGCAAAAGGTTTTCTGACCTGATGCATTCTAAGTTTTAAATGAGTAGCATGAGTGAGCTTTCTTACTTTCTTGGTCTCCAAGTAAAGCAATCCTCTGATGACATTTTCATATCCCAATCAAAATATGTTAGGGAGCTAGTTAAAAGATTTGGAATGCCTGATGCCTTTGCTATGAAAGCACCCATGGCTTCCAAAGTTGTGATTAATTTTGATGAACAGGGCAATCCAGTTGATCATAAAACATACAGGGCTATTGTTGGGTCCTTCTTGTATCTCACAGCTAGTAGGCCAGATATTATGTTTGCTACATGACTTTGTGCTAGCTTCCAGGTGAACCCTAAAGAATCTCACCATATTTTACTTAAAATAATTTTGAGATATATAAAGGGTTATCCTAATCTAGGACTTTGGTATCCAACAGAGTCAGAATTTGACTTAACTGGATTTTTAGATTCTGACTATGCTGGATGCAGAGTGGACAGAAAAAGCACTTTAGGAACATGCCAGTTTTTTTTTGAGATAGGCTTGTGTCCTGGTTTTGTAAGAAGCAGACATCTGTGTCAACTTCAAGTGCAGAAGTTGAATACATTGCAGCTGACAGTTGTTGTTCAGAAATATTGTGGATTCAAAACCAACTATTGGATTATGGTCTCAACTTAAATAATTCAACTATACTTTGTGACAATATCAGTTCAATTTCTATTGCACAAGATCTTGTACTGCATAGTAGAACCAAGCTTATAGAAATTAGACATCATTTCCTTAGAGATTGTGTGGACAAAAAGAAAGTTAATCTTGTCTTTATCTCTACTGATTTGCAAAAAGTAGACATCTTCACTAAACCTTTAGATGAGAAGAAACATCTGTTCTTTCTGAATTAGCTAGGTATGATTAATGGAGAAGTTTAATTTGATTTTGTTCCAGGTCAAAGAATTGCTCACATTTCGTCGAACGAAGATCGACGAAATGAGAACTATTCTTGAGACTTTTCGTCGACCTGAGATCGACGAACTCTCTGCGTGAAGTTACTTCGTCGAGCGGAGATCGACGATTTTACTTCAAAAAAATTTTCGTCGACCTGAGAACGGCGAAATGTTTTCCCCTCTTCAACTGAGATCGACGATATCATTTCTTCATGAAATTTTTTCGTCAACCTAAGAACGAAGATTTTTTATTTTTCATAGGACAGAGCCCGATGCTTCATATTCTGAAAACCTTATAACTAGGTTTTTGTTGTGCTCTATCTCGCGCTTTCTGTTCTCTTGCTCTTGCTCTCTCTTTTGTTTTTGCAGGAAAACCTATGGCGATTCCGGTGCTCTCCCTCTCCAGCATGAAATACGACACCTGATTCGACATTGATTTTGAGTCTTTCAACCACACAGATCAGATCTTCATAGATATTCTCAAGCTATGTGAGGAACAGAAACTAAAGAAATTTATGACTACAAGGATTAAGTTTCCAGCGACAGAAATCAGAGAATGGGTTTATACATCAACCTCTCTAGATGCAGACACCATGACTGGCACCATCGGTAGAAATCAGGTTACTCTAACTCCTGAAGTTTTAACTGAGATTTTTGATTTGGCTACTAGAGAAGAAGAAATTGAAATAGATGATTCTGAATATGAAAATATGTTGATTAGAATGGGTCACTCTAAAGGAAACCCCAATAAACTTCTGAAAAAGAATTTATATGTTCAGTATAAGTTTCTTGCAGATATTGTTGGCAAGGTATTGCTGGGCAAACATACCGCCCATGATTATATAACAAGGCACCAGTTTCTGGTGATGTGTGCGATGGTAGATAAGAAATTAGTCAACTAGGGAAAGATATTATTTGAGTTGATTAAAAAGAAGAATACTAAGAAAGAGGTGTGCTTTGGGAGTATATTGGGAATTTTCCTCCAGGAAAAGGCACTAGAATTATTGGTATCCCAGCCAATATTCATCAATGCCTCAAAGAGAATCACCTCTACTTTATTTGGCAGATGGGAGAGGTTCATCCCTAAACCATCCAGGGCCTCTTCCTCCAAGACTTCTGAGGACACAAGGGCAGTCATAGCCTCTCCACCACCTCCAGAAGAAATTCCTCCATACACCAGAATTCCTTCACCTCCTCCTCCTCAACAATAACAACCATCATCACCTCTTCCAAAACAATCACCTCCACATTCTACCACTATCATACATGAGGACATTCCATCTCCACCACCTCAATCTCCACTTCAAACTCATCCTTCTGATATTCCATCCACCTCCATACATCCAACCTTCAATCTGATGTCTCCTCCTCCACCATCTCCACATCATTCACCAGTTCAATCTCCAGTTCAATCTCCAGTTCAGGAAATAACCTCCACACCAACTACCACCATTCCTACTTCTACTACTGAAATTCCATCCATCCCTCCTTCGACATTTCCAGAATACACACATACAGATTTCTCTCATGCTTTCTCTGTGTGTTCAAACTGTGGACATCACACTCCTTACACCATCTTTGTTCCTAAACCTCTCTACTTAAATTTCTCTAAAATAACCAAAGATTTTCTTACATTCATCTCTCCCACTCTTGAGCAACTAATAATAAATACTATTACTCCTCTCTCTGCCTCCATAATTTCTCTCTCTTCTAGAGTTGCTGCTCTTTCTTCTGTTCCTTCTTCTGGAGGAATGGCTTTAGGACCCTCTAAAACCATCCAGGGGGAGATATTCTATAAAGAAGTCCCAATTCCTCCTCCTACATTAGTAGCAGCATCAGCAGATTCAGATATGTTTGATGATTCAGCAGAGGCAGCCCCTCTAACTGTAATTATTGATATACTTGATTCTGATACTGATATGGCTGATACAGTTACAGAAATAACCAATGTTGGTGATTTCATTTTAAATCCCACAGTTGATTTAGATTCTTTACTGCATTCTTTTAATTTAGTTTACAGAAATGTGTTATCAAGTTTTGATATTCAGTCTTCTAAAGCTATTGTTTGATATACTGCTCCAATAAGCCCTGAAGTTATAGATCAACTAAAGGCAAGTTTTGCAGTTTTTTAGTTTACTGAAAGTTTTGTTGTTGAAGAAATTAGTGAGCCAGCTCCTGAGCTCAAGGCATTCTCTCCACCAACTTTTGGCTGGTGTGAATCACAATGCCAAATTTGGATGATATCTTGTTTGTTGATATGGAAGAAGATGAAAATGTTCATACTGTTACAGAAATCTCTGCAGATCCTAGAAGTCAAGCACATCCACAGATTCCTGGAATCTCAGCTGATTTGCTAAAGCAGTTGGATGCTCTTTATGACAATCCAGAAAATTCTTCTCAAGATGATGACAATGAGTCTGATGACTCTGATAATACCAGTTCAAAGAAAAGAAAGGCAAAGAAGAAGGCTGCTCCTGCCAAGGCTATTCCTAAGCCTAATCCATCTGCTGATGTTCCCTACTATATCCTGCATAACATAACACTCACTCCAAATACCCCAAAATGGATGAGATATTCCAAGAATGAGCTTAAAGCCAGGAAGAAGAGCGGGAGATACTCTCCTCCTCCTAAATTCAGGAGAGGTCCTCCTCCTCCTCCTGCAACAGGATCTTTTGGAAGTGTTGGTCAAGTTCAGAAATCTACATCTTCTCAGCAGTCCAAACCTTGCTATAGCAGGCAGTAGCAATACCATTCCAGCAGCAGTAGGCAGCAACAACACCAAAGGCACAACAGGCAGCACAAAACTTCTGAAGATGATCAACCAGATAAAGTATCTCCTGAAATGCCTCTTTCTCTAGTTTGTGATCCAGAAATGGACCCCAACTCCAGAATGGTCAGATTTCAAGAATTAATAGGTCTGTCTCAAATCAGAAAATCAAAGGAAGAAGGATAGGACACCTCACAGTATACAACCATGTCCTCCTATAGAAAGAAAGAGTTAGAAAATTACCAGGTACATAATATTTTTAATGCTAATGCTTACATGTCATTACATCCTGAAGCAGTGGTACCAAGGTTTGCATCTGTGACAATCCTTGGAGCCAGTGACATGAAAATGACAAAACTGGAAGCTGTAGATTCCAAAAGGGAAATTATCTTCACCAGGCCAGCCTCAAATGAGCAGAAGCAGGACACCAAGAAAGCTTAAACAATTTTCTTTCTAAATTAGAACTGTTATCTATTATTTGTTATTCGCAAGGCACTGATGTTAATATCTGCTGAAACGATTTTAAATTCTGTAAGATATCTTTTATGCTTTGTGATTTTTCTTTTTTTTGTTTTTCATAGTGACCACACACAAATAGGGGGAGATTGTTGGATCCCTAGTTCGAATTTGGGCTACGTTCAATATTAGGTCATTGACCCTTCATGTATAGCCTAGAGTCATTTTGTCAGTTCTAGGTCTAGGTTAGTTTGACTAGGTTAGACAGACATTAATCTAGCCCTCAGAAGAAATCAAGATCCAGACTTAGAAGAATGACAGTTTTTAAGAGTTCAGAGAATAAGTTTGAAATTCTTCGAACTCAGCTTGACGAACTCAGATTCCCTACACTGAGTTGAGCTCGACGAACTTAGAGCTCAGGTCGACAATCTTCCCTCTTCTCTCAAGTTCTCTGGTCGACGAACTTCTTTCTCTGGTCGACAAACTTGGAGCTCAGCCATGACAGTCTATTTCCCAGGATCAACTTTCTCTAATCTCAGCTCGATGAAGATAATTTCTCAGCTTGATGAACTTGGAGTTCAGTTCGACGAAATTTGTCTTGTGTTCGACAAATTCTCTTAGTATCAGTTTTGACATTTTCTCTCAGTTTATTTTCAAGTTGGATTATTCTAAGGCAGTAATTCTCTGGTAATTAATGCTCATATTCTCAAGAATATAGTCGTTGCTTTGCAGCATTAATTATGGATTTCATAGAGTAATTACTTAACTTATTTACTGAGATAGTTGAGGAAATGCATTTAAGACAATTCCAGTCGTTTAAGTCCCAGGATTCCAGCATTAATTCAAGGATAGAATTCAAATTCAAATGCTATTTTCTGGAAGGAATATAAAAGAACTGTTTTCAGAAGATCATATAGAGAATAGAAAACAGAGAATATAGAGAATATAGATAGAGAATTCACTGAGACACACAGACATATACAGAGAATCTCACAGAGCTCTTCATCATCAGCTTCAGAGCTTTTCAAGGGACAACTATTCAATATCAGTCCAAAAAGCTTCTGAAGATCTTCAAAAGATTGAAGGCCTACACCCTGTGCAAAGCTCTCATCTTCCTGAACCATTTAACATCTCAGGGGGAGCTTTGACAAGATCAAATCCACTAGTCTTCTCTTAAACTGTTGATAGAGAAGAATACCATCAATTTTCCTTTTCCCACGGTGTACAGGGTTATAACTCCCTTCAAAGGTTAACCCCTTTGTTGTTAAGTCTCATGATCAAAAGACTTAATTTGGTTTTTGGGCACCTGATTAAAAGCTTAAAAGGGTTGTTAGATCTCCCTTGAAAAAATAGGTCTTGTGGTGACAGAGCACCTGAGCAAAAACCTGTGATGGCAGAGCACCTGATCAAAAACCTATAGTGGATTCCTACCAGGGTGGTAGAAGAGTGGATGTACCCAAGTTTAGGGGAACCACTATAAATTTCTTGTGTCGTCTGGATTGCCATATTGTTTATTTTTTGTGTGTTGTGATTGTTTTATGTTTATTCTCTTTTCACATATACTTATCACATATTTTAATCCGCTGTAAAAATTAATTAAAATTTTAAAATACTTTATTCACCCCCCTCTATAATTAAGCAGATCTATCCCTCACTTGGTATCAGAGCATATCTGATATCACCTTCATTACTGCCGTAATTTGTTATTACGGTTGTAATGACTGCTATAATATATATTACAGCAGTATATACTCTTTCCGTTCAGCTTTAAAGGTAAGATTAAAAATGTGATGTATGTTTGAATAAACTCCGTTTTTTTGGTTTTCTTAATCCGACAGATTGTTGTTCCGTTTCCTATTGTTCAAACAGATGTGGAGGCATACACAATGTATTGCAATTATGCACATAATTTTGGATTTAGTGTTCGGAAACAGAATATTTTTTGGACACATATTAGGATTATTAAAGGAAGAAGTTTTTGTTGTTCGAAAGCTGCACATAAAAATATAAATAAATCAGAAGTGGTGATCAAAAAATATCATAAGTTGGATATGCGGACGAGCTGTTTAGAAAGCATATACTTTAGTGCAGATGAAAATGACTGAAATTGGGTTGTTTCAAAATTTCTGTAGGAACATAATCACCCACTAGCCTCAAGAAATGACAACCACTTGTTGAGGTCGCACCGCCAAATTTCTGACTTTCAAGCAAGCTTGATTAAGAACATGACAGGAGCAGCTGGAATTACGCCAATTGATGCTTTTAATTTTTTAGTGAAAGAGCTTGGTGGTGTTGAAAATGTCAGTTTTAGTAAGACTGATGCGTATAACTTTGTTGAAAAAGAGAGGAAATCCATAATAGAAAGTGGAGGTTCTATTAGTTTGTTAAAAATGTTACAAGAAAGAAAATTGAAGGATGATATGTTCTCATATGATGTCCAAACAGATAAGCAAAACCGGCTAATTAGTTTCTTTTGGATTGACATGCACAGTAAAATAGATTATGACTGTTTGGGGGATGTCATGATCTTTGATACAACTTATAGATGGAAAAAACATAAATGCCGCATAATTTGATTCACTTGGAGGTTACGACAGTATTTACGGTCGTAACATAATCAATACCTATAACAAAATAAGGGTATCTGCAGTATTTTACATACGTTTTTACCATCTAATTTACGGTATGTTTACAGTCGTAACACAATCGATACAGTATGTTTACAGTCGTAACACAATCGATATGGTATGTTTACAGTCGAAAACTACTGTTACGGTTATGTTCCGACCGTAAGGGTCCCCTCAATATAGAAAAAAACAAAGTCCTTGTCATCGCAAGCAGATTTCGATTCTAAGAAATTTGGAGAAAAGTTTGGGAAAATACCATTAGTTGTCTTTTCGACAACCAGAAAATGCGGGGAAAAATACAAGGTTCTGCGCCGCTAGGTCTTCGGGGAGAGTAGATTTCCGGCTACTGGATCACCGGAGGGAGTAACGTGGCCGCTGGGGTGTACTGTCGTGCATGGTTTTTGGAATCCGAAACAATAAACGTCAAAACTGGCGCGTGCTAGAAAACGACGGATTATTTTTTCTGGCAATGGGCCCCGCAGTTAAGAAGGTGCCATCCATTCACAAGTCCACAATAGTGTCATGGCTCGACTGCATCCAGGGCGCTCGCAGCTCCTGAAGGGCGTGAAATTTTTCGGTCCGCCGTTTGGAATGTGAAAACGGTCCGCGCATAAATACTGTGGGTCCCTCCTCCTTCCCTCCTTTCATGAAAAATTTTCATCGCAAAATTTTAGCCAGGCGCCATTTTTTTTGGCCGAAGCTCCTTTTTCCATGCTAGGTTTTCTGTGGGTTTCTTCTTCATTGTACGAGGCTTGCCTGAAGACATTTCCCTTCGCCGAGAAGCTCCAAAGGCCCGGTGGCCATCCTCGCAATGTTCCCCCAGCGAGGATAATTCGGCCAACGTTCCAGTTAGCGCGGAACAGTTATCTGCCTCCACAAGTACTGCAGAGTAACTCCTGTCATCCTTGGAGATCCCGTCATCCTCTTCCCCTTTTATCTCAGAACAGTTGACACAATCCCGCTACCATGGAGGAAGCTGGAGAAACTTTGGACAACATTCCAGTTAAGGTAATAAAAAAAACCTTTCATTGTTTGTTTTTATTGTTGTATTTGTGATTTGGCTGTAGGTCTACTAGTTTAATTTTTCAATCCTTATTGTATTGTTTTTTTGGTTGGGATTCATCCAGCCGGAATTTATTAATCTGTAAGCAAACTGGATGTTTCTCCAGTCGGATTTCATGTGGATTGTTATTTCTCCGATCAGATTTCATGTGAATTGTTATTTCTCCGGTCGGATTTCATGTGAATTGTTATTTCTTAGACCAGATTTCATGTGAATTTTTATGTTGCATAGTTTTAAGGTGTGACGGTCACTGGACACATCTGATTTTTTTTCACAGGAGGAGATTGACGTTGTTGTCTTCCCGACCGTGCATTCTGATGCAGAAGCCTACAATATGTACAGGGAGTACGCCCGGAAAATTGGATTTAGTGTACGCAAAGAACATATTGTACACTGGACACATACTCAGATTGTTAAGGGGAGGCAGTTTGTATGCGCAAAAGCAGGTTATAAACGAGTGAATGACGAGAAGGATGTCCAAAAAAAATTCCGCAAACTTGATACTCGTACAGGGTGCTTGGCTTGCTTGCATTTTGCTGCTGATAAAGAGGGTAGGAATTGGGAGGTGGTGAAATTCGTAGAGAAGCACAATCACCTCCTCGCTCAAGAGAATGATAGTCATTTGTTGAGATCTCATCGGGATATATCCGAAGTTCAGGGAAGTCTTCTCAAGAGCATGACCGGTGTTGGGATCAAAACAATTCAAGCATACAACTTCATGTCTGATGAGGTGGGGGGAAACGAAAATGTAGGTTTTTGTAAAATAGATGCTTACAATTATGTTCAACGGGAACGGAGAGCACTTATAGAAAGCGGTGATGCCACGAGTTTGCTGAAAATATTTAAGAAAAGGCAAAGGGAAGATATCATGTTCTCATACGATGTCCAAACGGACGAGTTAGGACGTTTGACTAGTTTCTGCTGGATGGATGGCCATAGCAAAATTGATTATGATTCATTTGGTGATGTTATTATATTTGACACAACGTATCGGTTGAATAAATATAATTTTGCTTGTGCTCCTTTTATTGGGACAAAACATCACTGGCAAAATATCTTTATCGGCGGGGCCTTCGTTGCAGAGGAAACAATCGAGTCATTCTGTTGGGTTTTTGATACATTTTTGAGGTTTGGAGGGGGTAAACAACCGGGCATTATTTATACAGACCAGGATCAGGCGATGGCCGTTGTAATTGCGAGAGTTTTCACTAGCACTCGACACCGCCTTTGTTAGTGGCATATTTCAAAGAAAGCTCCGTCGAAGGTTCCAACATTCAACACCGATAAGAGTGTTAGAGGTTCATTTTATCATTGCATGAGCAAATGCGACGATGAGGCCGAGTTTGATTTTCATTGGAGTGAGATGATTTCAAGAGGAAATTTGAAGGACAATAAATGGCTTTATGATTTGCATAAAATTAAAAATAGATGGTCCACTGTGTTTAATAAAGATATTCTAGACCTTGGCATTCTGTCTGCTCAGAGAAACGAATCTGTGAACAATGTTTTACATGGGTGCGCAAAACCAACAAGTTCCCTTGTTGAGTGTTATATCGGGATGGAGAAGATGATTTCTTCGTGGCGTAGATCCGAACACGATGAAGATTTCAAGTGCAAGAATGGAAGCATCACTTTAAGATATAATAATTGCCCTTTATTAAAGCAAGTAGCGAAAGTGTACACAAGAAAAATGTTCTCCGTTTTCGAACATATTTTTATGGATGGAGTTGTTAGCGTGTGCATAAGTAAAATAGTTACATTCGAGGATGGTCATATTTTATATATCACTAGACATTGTGATGCAACCGCGGACGACAAGCAATGGGTAGTTAAAATTAACCCTAACACATTAGATGTTATGTGCTCATGCAAGGGTTTTGAAACAAGAGGATTGTTGTGCAAACACATTTTAAGTGTATACAAAGCCAAAAATGTGAAAGAAATAAGTTCTTCTTACCTACTAAGGAGATTCACACTAGCTGCCAAAAAAGAATTATGCCTTTCAAAGAGCACTTCCTTGAAAGAGGTCCAACCCAACTTGGTGTTTAGAAATCATCTTTTACGGTTCACTTACGACCTAGCCCAAATAGTCAGTACATGTCATCCGGCTCAGTAAAATGTCTTGGCTGCCTTAACCGATTTGCGGAGGAGAATGGAAGATATTGTAGAGAACGAACAGTGTGGTCAGAAAGGATTTAACAAAGAAAATTTTCATAGTAATAGCACGTTAAAGGATCCAAAAGGAGTACGTCCCAAAGGTGTGTCGAATGCTCGATTAAAGAGTTTTTTCGAAAGACCAGCAAAGAAGCAAAGTAAGTTTGCATTTCTATATTTGTTTTGAAAATTTACCTTCCATATGCTTGCAACAATCTTTAACGTAAGTTGCAAATTTTGTAGGGAAGAAAATGGACCCTAAATCTATGACTAAACGAGGAGCTGAAGAACCAAAGGAGTTCGACTTTCTTGGAAGTGGCAACTTCGACAAAACCACTGACAATATTTCCCAGCCTTTGTTTAGAGAAGAAATTGAGGCGGTGTCTATGTCCAAACCTTATATTTTTTGTGGTGTCCCTGATGTGCTTCTTTGGTAAATATACATACATTATGCTACTGTGTAATTGTGAATCGGCACAGCACGTATATATGATGGCACAATACCAAGATTTATAAAACAATATTGTTATCCTGCACAGAACAGGAAAGGACAGGGGAAAAAAGAAACGCATGTAAACTGTGTCCTACTTAATTGAGCAAAATAGCTTAATCATTTCCACTACAATTTTGGCCCTGAATCTTGACATGTTCTTATGCCAGCCTTTAAATGTTGACCAAGATACTTCCTTTGTGTTGGCTATCGCATCCATATACTTTAACACAAAAACACCACAATCGTCGCCTCCTTCCTGCGTTGGTGCTTCCCCTACCTTTTTAATCTCCCAATTATGTACCTCTGATAATAATGAGCTGCCTGTATCCTGCTGCAAGCTTGAAATCTGTGAAAAAAAAACATTAGTAAAAATATTAGCACCACACAAAAATAATTGCACATAACATACCATTGATTTTAATGTCGATTGAGGCATTTTTTGGGCATGGAGTCATAATAGTACCACATCTCCTCTTTAAGATTGCAAGTTAACAATGCTCAATGGCTTGGGTAGTGCACTGACATCAAAATGATATGGTTTAGTAAGCTCTCGTACCCGATACCGCAACTCTTGAAGTACTGCATCAATTTAATTTCTTAACAGGGCATCTCTACAAACAAACATTATAGTAAATGTAAAATAAGTGCAGTATAACATGTATAAAAATTACCGCATAATTTGGAGACACATATAAAAATTTATTCCATGCATCCGGGCATTTGCTCCGTCGAATGTTCAGCACAACAACATATGCATATATATGGCTATCCATTAGCCAACCTTGGCGCACTAAATCCTCAAAAGCCGCTCTATTCATTGATGTGTTGCCGCATTCAAATAAACATTCGCTACAAAATATATAGAGAAAAAATGAGTCACAATCTAAATAGATGATCATATGCTACCATCTAACACAAAATATGTAACACCCCGAAGTCAAGCGGATCAATTTGAGCAAAATCGGGTTCAGGCCTGGGTGACACGGCCTGGGACACGGGCGTGTCCCAGGGCGTGTCAGGCCTGGGTAGTGTCGAGTCGTGAAGTCGACGAAATTTGGATTCGACATAGTGGACACGGCCTGCGACACGGGCGTGTCGCAGGGCGTGTCGGGGCCGTGTCGACGATCGGCCTGGATGTCGACGAATTTTCTCGACGATCGTCGAGTGTCGAGTGTCGAGTGAGGACATGGCCTGTGACACGGGCGTGTCACAGGGCGTGTCAGTGGTCGTCGAACTCAACTCGACGTTTCGAGCTAGGGCGTGTTTGCGGGACACGGGTGTGTCCAGGTGCACACGGCCAGGAACACGGTCGTGTGCCAGGCCGTGTGAAGTCTCGGGTTGTTTTGGGATTATTTTCGTTGAGGTACACGGCCTCAGACACGGGCGTGTCGGAGGGCGTGTCGGGGACACGACACGTGTCACGGGCGTGTCCCATGGCCGTGTACTGTTGGTTTTGAGTCGGTTGTCTGCCGCTTAGAGGGACACGGCCTGTGACACGGGCGTGTCACAGGGCATGTCAGGCCGTGTTTTAGCTTTTCTGGCCAAATCTGAGCTGTTTGTTTCCCTCTTCCTGGATCCAATGGCTGGGCTCTGTCCAGGTGTGTTGAAGGCCGAGAAAAAGGGGATTTAAGCCCTCTTTTCTTCTTCTTCTTCTTCATTTCTTTTAAGCAAGGGAGGAAGAAAGGCTAAGGCAAGAGGGAAGGGAGGAGTCTTCCAGCTGCTGTAGGAGCTGCGGAGTGCGGAGCGAAGATCCGAGAGCGGATTCGTGAAGGCAGAGCCGAGGCGGTGATTTCCATCCGGCTACTTCATGGCACCGAAGCGATCTTCAAGGGTAACGATCTCCTTCTTGGACATCGAAGTCCTTCCTTTATGCATGTGCTTGGAATCCTCCACCAAGAGGTGGATTTGCGGAAGTGATTCCTTTGTTGATTCTGCATCTAGAGCCAGAATTCTGGAGTACGGCATAGGCATGTTGTGTGAAACCCATCTGGATCGGTAGTCTGGATTGGTGATGTTCATGGGTAAACCGGAGGAGACTCCGTGGATTTGATGTGATGGAAACGGATTTCTATTGTGATGAATGTATGGATGTGATGCGGAATGTGAGGAGGCTTTGGCAAAGCTCCTGGTTGTGATATGATCAATTGGTAGCACGCCTGGGGAGCTCGTGATAAACCCGACCTGTTACACCACTAGGGTGGGTTGATCTAGTTAGTTAGAGGGGTCGATATGTGGCAATGCTTGGGGAGCCGAGTTAAACCCTGGTTGTTGCACCACATAGTGTGGGTCGATCGGATTAGGAGGGGGTCGATGGGTAGACATTGTCTGGGGAGCTTGGATAAACCCGGCGTGCTACACCACATGTTGTGGGTCGACCTACTCTGGTTGTTGCTGTGAGGTTGTACCTCTGTGTGGTTTGGGCGGGATGTCGCCAGCTTGCGAGACTGGTGGACTAGGGCCGGTCAACCAACAAGTTAAACCCTCGAATCAGCGGTGTATGACTGGTGGATTCCGGTACGCCAAGAAGGTGCCCTGAGTGCACGGAACGTCTGGTGGATTCCAGCGTTTGTGACGTCGTGTGTTTGCTAGCGGGATAAAGGAACTGATATATATATACTGTTGGATTATGCTTGATGATACTTGATGAGCACTGTATACAGGGAAGGAACCACTACCCCGGGTAGGGGGTAGGGTCGTTATAATGGGTCAGCCAAATGCTGACCGTTACTTTGTTTTCTGGTTTGTCTTGGATGTGGAATTGCAGGTGTTACAGCTTGAACTGAATAAGCGGAATGGCTAGCTTGATGAGGCCCTTGAAGGCCATGCGAAGAGTTGTGTTTGGATTTCATGTGTGGTCGGCCTGCGTGCCGATGTACGAAATGATTGTTGTGTAAAAGAGGAACTTGTAAGGCCATAAGGCCAGTGTGTGGGTTGTATACATTCCTGGTGTTGTTATATATAAATGTGATCTTTTATATATGGGTGGACATTCTGGTTTGAGTTCATGCTAACATAAAATATGCTGCGGTAGAATGGAATGAGTTAAGGATTCGCATAGATTTTGATTTCCACACGTGATTCCTTCGCTTGTCTGTGATATATGGCGTGGGGCCCCGGCCGGACCCACCGTTATATGTCATGTGATAGGTGGGGGCGTTACAAAGTGGTATCAGAGCCCGGTTTCGATTGTTTGGGAGGAGAGAACATAAATGAACTCATGAATGTCCACTAGGAATGTATGTCATGCACAAGATGTGCGTGAGTGTGTAGTCAATGTAGCAGTACCGTTATGGTTGGAAGTATTAATGGTGTTCTGTACATTGATAGGTGGCGAGGGATGGAGCTGGACCGTCTGAGCCTCAGCAGTCTGGTGAGAGTGCAGCACCTGTTGGAGAGCCTATGCCTCCCTCGGCAGAAGCCATACGGGTGGTGACGGAGACAGTGCTTGCAGTGTTACAAGCAAAGCCTGGACAGGCAAGGCCTGGTGCAAGGCAAGAGCATGCTGCCGTGGTGGTGGAAGAGCAAGCACGTGACGACTCCTTGACACGTTTTATGCACTTTCATCCACCGACGTTTGGTGGAGCGCTTTCCCCAACGCAGGCGGAAGATTGGTTGGCAAGGGTCAAAAGGATCCTGACCGCAATCCGGACGGTCGAGGAACAGAAAGTTATGTTGGCCACTTTTCTGTTGGAAGGCGATGCGAGATTATGGTGGGATGAAATTGAAGTACATCACTTGGCAGGTTGAGGTTTAACGGAGGTTTCCATGGATGAATTCTCCTGAATATTTTTAGCCAAGTATGTGCCGGTGTCGCAGAGGATTGCGATGGAAAATGAATTTCTCCGTTTGGTGTAGGGTGAGCAAGATATTGATACCTACCTGCATGAGTTTACAAGATTGGGGAGATATGCGGGATCTACCTTTGCGGAGGAAGCACGAAAGACAAATCGGTTTTATGAAGGCTTGCGGGATGAATTGAGATTGGCACTCCCGAGTTCAGTGAGCCAAGGCTTTCAAGCATTGGTCGATACAGCTCGTGCCTTGGAAAAAGATATGAAGCGAGTACAAGCGAATAAGCGTCTGGCAGTGGAAAAGTCAGAGTGGAAAGTGTCGCAGTTGGATCAATCGGAATTTCGACGACAAGAGAAGAAAAGATTTAGGCCGGCGGAATCAGCTCCGTCGACTATTTCTTCGGGGGCGACTTATGGGTCAGGACGTGTGGATACGCGTATCTGCTATAAATGCGGGCAGCAAGGACATCTAGCAAAATTCTGTCGGAATGCCCCTTCAGGGAGTGAGAAAAAGATAGGTGCGTCATATGAAGAAAAGGGAAAAGCAGTGGCCGAGTCATCTGCACCCCGGACGCAACCATGATTGCATGCTATGGACGTGCAAGAGCCGCAAAGCTCAGTTGGAGAAATTCAGCCTCGGGTGTTTCAGTTGTCTCTTAATCGCGAATTTCAAAATCGGGAGGCTGAGCGGAGATGAATCATGAAGTAGCTCCTTTGGATGCTATGACTGGATCGTACCCTGATGGATTGTCCATGGTGGTGTATGTACACTATGTTTATATCTATAATTGTGATGAATAACAGCTGGTGGACATCTTGCTAAAAGCTTGGTGCACTTGTGATTGTGAGGCGATAAATCACTTATGTTGTTTTGTTTTGAGGTCTTCTGTGGCTGAATGTGCACAAGTGGAAGTTAGGGATGTTTGTTTGTGTTGTATGTTTGTTAGTTTGTGCGGAGGCTTGGGGTGTAAGCTTTGCTGATGTTGTGGCTGATTGGAGTCAAATTTCGAGGACGAAATTATTTGAAGGGGGGAGGATTGTAACACCCCGAAGTCAAGCGGATCAATTTGAGCAAAATCGGGTTCAGGCCTGGGTGACACGGCCTGGGACACGGGCGTGTCCCAGGGCGTGTCAGGCCTGGGTAGTGTCGAGTCGTGAAGTCGACGAAATTTGGAGTCGACACAGCGGACACGGCCTGCGACACGGGCGTGTCGCAGGGCGTGTCGGGGCCGTGTCGACGATTGGCCTGGATGTCGACGAATTTTCTCGACGATCGTCGAGTGTCGAGTGTCGAGTGAGGACATGGCCTGTGACACGGGCGTGTCACAGGGCGTGTCAGTGGTCGTCGAACTCAACTCGACGTTTCGAGCTAGGGCATGTTTGCGGGACACGGGTGTGTCCAGGTGCACACGGCCAGGAACACGGGCGTGTGCCAGGCCGTGTGAAGTCTCGGGTTGTTTTGGGATTATTTTCGTTGAGGTACACGGCCTCAGACACGGGCATATCGGAGGGCGTGTCGGGGACACGGCACGTGTCACGGGCGTGTCCCATGGCCGTATACTGTTGGTTTTGAGTCGGTTGTCTGCCGCTTAGAGGGACACAGCCTGTGACACGGGCGTGTCACAGGGCATGTCAGGCCGTGTTTTAGCTTTTCTGGCCAAATCTGAGCCGTTTGTTTCCCTCTTCCTGGATCCAATGGCTGGGCTCTGTCCAGGTGTGTTGAAGGCCGAGAAAAAGGGGATTTAAGCCCTCTTTTCTTCTTCTTCTTCTTCTTCATTTCTTTTAAGCAAGGGAGGAAGAAAGTCTAAGACAAGAGGGAAGGGAGGAGTCTTCCAGCTGTTGTAGGAGCTGCGGAGTGCGGAGCGAAGATCCGAGAGCGGATTCGTGAAGGCAGAGCCGAGGCGTTGATTTCCATCCTGCTACTTCATGGCACCGAAGCGATCTTCAAGGGTAACGATCTCCTTCTTGGACATCGAAGTCCTTCCTTTATGCATGTGCTTGGAATCCTCCACCAAGAGGTGGATTTGCGGAAGTGATTCCTTTGTTGAGTCTGCATCTAGAGCCGGAATTCTGGAGTACGACATAGGCATGCTGTGTGAAGCCCATCTGGATCGGTAGTCTGGATTGGTGATGTTCATGGGTAAACCGGAGGAGACTCCGTGGATTTGATGTGATGGAAACGGATTTCTATTGTGATGAATGTATGGATGTGATGCGGAATGTGAGGAGGCTTTGGCAAAGCTCCTGGTTGTGATATGATCAATTGGTAGCACGTCTGGGGAGCTCGTGATAAACCCGGCCTGTTATACCACTAGGGTGGGTTGATCTAGTTAGTTAGAGGGGTCGATATGTGGCAATGCTTGGGGAGCCGAGTTAAACCCTGGTTGCTGCACCACATAGTGTGGGTCGATCGGATTAGGAGGGGGGTCGATGGGTAGACATTGCCTGGGGAGCTTGGATAAACCCGGCGTGCTACACCACATGTTGTGGGTCGACCTACTCTGGTTGTTGCTGTGAGGTTGTACCTCTGTGTGGTTTGGGCGGGATGTCGCCAGCTTGCGAGACTGGTGGACTAGGGCCGGTCAACCAACAAGTTAAACCCTCGAATCAGCGGTGTATGACTGGTGGATTCCGGTACGCCAAGAAGGTGCCCTGAGTGCACGGAACGTCTGGTGGATTCCAGCGTTTGTGACGTCGTGTGTTTGCTAGCGGGATAAAGGAACTGATATATATATACTGTTGGATTATGCTTGATGATACTTGATGAGCACTGTATATAGGGAAGGAACCACTACCCCGGGTAGGGGGTAGGATCGTTATAATGGGTCAGCCAAATGCTGACCGTTACTTTGTTTTCTGGTTTGTCTTGGATGTGGAATTGCAGGTGTTACAGCTTGAACTGAATAAGCGGAATGGCTAGCTTGATGAGGCCCTTAAAGGCCATGCGAAGAGTTGTGTTTGGATTTCATGTGTGGCCGGCCTGCGTGCCGATGTACGAAATGATTGTTGTGTAAAAGAGGAACTTGTAAGGCCATAAGGCCAGTGTGTGGGTTGTATACATTCCTGGTGTTGTTATATATAAATGTGATCTTTTATATATGGGTGGACATTCTGGTTTGAGTTCATGCTAACATAAAATATGCTGCGCTAGAATGGAATGAGTTAAGGATTCGCATAGATTTTGATTTCCACACGTGATTCCTTCGCTTGTCTGTGATATATGGCGTGGGGCCCCGGCCGGACCCACCGTTATATGTCATGTGACAGGTGGGGGCGTTACAAAGTGGTATCAGAGCCCGGTTTCGATTGTTTGGGAGGAGAGAACATAAATGAACTCATGAATGTCCACTAGGAATGTATGTCATGCACAAGATGTGCGTGAGTGTGTAGTCAATGTAGCAGTACCGTTATGATTGGAAGTATTAATGGTGTTCTGTACATTGATAGGTGGCGAGGGATGGAGCTGGACCGTCTGAGCCTCAGCGGTCTGGTGAGAGTGCAGCACCCGTTGGAGAGCCTATGCCTCCCTCGGCAGAAGCCATACGGGTGGTGACAGAGACAGTGCTTGCAGTGTTACAAGCACAGCCTGGACAGGCAAGGCCTGGTGCAAGGCAAGAACATGCTGCCGTGGTGGTGGAAGAGCAAGCACGTGACGACTCCTTGACACGTTTTATGCACTTTCATCCACCGACGTTTGGTGGAGCGCTTTCCCCAACGCAGGCGGAAGATTGGTTGGCAAGGGTCAAAAGGATCCTGACCGCAATCCGGACGGTCGAGGAACATAAAGTGATGTTGGCCACTTTTCTGTTGGAAGGCGATGCGAGATTATGGTGGGATGAAATTGAAGTACATCACTTGGCAGGTCGAGGTTTAACGGAGGTTTCCATGGATGAATTCTCCCGAATATTTTTAGCCAAGTATGTGCCGGTGTCGCAGAGGATTGCGATGGAAAATGAATTTCTCCGTTTGGTGTAGGGTGAGCAAGATATTGATACCTACCTGCATGAGTTTACAAGATTGGGGAGATATGCGGGATCTACCTTTGCGGAGGAAGCACGAAAGACAAATCGGTTTTATGAAGGCTTGCGGGATGAATTGAGATTGGCACTCCCGAGTTCAGTGAGCCAAGGCTTTCAAGCATTGGTCGATACAGCTCGTGCCTTGGAAAAAGATATGAAGCGAGTACAAGCGAATAAGCGACTGGCAGTGGAAAAGACAGAGTGGAAAGTGTCGCAGTTAGATCAATCGGAATTTCGACGACAAGAGAAGAAAGGATTTAGGCCGGCGGAATCAGCTCCGTCGACTGTTTCTTCGGGGGCGACTTATGGGTCAGGACGTGTGGATACACGTATCTGCTATAAATGCGGGCAGCAAGGACATCTAGCAAAATTCTGTCGGAATGCCCCTTCAGGGAGTGAGAAAAAGATAGGTGCGTCATATGAAGAAAAGGGAAAAGTAGTGGCCGAGTCATCTGCACCCCGGACGCAACCACGATTGCATGCTATGGACGTGCAAGAGCCGCAAAGCTCAGTTGGCGAAATTCAGCCTCGGGTGTTTCAGTTGTCTCTTAATCGCGAATTTCAAAATCGGGAGGCTGAGCGGAGATGAATCATGAAGTAGCTCCTTTGGATGCTATGACTGGATCGTACCCTGATGGATTGTCCATGGTGGTGTATGTACACTATGTTTATATCTATAATTGTGATGAATAACAGCTGGTGGACATCTTGCTAAAAACTTGGTGCACTTGTGATTATGAGGCGATAAATCACTTATGTTGTTTTGTTTTGAGGTCTTCTGTGGCTAAATGTGCACAAGTGGAAGTTAGGGATGTTTGTTTGTGTTGTATGTTTGTTAGTTTGTGCGGAGGCTTGGGGTGTAAGCTTTGCTGATGTTGTGGCTGATTGGAGTCAAATTTTGAGGACGAAATTATTTGAAGGGGGGGAGGATTGTAACACCCCGAAGTCAAGCGGATCAATTTGAGCAAAATCGGGTTCAGGCCTGGGTGACACGGCCTGGGTAGTGTCGAGTCGTGAAGTCGACGAAATTTGGAGTCGACACAGCAGACACGGCCTGCGACACGGGCGTGTCGCAGGGCGTGTCGGGGCCGTGTCGACGATCGGCCTGGATGTCGACGAATTTTCTCGACGATCGTCGAGTGTCGAGTGAGGACACGGCCTGTGACACGGGCGTGTCACAGGGCGTGTCAGTGGTCGTCGAACTCAACTCGACGTTTCTAGCTAGGGCGTGTTTGCGGGACACGGGTGTGTCCAGGTGCACACGGCCAGGAACACGGGCGTGTGCCAGGCCGTGTGAAGTCTCGGGTTGTTTTGGGATTATTTTCGTTGAGGTACACGGCCTCAGACACGGGCGTGTCGGAGGGCGTGTCGGGGACACGGCACGTGTCACGGACGTGTCCCATGGCCGTGTACTGTTGGTTTTGAGTCGGTTGTCTGCCGCTTAGAAGGACACGGCCTGTGACACGGGCGTGTCACAGGGCGTTTCAGGCCGTGTTTTAGCTTTTCTAGCCAAATCTGAGCCGTTTGTTTCCCTCTTCCTGGATCCAATGGCTGGGCTCTGTCCAGGTGTGTTGAAGGCCGAGAAAAAGGGGATTTAAGCCCTCTTTTCTTCTTCTTCTTCATTTCTTTTAAGCAAGGGAGGAAGAAAGGCTAAGGCAAGAGGGAAGGGAGGAGTCTTCCAGCTGCTGTAGGAGCTGCGGAGTGCGGAGCGAAGATCCGAGAGCGGATTCGTGAAGGCAGAGCCGAGGCGGTGATTTCCATCCGGCTACTTCATGGCACTGAAGCGATCTTCAAGGGTAACGATCTCCTTCTTGGACATCGAAGACCTTCCTTTATGCATGTGCTTGGAATCCTCCACCAAGAGGTGGATTTGCGGAAGTGATTCCTTTGTTGAGTCTGCATCTAGAGCCGGAATTCTGGAGTACGGCATAGGCATGCTGTGTGAAGCCCATCTAGATCGGTAGTCTGGATTGGTGATGTTCATGGGTAAACCAGAGGAGACTCCGTGGATTTGATGTGATGGAAACGGATTTCTATTGTGATGAATGTATGGATGTGATGCGGAATGTGAGGAGGCTTTGGCAAAGCTCCTGGTTGTGATATGATCAATTGGTAGCACGCTTGGGGAGCTCGTGATAAACCCGGCCTGTTACACCACTAGGGTGGGTTGATCTAGTTAGTTAGAGGGGTCGATTGGTGGCAATGCTTGGGGAGCCGAGTTAAACCCGGGTTGCTGCACCACATAGTGTGGGTCGATCGGATTAGGAGGGGGGTCGATTGGTAGACATTGCCTGGGGAGCTTGGATAAACCCGGCATGCTACACCACATGTTGTGGGTCGACCTACTCTGGTTGTTGCTGTGAGGTTGTACCTCTATGTGGTTTGGGCGGGATGTCGCCAGCTTGCGAGACTGGTGGACTAGGGCCGGTCAACCAACAAGTTAAACCCTCGAATCAGCGGTGTATGACTGGTGGATTCCGGTACGCCAAGAAGGTGCCCTGAGTGCACGGAACGTCTGGTGGATTCCAGCGTTTGTGACGTCGTGTGTTTGCTAGCGGGATAAAGGAACTGATATATATATATACTGTTGGATGATGCTTGATGATACTTGATGAGCACTGTATACAGGGAAGGAACCACTACCCCGGGTAGGGGGTAGGGTCGTTATAATGAGTCAGCCAAATGCTGACCGTTACTTTGTTTTCTGGTTTGTCTTGGATGTGGAATTGCAGGTGTTACAGCTTGAACTGAATAAGCGGAATTGCTAGCTTGATGAGGCCCTTAAAGGCCATGCGAAGAGTTGTGTTTGGATTTCATGTGTGGCCGGCCTGCATGCCGATGTACGAAATGATTGTTGTGTAAAAGAGGAACTTGTAAGGCCATAAGGCCAGTGTGTGTGGGTTGTATACATTCCTGGTGTTGTTATATATAAATGTGATTTTTTATATATGGGTGGACATTCTGGTTTGAGTTCATGCTAACATAAAATATGCTGCGCTAGAATGGAATGAGTTAAGGATTCGCATAGATTTTGATTTCCACACGTGATTCCTTCGCTTGTCTGTGATATATGGCGTGGGGCCCCGGCCGGACCCACCGTTATATGTCATGTGACAGGTGGGGGCGTTACAAAATACCTCTTGCCATAGGGTCTCAGTGTTGAGTCTATGAGTTCTCTGGCTGCTGGAGTCAAAAAAATATGCCCCGGGAAATCAATTTCTTCTTTGGATTTCCCGGTCGCTTTGGAAGCTTGACGTTTTTTTGTGGCTTTTCGAATCGGGGGTGGATTCACTAACACAAATTGTTTCCTTATTTGATTTTGTTTGTGTAGCCGGGACTAATGTGTCGGTAGGTGACGATGGTGTGGGGACAGGAGCTTTGGGAACATGCACTTGAGACATCGTGTTAATCATGGAAATAACAGAATCATATTTCTCTTGGAATTTGGTGCTCAATCCACGGATCTCAGCAAGAATCCTTCCCTCCGATTGTGCAATCTCCCTTTTAATATACTTTTTCAAAGTTCTCTTTTTTTTTCTTCTCCTTTATCCCGCTAACAAACACACAACGTCACAAACGCTGGAATCCACCAGACGTTCCGTGCACTCAGGGCACCTTCTTGGCGTACCGGAATCCACCAGTCATACACCGCTGAATGGAATGAGTTAAGGATTCGCATAGATTTTGATTTCCACACGTGATTCCTTCGCTTGTCTGTGATATATGGCGTGGGGCCCCGGCCGGACCCACCGTTATATGTCATGTGACAGGTGGGGGCGTTACAAAATACCTCTTGCCATAGGGACTCAGTGTTGAGTCTATGAGTTCTCTGGCTGCTGGAGTCAAAAAAATACGCCCCGGGAAATCAATTTCTTCTTTGGATTTCCCGGTCGCTTTGGAAGCTTGACGTTTTTTTGTGGCTTTTCGAATCGGGGGTGGATTCACTAACACAAATTGTTTCCTTGTTTGATTTTATTTGTGTAGCCGGGACTAATGTGTCGGTAGGTGACGATGGTGTGGGGACAGGAGCTTTGGGAACATGCACTTGAGACATCGTGTTAATCATGGAAATAACATAATCATATTTCTCTTGGAATTTGGTGCTCAATCCACGGATCTCAGCAAGAATCCTTCCCTCCGATTGTGCAATCTCCCTTTTAATATACTTTTTCAAAGTCCTCTTTTTTTTTCTTCTCCTCCTCCCTTCTAATCTTCTCCTTCATTATCCTAGACTTCTCCCTGTCCAACATCTCCTCTGACCCTTCCTTTGTTTTTCCAACTTTTTGATTCTTTTGAGGCCTTAATTTTAGTACCTCCTCAAAGTCAGATTCTGATTCATCAAGCTCATATGTTTCTTGATCCTCCGAACTTAAGTAACCAAACACGGCTTTACCTACACATGAGATGTATTATGAAAAACTAGCTCTAGTCGGACAAGACAACATCAAACCACAAGTGACAAAAATGACCAAACCTGTGTCTTCAAAAACAAAAGGCTCGAGAGATTCTCACAAAACTTATGAGTAAAACCGGCTTTTGCGGCCCACCGACACAAACGCGGCTGTGTCATCACATCCATTGGCTGCTGGATGTTGGTATGTTCAAAAAACTATACCTACAAGATTGCTAATTTTTTTTAAAAAAAATAACAATGGTTCCACAACAATAACACTATAAAACCAACAAAACACTTACCACAAGTATAATTGAGCACCCTTCGAGGTAACCTAGACTGGCCGGCTGTTTTTGGGAGGAGCTGAGTGCATGCAGATCATCAAATTGTTGTTGCATAAATGCGTGGACGGCCTTGGGCCAGTTATATCTCCTAAATTGTTCTAATCCACCAAAATTTTTCAGGCATAAAGAAATTCTAAGAGATTTTAACGGAAATAAAAGATGACATAGTATGTATTTAACTAAAGCATCAACCCTTTGCTTTTCAACTACATTCGAATCATCCTTAAGGTTGGCTAGTTCATTAATATGGTTCACAAGCACAGACTGTGTGACATTAGATAGTGGTAATCTTCTGAAATTGAAATCTTGACCCCTATTGGGTAGGCCAAGTATAACAACCACCTCTTTCACTGTCAGTTTAACATAATATTGCCCTAGCAGAAAGGCAGATTTATCCGGCCTGTACAACAGAATGAGTCGGTACAGTAGGGGAATGTTCTGGGGTAGGTCAGACAAATTGAAAAAAATGCATCAGTGAGGCATTGGTCAGCATCTGCCTTGAGTCATCAGAAATTACATCAAGCAATGACTCTGCTTGTTTCTTGAAGGTCGATATTGCGTATCTACTATTAAGAAATGTGTCGGCTGGATGACCTTCCATCTACACGTAAAAAAAAATTCAAAGATGTGGTACAGGAGTGATCCGGCCGGATTTCAAATACATCATATATATATAAAAAATGCAGTGGTGACCATACGACCTACATCCGACCGGATCATCAAGATTTTATGGTAAAAAAAATTAAACATAAACATCTGTGAGGACATTCCAAATAGTACAGAAATGAGGAGAAATGAGGTTGCAAACATTAAAAACATTGTGAAATTACGGGCAAATAATACAGAAATTCTGAAATCACAAATCATTTAAGATTTTCTGTGAGCACATTCCAAACAATACAAAAAACATATCCAAACGGCGGACCTATAATCCAAACGGCGACTGCAAATTTCGAATTCGTTCACTTTCATCATACCTGATGTTTTCGGGTTTGTCGGGAAGGCGCAAGTATACTCCAGCAAACTTATAATCCAAACGGCGACTGGAAAAGCAGGCGATAGCAGAATCCAAGTCTCCGGCGATGCGTTACTTCGTGGGCGATACGTTCGCCCTAAACCACTGACACCAAACGTCCTTGACGACGACGAATAAAGCGGCCGAAAGGAGAATCCCTGCTCCGGCGATGCGTTACTACGTGGAATTTTCTCCTCTTTAGGGCAAGAAATTTTGGGAACGATGGTTTGCTGGAGTTTGAATTTCGAAAAGGAGAGGAATGAGGTGAGTCCCGAAAATTAAGCGCTATTTATGAGCGGATCATTTTCACGGTCCAAACGGCGCACCGAAAATTTTTTCCCTGAGGGGCATCTGAAAAAAATCACCACCGAAGTGACCGAACGTTAGACCTCCTGTGGTGCGTTGGGTTTCGGTTAAGAAATTCCTTAATGAAATTTAAGTGTAAAAAATAATATATATAGAGAGAGAGAGATGCCAGTCCTGGATTCCGGGGCCCACCAGTTCGGCGCACATGCGAAAGATTCGGGGAGCGCCAATCTTGTCAAACCCGCGCCACGTGTCCAATGTAACGGTCTGCTAGGTGATGCCGTATAGATGCCGACAACAATTGGATCACGTGGCCGGCGGTTGTGGTGGTTGACGTAGTGACGTACCATCTAAACATTATTACGGATATATATTGGATCCGGTTGAATATCCGCTATCAATTTCTTTCCTTCAAGTTATCATTTAATGTTGAAATAAATTTAGGTGATTGTTAACCGCAACTCATTATTGGATAGTCGCACTCCAAAATCTTATAACTTTTCGCGTCTTTTTGAAATACGCCTTGTACATGCAATATTAGGAAAAGTGCTCAACACGAAAGTTATAGATCTCGACGAAATATACAACTTTTGTGGTGAATACGTTTACTGAAAATGCATATACAAGACGTACTTTGGAAATATGCTCAGATTTTGCACCTTTCAGAAATACGTCTTGTACATGTAATTTCAGGAAAAGTGTTCAACACAAAAGTTGTAGATCTCGACGAGATCTACAACTTTCGTGTTGAACACTTTTCCTGAAATTGCATGTACAAGACGTATATCGAAAAGACGCGAAATATTAGGAGATTTTTGGGTGCGACTATCCAATAACGGGTTGCGGTTAACAATGACCTAAATGTATCCATATATGTATATTTATACTATATTAAAAAAAGGAAAAAAATATCTTATAATTGTATATTTACTTTTTTTATTAAAAAAATCAATATATATATATACATAATTCTCTATCAAAAATAAAAAAAGAATTTATTAGTGGTACCTAAAAAATGAATATTTATAGTCTATTGATATTTGTACCCAAAATGAATATTTGTACCCATAATTGATATTTGTACTCATACATAATAATATTATAAAAAACGATGAGATCTACTGAGAGGCGTTAGCTGCACACGCACACCATGCATGAGATGCGGATATCCGAACCTTTCCCGACGTAACCAAAATCGTCGTCGCCAAAAACCGCCTTCGCCGCCGCCGCGCCAACAACCATCATCGCCGCCGCCGCGCCAACCGCCATCGCCGTTCCCGCAAAACGCCATTGTCGTCGCCGCAAACCATCATCACCGACACTGTACCGAAACCGTTGCCGCCGCAAACAGCCATCGCCGTCGCCGCAAATCGTCATTGTCGTCACCGCAAACCGCCATTGCCACCTCTGCACCGAAACCGCCGCCGCCACAAACTGTCATCAACGCAAACCGCCATCGCCGCAAACCACCATCACTGTCGCCGCAAACCGCCAGCGCCGACGCTGCACCGCCATCGCCGTCGCCGCGAACCGTTATCGCTATCGCGGCAAACCGCCAACGCCGTTGCCGCAAACCGCTATCGCCGACGCTGCACCGAAACCGCCGCCGCCGCAAACAGCCATCGCCGTCGCCGCAAATCGACATCGTCGTCGCCGCAAACCGCTATCGCCACCTCTGCACCGAAACCGCCGCCGCCGCAAACCGTCTGTTAATAATTAGTTACGTTTTCTTTTTTTTTTCTAATTATGGCTTTCCTATTTCGGTTATGGTAGAGATTAATGTCCATTCTGGACGTTTTACTTTCAGTTTTTTCTTTGCTTAGGCTCCTGCCGTTTCTCTTCTTTTGCTTTAATTATGCATTTATTTTTCTTTCCTTGCTTAGTCATCTGCTCTGCCTATTTGTACCGCAAGTTTTGTATTGAATTAAAATTAAGAAAAATTGGAAGCTTTCTTCCCCAAAAAATAATTATTTCTCTGCCATGTCATTTTGGAGTTGGTTCTAACATTTGGTATCAGAGCCAAGAAGGAGATCGTTCCATTGTGAGGAAGAAACGTTGTTTCTTCAATGGCGGAGACATCTTCAAAGTCGGATGGGTTCCATGGACACTTCAAATACCCGGTGCTCATGAGGAGCAACTACGGCGTCTGGGCTATCAGAATGAGGGGGATCCTCGATGTCCAGGACGTCTTGGAGGTGGTGGAACCAATCGATCCGACGGCGAAGGTGGATGAGAAAAAGAACAAAATAGCTTTTTCGGTCATCCAACAAGCTCTTCCTGATGACGTTCTCCAGATGGTTGCAGAGAAGAAAACTACGAAGGAGGTATGGGACATGCTTAGGATCATGTACCAAGGCGCGGACCGCGTCAAGGATGCAAAGATCCAAACTCTGCAAACGGAGTTTGAGATGCTTCGCATGAAGGAGACAGATTCAATAGATGATTTCACAATGAAGCTTACCACAAACGTCAACATGCAAAGGACGTTGGGAGGAAAGGTAGCGGAGGTTGCGGTTGTGAAGAAGTTCTTGCGATCCGTCCCATCGAAGTTCGCCCAGATTGCTTCGACGATAGAACAATTTGGCGACTTCACGACGATGACCGTGGAGGAGGTTGTCGGCCGTCTCAAGACTCATGAAGAGCGTGTTGGTGGGGCTACCAACAAAGACGAGGAAAAACTCCTCTTGATGATGAGAGAGTTTATGGCTCGTGACAAGAAGCCATATAATGGTGGAGGACACCAAACCAGAGGCCGTGGAGGCCGCGGCCGTGGACGAGGGCGTGGCGGACAATATCGCAACAACGATCGACGCGAAGGTCAAGATCGCAACGACGGTGTTAAAGATAAGTCAAAAATTGAGTGCTTCTATTGCCACAAGATGGGTCACTATGCCTCGGAGTGCCGCTCGAAGAAGAAGGACAACGAGGAGAAAGCGCACATGGCCGAAGCCTTCGAGGATATCGAACCGGCTCTTTTATTGGCGGAGGGCGAAGAAGATCACCCGAAAATGGTATGTTCTAATTTTCTCCTTAATGAAGAGAATGTGCAACCAGGCATTTTTCCCGGCGACGTGGAGAAATCGGATTGGTACCTTGATACGGGGGCTAGCAACCATATGACGGGTTGCAAGGATTTCTTTTCCTTGCTAGATGAGATGGTGAGAGGCAAGGTGAAGTTTGGCGATGGCTCTTCGGTAGAGATATGTGGTCGGGGAGCAGTCTTCCTCAAAGACCAAAAGGAGCAGCACAAAGTGTTTACCAACGTCTACTACATCCCGAAACTTCGCACAAACATTGCGAGTTTGGGACAATTGGAGGAGAACGGATGCAAGATCGTCATGGAGGATGGATTCTTGTGTCTATTCGATCAAGAGAGGCGTCTCTTGGCGAAGGTGGAGAGGTCCAAGAATCGTCTCTACATCCTAAATATGAAGACGGATGCTCCGGTGGCCTTGCTAGCGGAGCAATATAAAGACGAGGCGTGGCTATGGCACGCTAGATGGGGACATCTCAACTTTCGGGCACTTCATGAAATGGGGCATTTCAAGATGGTGGAGGGAATGCCCTCCATTGAGCACTCACAAGAACTTTGCGACGGGTGCTTAGTGGCAAAACAAAGGCGATTACCATTTCCGAGTGTTGCGCGCGGGCCGTGCAACGAAGCCTCTCCAACTTGTACATGGAGATTTGTGCGGACCCATCACTCCGGCCACCCCTGGCGGTAAACAATACTTCTTCTTGCTAGTGGATGATCATAGCAGGTTCATGTGGGTGGAATTATTAAAATCCAAGGACGAAGCCTTGGATGCATTCAAGAGACTAAAGGCGCGAGCGGAGATGGAAACAGAGTACAAAGTGAAAGGATTTCGTAGCGATCGAGGTGGGGAGTTCACCTCCAAGGGGTTTGATGCTTATTGTGAGGGAGTCGGAATCAAACGATTTCTCACAGCCCCTTATTCTCCGCAACAAAACGGCGTGGTAGAGCGACGCAATCAAACTATCATGGGGATGGTTCGGAGCCTTCTAAAATGCAAACACGTGCCGGCGAAGTTTTGGGGAGAAGCGTTGACAACCGCAGTGCATCTTCTTAACCGGGCGGCTACTCATAGCGTTGTTGGGAAGACGCCTTACGAGGCGTTCTACGGAAGGAAACCAAAAGTGCACTACCTTCGCACTTTCGGTTGCCTTGCGTACGTGAAGACAACAAAGCCTAATCTTGCAAAGCTAGATGATCGGGGCACCAAGATGGTACTCATCGGCTACGAGGCGGGTTCTAAGGCGTACAGGTTGTTCAATCTAGAGACGGGCAAGCTCGTGATCAGCCGTGATGTCGTCTTTCGTGAAGAGGCAAAGTGGGACTGGGAAGAGAAAGACGGAGAAATGCTCTCTGGCTACGATCAGTTTTTGACGATAGAAGGGGCAGCAGTTCCTCTCGCTGTACTCGTACCAGCCACCCCCACCGGCGACGGGTCGCCATCTCCCCACCGCGGCTCACCCGCGGCCAGCGCCTCGCTCGCTGCCAGCAGCGCAGCCAGCAGGTCGCCCGCTGCCAGCGACTCATCCGCTGCCAGCAGTTCTCCCACAGCCTGCAGCTCCCCCGCTACCTGCACTCCTCTCCACCGCGGCTCACCCGCGGCCAGTGCCTCCCCCACCGCCGAGGCAACGTCGAGCTCCGGCGGTCCGACTCGATTCCGGTCTCTTGAGGAGATCTATGGTGATACTGAAATCATAGAGGCTGAGCTCTATTTTTTCGCAGCAGGGGGACCAACAAATTATGAGGAAGCTAAAGTCGATCCTAGTTGGATACGAGCTATGGAAGAGGAGCTAACTTCCATCCGGGACAATGACACTTGGGAGATCACCACCGTCCTGAATGGTCAAAAATCTATTGGACTCAAGTGGGTTTTCAAGACGAAGCGGGATCCGGAGGGAAACATCGTGAAGCATAAAGCTCGCCTTGTGGCGAAGGGTATGCGCAGCGACATGGGGTTGATTTCGACGAGGTATTCGCACCTGTGGCGAGATTGGAGACGGTCCGTTTGCTCATCTCTTTGGCAGCGGAAGAAGGATGAGACATCCACCACATGGATGTCAAATCGGCTTTTCTCAACGGGGATCTAGTCGAGGAGGTATACGTTTCTCAACCTCCCGGTTTTATGATTGTTGGAGAAGAGCACAAGGTGTAAAGCTCAAGAAGGCGTTGTATGGCCTTCGCCAAGCCCCGCGGGCTTGGAACTTCAAGCTGGACCAAAGCCTATCCTCATTGGGTTTTGAGAGGAGTCCAATTGAGCACGCTGTTTACAAGCGAGTTGTGGGAGATTCAATCTTACTGGTTGGAGTCTATGTGGATGATCTCATCATCACCGGATCAAGCGGCGTGGAGGTAAACAAGTTCAAAACTCAGATGAAGAAGTTGTTCTGCATGAGCGATCTCGGATTGCTCACCTACTACTTGGGGATAGAGGTATCACAAACACCTCAGGTAATCACCCTTTGTCAGTATTCGTACACATTAAAAATTCTTGAAAAATTTGGGATGAGAGACTGCAATAGCACTCAAGTTCCGATGGAACCAAGGCTCAAATTGAGCAAGACGGGCGATTATTCTTTGGTGGATCCTACGGAGTACAGGAGCGCAATAGGATGCTTAAGATATTTGGTGAATACGCGTCCGGATATTGCATATGCCGTTGGGATAGCAAGCAGGTTCATGGAGAAGCCCAATACCCAGCATTTTGCGGTGGTGAAGCAGATTTTGCGGTATCTGAAAGGTACAATTGGGTTTGGTCTTTCTTATGAGAGGAATCTTCGTGGAGGAATGAAGCTTGTTGGCTACTGCGACAGTGATCATGGAGGGTGCATTGATGATAGGAAAAGCACTACGGGAGTTGCATACTTCCTAGGCCGGAACATCATCACTTGGATGTCGCAGAAGCAACGGGTTGTAGTCTTATCTTCTTGCGAGACCGAATATATATCAGCTTCGATTGCGGCACAGCAAGGAGTATGGTTACTCAACCTACTCGATGATATTCGGAAGAGCATTAGGTGCAAAGCAACACTCTTTGTTGATAACAAGTCGGCAATTGCACTAACCAAGAACCCCGTATATCATGATCGGTCTAAGCACATTGATACTCGTTACCACTACATTCGGGATTGCGTGGAGCGTGGAATGATCGAGGTCGAGTATGTTCATACTAACGACCAACTTGCTGACATATTCACCAAGGCACTTGCAAGGAACAAGTTCGTTGAAATGCGGGAGCGACTTCGAGTGCGGGACGTGAAGAACAGAACTAATTAGGGGTTGAATGTTAATAATTAGTTACGTTTTTTTTTCTTCTAATTATGGCTTTCCTATTTCGGTTATGGTAGAGATTAATGTCCATTCTGGACGTTTCTACTTTCAGTTTTTTCTTTGCTTAGGCTCCTGCCGTTTCTCTTCTTTTGCTTTAATTAGGCATTTATTTTTCTTTCCTTGCTTAGTCATCTGCTCTGCCTATTTGTACCGCAAGTTTTGTATTGAATTAAAATTAAGAAAAGTTGGAAGCTTTCTTCCCCAAAAAATAATTATTTCTCTGCCATGTCATTTTGGAGTTGGTTCTAACACCGCCATCGCTGCAAACCGTCATCACCGTAGCCGCAAACCGCCAGCGCCGACGCAGCACCGCCATCATCGTCGCCGCAAACCGTCATCGCCGACGGCACACTCTGTTGTTATGCTAGAACATATACATATGACATAAAACGAACTATTTATTAGTTGACCGACAGCGAGGAGATGAGCGGAAGGCGCGACGGAATAAAGGGCGTCACGGGGGCGAGATATTATCGGACCGTTAACAAAAGACTACGAGCGGAGAGGTGAAGGTTCTTCTACGAGAGTTTAAGGCTCGAGAGAAACAGAAACGAAGTTTGTGTTGCGTACAAATATCACATATGTTTAGGGAAAAAATATTCTAAAATTTGTATTATTTTGAGTATGAATATCCAATTATGAGGTGTGAATAACAATTCCCTAAAAAATATGATCTTCCCACTGCTACAAACCCCCTGTATCAAGACAAAAATGAACGATGGGCTAAGCATAACACTACAGGTTTTGTGAGAGGCGGGAGCTCCGTCGCATCGGACAATATCGTGATCGGGATAATGTTATATAGGGTACTGTGGGTGTCCCGCGTGCTATCGTGATCGGGCTACTGTTGCAGTCTATCACTCGTATCTACGTACTATATTAAACGAAAAAACAGATTAAACATTCATTTTTTTCAAACTTACTCCCGTTTATTAAAGAAAATTCAGTTTTTTAAAGTTTGTGTTTTTTTTTTAAAAACAAATATTCTTTTATATAGACAAAATCCACTCCCTATGATAAAAATGAGTTCTCCCCGGCTCTTGCAATCCCTGTGCGCACAACAAAATGAGCAAGAAACGGAGTCTAACACTCAAGGGTGTGCGAGCGGTGGGAGCACGGTCGCGCCGGGCCAATGTCGTGGCCGAGGTAATGCCGTGCGAGGCACAACAGCCCGTCGTGCCCTATCGTTGTTGAAGTACTGTCGCAGTTAGCCGTAGAGCCGCATCCCCGTGCCACTCACTCATATACCAATATATAAAGAAAATTTTTCGGGTGTTTTGATGGAATGGGGGAGGACTATCTAAACTTTCAAAATGAATTTTAATGCCTCACATAACCTCCCTTGAATAAAAAGTTTTTCTTTCGTCAATTCCTCCCTAATCAACTCTATCTCCACCCGATTCCTCCCCACAACAATCCAGAATTGTCATAATTGGAAGTCGCGGTTGCCTGATGGATATTTGTATATATTACTAATATACAAAGAAACTCTTGAATTCTACAGTAATTTCTGTCAATTATGTTATATACGAGCAAAATCAAATAATCATAGGGCTCCGGGGGCCGCGAGTGGTGGGTGCGGCGCCGAGATGGTGGATTGCCTAGAAGCGGGCGAAGCCCGCTTCTATGAGGCCGAAGACCACCCAAAACATCAAGCACCGGCGAAGCCCGTGCGTAGGCAGGCGAAGCCTGTGCGCAGGCGGCCGAAGCCCGCCTGATGCGGCCGAAGCCCGCCTGATGCGGCCGAAGCCCGCCTGATGCGGCCGAAGCCCGCCTGATGCGGCCGAAGCCCGCCTGATGCGGCCGAATGCCGCCCGAAAGCATCGAGCACGGGCGTAGCCCGTGCGAAGATGCTCGTACATTAGTATAGATAAATAATATTATATATTTGTTGGGTACATTGGAAATGTGTACCAGATTTGGAGAAGCCTCACCTAACTCAATGATATACATCAAGTTGTATTTGATGTTGTGTTGAGTTATCATGTGCAGGTTAAGTAAATGGAAAGGAAAATTCTCTAAGTACAAGTGTCGACACTAGAGAATGGCTGTGTCAACACCAAGGGCCAGATTGTGTCGACACCCAAAATCTGTGTCGACACACAGAAAATCTGTCGACAACACTGTGTCGACACCAAGGGTCAGACTGCGTCGATATTATCAGGAGTTGTGTCGACACACAGAGAAGCTGTCGACACATTCCAGAATTCTGTCGACAACGACTGTGTCGACACACAGAACTTGTGTCGACACACACTAGAATTTTGTCGATACCAATTTTGTCAAGACAATGAGTGTTTGTGTCGACACACAGTGAAGCTGTCTACACATTTCAGAATTCTGTCGACAACGACTGTGTCGACACACACCAGAATTCTGTCGACACCAACTTTGTCAAGACAAGGAGTGTTTGTGTCGAAACACAGGACTTGTGTCGACACATTCCACAGAAGCTGTGTCGAGAAGTAAAAGTGAAGCTGTGTCGACAACAACAAGACTTGTGTCGACACATGGACTATGTGTGTCGACACATGTGAAGTATTCACTCGACATTCTCTGCTGCTGAGTCAAAGTCTAATGAAGGCTGAAGTAATACAACTGGAGACTTGACAGCTGTCATTACTGACATTGCTGTCACATCTGTCAGAGATGTCAGAAGACTGTTTGAAACCGGACCAGCCAGTTACCATGGATGAAGCCTATATATAGATATGCTCTCTCAACAATTGTGTAACAGAGATACAAGATAGAGAATCAAGTACAGATAGCTAATCAATTATAATCTCTGAAGGATTGAGGATCCAGAAGTAGAGAAAGAAGAAACAGTCAACAGATTGTAGAGAGAGAAAATCAAGAAGGAGTGAAGTTCTCATCCAGTGAATGTAGATTCTGAACAGTCTGCCTGAAGAATTTAGATCAAGTCTGAAGAAGAATTCAGATTAATTTCTGAAAGAAGCTGATTGAAGATACACTCCAACATCAAGAAGATCAACCCTACTTTGTTCACATTCAAGAAGCTTTGAAGAAAGATATGACAGGTTGATCCTTAAGTAATCAGTTCTATCAAGAACTGATCAAGAAGCCTTCAACTAATTCTCTCTCCATCTGGTTGAAGATATCATTATCTTTTCATCAATAATTTTTGTAGGATCTATAATAGATCTGAGAGTAAGAGATTTACATCTCTGAGTTATAAGCCTAAATTATAAAGGCTGAGGTAGGACTGAGTGCCTAAGGTATGGGAATCTGTTCCCTGAGTTGTAGGCCTGTGAAAGAGGCTAAGACAGGGCTTTTGCCTGAGTTGAAGGCCTATGGAAGAGGCTGAGGTAGAGCTTGTGCCTGAGTTGTAGGAGTGTGGATTCACTCTGAGTTGTAGGAACCAGTCTTGGTTCTGAGCTGTAAGATCTGCGGATCTGAGAAGAAGGAAGGAAGTTAGGCCGAATCTAGTACACTGCTAGATAGGAGAAGGGGGAAAGTGGATGTACCCATCATTTGGGGAACCACTATAAAACTATGCGCAATCTGTGAATGTTGTGTGTATGTGAATACTGTGCTGT
Source organism: Platanthera guangdongensis (assembly GCA_039583875.1). NCBI lineage: Eukaryota > Viridiplantae > Streptophyta > Magnoliopsida > Asparagales > Orchidaceae > Platanthera > Platanthera guangdongensis. Next base: position 148,106,452 of record CM077164.1, read on the forward strand.
GAATTCTGCTAAGTAATTTGCTAAAGTAGATAGAATTATCTGCTTAAGTCAGAAAAAGAATTGAACCTATTCACCCCCCATCTAGGTGTTTAGAACATATTGAAACCAATTCTTTCAAGTGGTATCAAAGCGAGTTTGCTCAAAGAATAGACCTAATAGTCTGAGTAGATCTCCAAGGCAGATATCTAGTAGGCAAAATGGGTTCCATTGAGAATCATAAGGAGTTTGGTTCCATGAAGTTACCTATATGCAGGAAAGAAATTTTTGGCATATGGAAAGAAAGAGTTAGACTGTTTATGGAAGCTTCAGATCCAAGAATATATATGACAGTCAAAGAATAGTCATTCATCCCAATGAAGTCTCAGTTCTTGATGCAAATCTCAGGACACCAAATGAGTATTCTGAAATGACAAAGGATGAGATCATCTTGGCTACTATGGATAAATGAGCACATAATATAATAGTAAGTGTCATAGATGATTCAACATTCCAAAATTTGATTCACTGCAAGACCTCCAAAGAAATGTGGGACACCCTGATTGTCTACATGGAGGGTTCAGAAGAGGTGAGAGAAGACATAAAGTATATGCTGAATCAGGAGTATGAAAGTTTTAGACATTCTAAAATAGACAGCAAAACTGAATGTTACAAGAAGTTCTTCAAAATAGTGAATGAACTGATGTCATATGGAAGAGTATTTAGCACATATAAGTTAAATGATAAGTTTCTGAGATCATTAACTAAGGACTGGGACACCAAGATATGTGCTATTAGGGAAGTGACCAGACTAACATAAATCTCACCTCCAACATTATTTGGCAAACTGCTTTCTTATGAAATGTAGCTGATGGTCAGAAAGGAGGAAGAAAAAAGTAATAAAGTTGATTATAGAGATAAGTCAGTGGCTTTCAAGACTGAAGCCATAAGAAAGGATAGGATGATGTCTCCATCTCCTCCTAGGAAAGCTGCAGAAGTAGTTTCAGAAAGTTCTGACAGTCACACATCAAATAGTCCAAATTCTGATGAAGACTTAGCAGCTTTCTCAAAAGAATTTCAAAGGTTTTTGAAGATGAAACAGTGGAGATCCAAGCCATCCTCCTCACAATCTAAGGATGATTACTATCAGAAAAAGAAATCCTCTAGGAAGGACAGGTATAACTCTAAACCTAGTAAATCTTTTTCAACTAAGATTTTTTGCTATTGTTGTAACATGCCTGGACATGTGGGAGCTGATTATCCTGACAAAAGGAAAGAATCTAATGATAAGAAGAAACTAAAAAACAAAGGCAAGAAGGAGAAATCCTTTGTAGCAAAGAAGAAAAAAGCTGTTTAGATTCTTCATCATCAGATTCTGAGGCTGAAGCTGAAGCTGAAGCATACATATGACTGTTGGCAACTGAAGAGGATGCAGAAGAGGCTGAGTTCTTGAAATTGCTGGACTCAGTAAATGGAATTGAAGAACATTATTGTAAAGGGCTGATGGCCCTGACAGAAGAAGATCAGTGTCAGGATCAGCCTGGACCTAGTAAGGTAAACAATTCTTCAATAGGTTCTGTTTACTATACTGGTTCAAAATCAGAAGCATCTGCATCAAGAGATGCAGACGAATCTGAATCAGAAGGAGATGTTCATCAACTTAATAATGAATATGGTGATCTGCTGCAAGCACTTAAGAAAAGCAGAATCATTATCAAAGCACATGCCAAGGAAATTGCTGCTCTTAAACTGGCTGCATTAGATTCAGAAAAAATGCTAGATCTAAAGATGAATGAAGTAGCCAAACTAAAAAACATAACTGTTATTCAGATGGGTACTATTACATTCAAGAATGATCAAATCAAAAGTATGGAAGTCAAACTTCAGAAGGAAAAGGATCTGGTGGCTAAATTCTCTAAGCCAAAATCAATCTTACCTTTAATTGATGATTTTGTTCACAAAAAGGGTAAGACAGGATTGGGCTTTATGGGAAATGCAAGGGCTGCCAATTCCAAAAGAAAAGGCAATGCCCCAGTACAGCCTCTAGCCTTCAAACCCCCCATTTCCTTCAGAAAAGTGTGGCAGCCAACTAATAGATATGATCATGATATCATACATGGTTATGATAAGCTTGATATTTTGAATGACAAGGGTGTAGCTCCAGCACTCAAGCAAAGAATCACTGTACCAACAGTGTTAAGAACAACTGACAGCAATGCTGTTAAAACTGTACCTAAAAAGAGGTATAATAGATGTGATTGTTGGTGTTGTGGTAAGATAGGGCATTATGCCATGGATTGCTGGCACAACACCAGTGTAAGGAAGAATGCAAGCTTACATGTGAGGAAGGTTACTGGTAAGAATATCAAGTTTCAATTTAACCTGAACCTAGAACCCAATAAGCATTGAGGTTCTAAGATAAATTAATTTTATTTGCTGTAGGTGGGTCCAAGTTGCCATACCCCTATATGGTACTTGGATAGTTGATGTTCCAGGCACATGACTGGAACAAGGAGAATGTTAAAGGACTATACTCCCATAAAGAGTGGACCCAAAGTGATCTTTAGTGGATCAGAAAAAGGGGTCATAAAAGGGTTTGGTAATATTTCTACCAGTTCTATAACAATCACTCAAGTGACTTATGTAAAAGGTTTGAACTTGATAAGCATAAGTCAGCTGAGTGATCTTGGGTATGACACTTCATTTATTAAGAATGGGTGTCAGATCAAAAGGACAAGTGATCAGAAGGTGATCTTGTCTGGTTATAGAAAAGGAAATGTTTATTGTTTAAATTTGGATTATGAAAACATGAACTCTCCTGTATGTTTAGTTGCAGATGAGAAGGCATCTCAGTGTGTCCAATGGCACAAGAGGCTAGCTCATCTGAACTATAAGACTATAGGCCAGCTTTATAGTTTAGAGTTAGTGAGGAATGGTCCTCAATTTAAGTGCATAAAAGAGGGTATATGTTCAGCTTGTCAAAAAGTCAAGCAGACCAAATCCTCTTTTCATAGTCTTGATACCAAAGACTCTGTGAGGTATTTGTACCTCTTGCATATGGATCTATTTAGTCCTATGCCTATTCATAGTCTAGGTAGGAAAGTCTATACTTTTGTGGTAGTAGATGATTATTCTAGATTTACATGAGTTTTCTTTTTGAGACAGAAATCTGAAACCCCTACTGTCATTCATAACTTTGTTAAACAAATTCAGAATGAATTTAACAATTCAATGGTCAAAATCAGAAGTGACCATGAAACTGAATTTCAGTTTGAGTGTATGACAAGGTTTTGTGAAGAACTAGCGATTCATCAGGAATTCTCCTCACCTAGAACACCTCAGCAAAATGGAATTGCTGAAAGAAAGAATAAAACTCTTATTGAGGCTGGTAGAACTCTACTAAGTGACACTTTACTCCCAGAATATTTCTGGGCTGAGGCAGTAAATACTGTTTGTCATGTTCTCAATAGAGCATCTATAACTAAGAACCACAAAAAGACTCCCTATGAGATTTTGAAGGGCAAAAAACCAAACATATCCTACTTTAGGATCTTTGGTAGCAGGTGTTATGTGCTTAACACTGCCAAGTCTCACCTAACTAAGTTTGCTGCCAAATCCCAAGATGAGATATTTTTTGGGTACAACAATAACAGTAAGGCATATAAGGTCTACAACTTGACTACACAAGTTGTAGAAGAATTTGTTCATGTAGTGTTTGATGAATCTGAGCTAATTAACTGTGAGTTGTCTAGCAATACTTGTAGCTCAACAGGTTTAAAAGAAAAGTTGGACATGCTGACCATTAATGAAGACCAAACTGCAAGGCAGGATGTGGAGAATGATGGTTGATGTCCAGTAGGAGTACAAAGTCCACAAGCTGACATTGATGACAATGAAGTTCAGCATGATGGAGAAATTGAAGAAGTTCAAATTGCTGATAGAATGTCTCCAGCAATGAGGAATCTAAAGGATCATCCAGCACACCAAATCATTGGTGATCCCAGACATGGTGTGCAAACCAGAAGCAAACACATGAACACAGTGCTTTGCTCAAGTTTCCTGTCCCAGTTGGAACCAAAGAGATTTGAAGAAGCCATACAAGACTCCAAATGGATTGATGCAATGCAGGAGGAGCTGAATCAATTCAGAAGGTGTAAAGTATGGGAGCTGGTTCCAAAACCAAAGGATCATAATGTTATTGAGACAAAGTGGATCTACAAGAACAAATTAGATGAAAATGGCATCATAGTGAAGAACAAAGCAAGACTGGTTTCCAAAGGTTATAGACAGGAAGAGGGCATTGACTTTGATCAGACATTTGCCCCAGTGGCAAGGTTGGAAGAAATAAGGCTATTCCTTGCCTTTGCTGCTTTCCAAGGTTTCAAAGTATACCAAATGGATGTCAAGTCAGCATTTCTAAATGGTAATTTGAAAGAAGAAGTCTATGTTCATCAGCACTCAGGTTTTGTTGATCCACTTTATCCTGATTATGTTTATAGACTTAAGAAAGCCTTATATGGTTTGAAACAAGCCTCTAGGGCTTGGTATGAAACTTTGTCTACTTTCCTCATTGAAAATAAATTTTCAAGGGGGAAAATAGACAAGACTCTATTCCTTAGGGAGTTAAAGGGCAAGATGATCCTAGTACAGATTTATGTTGATGACATAATCTTTGGATCTACAGAAAACAACCTTTGTAGGAAGTTTGCAAAACTTATGCAAGGGAAGTTTGAGATGAGCAGTATGGGTGAGCTCAAATTCTTCTTGGGACTCCAAGTAAGATAGACTGATGATGGCTTGCCCATATCACAGTCTAAGTTCACCAAGGAGTTAATTAAGAAATATGGTATGGAGTCATCCACCACCATGAGAACTCCAATGAGGACAAGTATGCCTTTAGGAAAAGATGATGCAAGAAAACATGTAGATGAGTGTTTGTATAGAGGGATAATTGGCTCCCTTCTATACTTAACTGCCAGTAGACCATACATTATGTATGCTACATGTGTCTGTGCTAGGTACTAAGCAAGCCCTAAAGAATCTCATTATACTGCAGTTAAAAGAATATTGAGATATGTTAAGGGCACACCTACTCTTGGTCTTTGGTACCCTAAGAATAGAGACTTTCTACTGACTGGTTTTTCAGATGCAGACTTTGCAGGTTGCAAAGAAGATAGAAAGAGCACAATTGGCACTTGTCAGTTTCTAGGTGGTAGACTGGTGTCATGGAGCAGTAAGAAGCAGACTAGTGTGGCAATTTCCACTGCAGAGTCTGAGTATATTGCTGCAAGCAGCTGTTGTGCTCAGCTTTTATGGATTCAACATCAACTTGAAAACTATAGTCTCAAGGTAAGTAGAACTCCACTATTTTGTGATTCTACAAGTGCTATTTCTATTGCTAAAAATCCTGTATCACATAGCAGAACAAAGCATATAGAAATTAGATTTCACTTCATTAGAGAGCATGTTGAAAAAAAGATATTTGTTTGCAATTTATCACCACAAATAATCAAATTGTTGACATGTTTACTAAACCAGTAGATGAAACTAAATTCAATTATTTCAAAATTGACTTAGGCATGTTAAACCTAGAGTAACTTGGTAAATCTGGCTAAGTAATTCAATGTTGACATATAGTAGTTTATGTCGACACAAAAGGAAATCTGTGTCGACATATAGTAGTTTGTGTCGACACTAAAGGTAAGTTGTGTCGACACAACAAAATAGTGGTGAGATAGTGGTGTCGACACTCAGAGTTTGGTGTCAACACATAAAAGTTCTATCATTTAGATAGTTGTGTCGACACATACAAAAGTCTGTGTCGACACACATATATTAGAGTCGACTATTAAGAAGTCTGTGTCGACACATCGCAAACTGTGTCGACACATAGTGTTGTCTGACTCTGTCGAGACATTAGAAGTCCGCATCGACACAATCTCTACAGTGTCGACACATTAAGTATCTGTTACCCCGCCTTTTGACCTTCTGTGTTGACAAACATATAAATAGGTCACAGAACAACTTTGTCGACTACGCTCTCAACATTTTTGAGACCAAATCTTTAAGTCGACAAACCCTCATCTCTCTTCTCCTCAAATTTCTCGTCACCAATGGCGCCAAAGTTGGAGACCAACATCAACGAAGGCTATGAGTTAGTTCACAATGCTTTTGAAAGTGCAACGACTGAGATTAGAGATGTGATAACCCTAATCCAAGAAAATGGTTTAGAATATCTAGTTTCCGAACCTACCAAGATCTGGAAGACAGAAATTCTTGAATTCTATACAAAAGCAACCTTGGATTCAACTAGATTAAAGATTAGGTCATCCATTCAAGGAAGCAAGGTGAAACTTACCCAAAAGCGTCTGAGGAAGACACTCCAATTGCCCAGGACTCAGGAAGTTGATGAAGTCACATCTTCCTTGACAAAAGAAGCTCTTCAATGGTGTGGCCTGGATCCCACCACTAAAATTGAATCATCAATGCAGATGAAGGGGATGAACTCACAAGAAAAGTTTCTCTCAGAGATTATGAGAAAAGTAATTCTCTACAAACCAAGTGGACATGATAGGATCTCAGTCTATATGTTCATCTTGATGACCAGAGTTATTTTCAGAATACAAACTAACTGGTTTGCAGTGATTTTTGACAAGATCAAGGAAAGCCTTAAGAAACCTAATCTAGGTAGAATACTGAGTCTGTATCTGGCAATAAATATTCCTGAAGTGCTAAATCACATAACTGGATCTAGAATAAATCACATGAGAAGGATGGATATGAAGATACTCTCTAGGTGGGAAAGAGTTTTGACAAAAGATGGTTCTACACCACAGAAATAACCCCAACTGCAAAAGAAAAAGACAACCCTCAAAAAGCCTGAATCTTCTAGTGATTTAGAAGAACAAGTAACCTTCAGTTTAGATGAAGAACAACAAGAATCTACAAGGAAATCATTTGCTCCTAAGAATGTAGATGATAGTCAAATGCAGGGGGAAAATGTTCCAGAAAGCACCATCCAACTAGATCAAGGTAAGGATGTGCCTCCTCTAGGGGGAGCCAATGAGCTTTCACCAGCTCAACAAGAGGTCTTGCCTCCAAAAAGTGCTCTTGAGAAAGAGCAAGCTGCCTTAGAGAGTGAAACAGCCAATCAAACTATTCTTGACGTAATAAATGATATTAATCAAACTATACTAGATACTGAGCCAGATACACTAACTGTGCTTCTAACTGATGTTGAACAGACACACCCTGACAGCATCCCTGCACAGGATGTATCTATGGATAATACATCTGCATTAGATGATACTCCATTAAATGTACAAGATATAGATGTTCCTCCAGTTCAACTACAACAAGAATTTACTCTTGAGGAATTATTTCCTTATTTACAAGAAGTAAGAACCGAGAAAGTAGTGCCAAGGACTGACAGGGAGGAGCAAGGGTGAAAGAGGAGCTAGATCTGATATACTCTAGAGGGGGGGTGAATAGAGTATATGGAGCTTTAGAACTCTTTACAACAATTGTTGTAATAAGAGTGAGCAGGAAAGCAGTAAATAAAACTAATCACAGCACTAGGTAAAACAAAAGCTAAGCACAGAAAAATCAAGGCCAAAAACAAAAATGAAAACAAGCAAAACCAGAAGACACAAGGAAATATAGTGGTTCCCCAAACTTGGGTACATCCACTCTTATACCACCCTAGGTAGGAATCCACTGCAGAATGAGTTGATCAGGTGTCCTGGGCACCAATGAGCTTTTGATAAGGTGCTCAAAAACCAAAGCAGATTTTTTGATCAGGTGTCTTGCCACCAATGAGCTTTTGACAAGGTGCTCAAAAACCAAGCTCAAACTTTTGAAGGGAGTTTGAGAAACCCTTTACAGAGTGGGGGTGAGAGAATGATGAAAGTCTTCTCTTTCTCAAACAACTGAGAAGACTATGTGGATTGTTGTTGTCAAAGCTCCCCCTGAATCCTTGAGATCTTCAGGAAGAAAAGCTTTGTTGAGGGTGATAGGCCTTCAAAGATTGAACTCCAGCAATAGATGATTTCAGCAATAGCTGAAATGTTGAGTGTCTGAAGTCTGGAAATATGTTGGCCTTGAACACTTTGAAGACTAAGGAGATCTAAAGATTTGAGAAGGCTTGATCTCCTTGGATGTGTGTTCTTCAAAATTCTTTTGTGACAGAAGATTTTTTGAATGCTTCTCTGTAATCTGTATCCTCTCTCTGTATTGTGTGTGTTCTTCAGAAAGATTAAAAAAAATCCTGTCATTTATTCTCTGGTGTCGAATAAAATAACATTCTCTGTCAAGTATAGCCGTTGGCCTGCATTAATTGCATCCTTAATTGCATAATCTCTTCTGGAGGAAAATCCACAGATACATTCCTTGAAAAATCCCTTGAAACTTGATCCAGAATTGAATGATAACGGCTAGGAAATCTCTGAATTAATTGCAGAATAACTGCTAACTGATTTGAATTTGAATTAAGAAATATGCTGGAAGTTGTCTGAAATCGTCGAACTGAGCTCTGCTATCGTCGAGCTGAGCTCAGCGATCTGGAAACACACAGCAGCCAAATATCGTCGATCTGAGCTCAAAGATCGTCGAACTGAGCTCAGAGATAAAGATCCAAAGCAGAGTCAAAATCGTCGACCTGAGCTCACCGATCGTCGAATGGAGTTCGACGATATTATGAAGTTGAGCTCAGCGATCGTCGAATGGAGTTCGACGATCTATCGAAGTTGAGCTAGACGATCGTTGATCGGAGTTCGACGAATCGTCGTGCTGAGCTCGACGATCAGACTTAGTCTCCAGACAGAAAATCTTGGTCTTCAGGGCAGCTTCCAAACCTAGACTTCTAACCCTTAGACTCAATTCTAATTGACCTATTAAGCTATACAGCAGGTCAAGCAAAGGTTCATAGAGACATAGTGATCCTGACCCAAATTAGTAATAGGGTGTTCCAACAATCTCCCCCTATTTGGGTTAGGATTACTATTTACAGACTTTGGAAAAACTTAAATAACAACATACAATCAGTAAAACATAAAAACAACAGCTAGACATTGCAGAAACATCACAGAGATATATATATATGGCATCCAGATAATCAGAAGTTCCAGAAATTGTCACCTTACAATATCATTTCTTCTCTTTGCCCTTAACCATTTTAATTTCTCTGTTAGGATTTAGGGCTTCCTTCTTAGATCTGGTGTCATCTGCTGCACCTAAGGATGTCTGCTGTTTAAGCCTGGGAACCACTGCTTCAGGGTGTAATTCCATGTATCTGTCAGCATCAAAGAATTTACTTGAACCATATCTCTCTAGTTCTTTTTGTCTCTGTTCAGACATTGTAGAAATGTTGGAAGAATCTAATCCTTATTCTCCGGCCTTTTTAATTTGGTCCAGTGCAGCTAATTCCTTTAACCTTGCAGTCCAAGCAGCTGGATTATTTTCAGGGTCCTCATAAGGTACAGGTGGCTCATACCTGTTGGAGGGGTTGTCTTGAGAGGGCCTGGCAGACACAGTTTCTTTTAGCTTGTAAGGGAAAGGACCAGATGATGTATCAGTTGAAGTTTGTCTTTCCCTGGAATATGGGTGCTGCCTGGAGTAGCCTTTAGAATAGACTTGAATATCTCTCTGATTACCTCTATATCCTCCTCTCCTAGAATGTAAACCCCTGGATTGGCTTTCCCTGTGGTAAGATCTGGCATGAGGTTGATAGGGAGCCTGACTTCTGACTGGGGGTTGACTTGCAGAGCTTCCACCTGCACCTGCATCAGGAGGAGGTGGTGGAGGAGGATGAGAGTGCTGGAATTGGGATGAACCCTTCTCATATTTTCTCTTTTTCTTCATGGCTTTCAGCTGATTTTTTGAATATTGCATCCAGTGTTCAGTGATTGGGCAGTCATGTAAGATGTAATAAGGGATATCATTGTTATCTTTAACTTTAGCAGGAGGTACCCTTTTCATAGCCTTGCTCCTTGCCTTTCTTTTCCTGGCAATGATAGCAGAAGAATCATCAGAGTCTATCTTAAATTCATCAGATTCAGGACTCTGGTCCTCATAGAGAGCATCTATTTTCTTCATTAAATCCTTTTTGAGCTGAATAGAAGCAGATGAGGCAGAAGTTGAGACAGCAGCAGCAGCAGGTGTTGAGATGGTAACAGCAGAGACAACAGTAGATGGAGAAGGTGAAGCAGAAACAGCAACATCAGCAGTAGACTCTGGACAGGTGACAATAGCAGCAACTGTCTCACTAACATCAGCAGAAACTTCACTAACAATAGCAGAAACTTCACTAACAGCAATAGAGGCAGAAGTAAAAACATCAAGGACTGCAGAAGGCTTAAATTCAGTGGCCTCTGACATCAGAATGTCCTTGGAAGATGGTTCATCAGAAACAGTAGGAACTTCAGCAGCAGCAACAGTAATTACTGAATTTACAAAGGAAGTGAGGATGCTAGGGTCACAGCAAGAAAAAGGCACAAGTGCCTTGGATAAGTCTTTTGGAGGCTGAACAGCATGGACCTCTGGTAGACAGCTGAAGAAGGCAGAATCAAAAGCTGATAGCAAAGACCTGAGGTCTATTGCAAGAACTGCAGTTGAACCCTGACTTTGTGGAGGCACAGCAACAGCAACAGAAGGAGCAGCAGAAGAAGCAGAACTGGCAACAGCAGCAGACAGAGAGCTTGCAGAAACAGCAGCAGCAGCAGCATGAAGATTCTCTTCATATGGCATCTCCCCCTGCCTAGATGCAGACAGGTCTGGATCAAGGCACACTGCTGTAGGTGCTGCCTGAGGGAAGAGGGAGGAGAGCCTGGCAGAAAGGGCTACCACTGACAGGTGTAGAGGAGCCAAGGAGGTCTCCAACAGTAGAGAGAGCCTGGGGGCAAGCAGCTCATACAGCCTGTCAGCAAGGGCTGAGAGGTCTACTTGCTCAAGAGCTGGAGCAGAGGTAGAAGGTATGGAAGCAGCTGGGGATTCTGGAAGGGAAGGGCTGGAGAATTGTGGAATGGATGGCTGAGGTGTTGGTAGGGTGGATATGGAGGATAGGGGAAGGGATATGGATGGGGTGAAAGTTGGTTGATCAATGATGTGGTGTAGGAGGTCTTGAAATGAAGTGGAGGAGGAGGGTAACTCAGGTGGGGATGAAGGGGAATCATCCATAAAGGAATCATCCAGGAGGTGAAGGATGGAATAGAGGGTGAGGAGGTGACATCAGGTGGAGGGTAGGAGAACAGTGGGTGGAATTGTTCTTCTGGTGTAGAAAGAACAGGGACTGGAGATGGTGTGGATGTTGGAGATGGGCTGGAGATGGTGATAGTGGATGGAGCTGGAATGGTGGATGGTAGGGGAAGGGATGGAATTGGAGGAGGAGGAGAGGCAGCAACAGCAACCAGGTCATCTGCAGGGGCAGAGACCTGTGGAGGAGTGACTCTTTGAGTCCTTGTGCCTGAAGGAACACTGGAGGAGGGCCTGCTAGGCTTGCTGATTTGCCTGTCCCACTTTCCAAAGAGGGCACAGGTCAGTCTCTTGGAGGCATTGATATGAACTCCAGAGGAGACCAGCAAGGCAGGACACCTGTGCTGCAGAAATACTCCAATAATTCTTCCAAAATTAACAAAACTCTTGTTTATTTTCTTTTTGATGAGGTCAAAGAAAACCTCTCCCCAGTTCAGATTTTTCTTATCCACAAGAGCTCCCGTGAGACAGAGCTGATGTATGGATATTGTATCATGGGCTGAGTGCTTTGCCAGGAGCACTTTCCCCACCACATCTGCCATGAACCTGTATTCAACAGACATGTTCCTTTTGAAGAGCTTGCTAGGGTTTCCCTCTGGATGACCCATCCTGGCAAGCAGTTCAGAATATTCCTCTCTAGATAGCTCAGCAGAGTCTTCTCCATTTCTTAATTCAAAAACTTCTGAGAGAATGGTTGGGGTCAAGGGTACCTGATTTCCAGCAATAAACCCAACTATTGTAGAGTTATCTTGATTATGGGCAGTATAAACCCACTCCTTGATCTCGTCTGAAGCCAGCTTGATCCTGGTGGTCATTATAGCAGTCAGATTCTAATCCTTGAACAGACCCAGTATATCTTGAAAAATCTGATCAGTCGTGCTGAAGGATTCTATATCAATGTCAAAACCGGCATCAAACTTCATTGCAGCAAGAACAGCAACTGACACAGCCATTGTACCTGCAAAAACTCAACAAACAAAACGACCAAGAGTAGAACTGTTTGGAGGGAAAGAAGATTCTTGCAGAGAAATCGAAAGCGCAAAAGAGAACGACGGCGAAAAAAGAGTTTTATATTAGGGTTCGACGCAGAAATGGAAAGATCGTTGAACTCAGTTCGACGATCGAGGCTTCTAAAGGAATCTGAAGAGACTTCAACATCGTCAATCTCCGTTCGACGATATTGGAAAGCGTCGAGCTCCGTTCGACGATCGTTCAGAGAACAAAATCTTCGAGCGCCGTTCGACGATCGTTGACCGGAAGAGATAGTTCACACTATCTGAGAGGCGCTGAACTCAGTTCGACGATTTTTGGAAATCGTCGATCTCCGTTCGACGATCTTAGGGCAAATCGTCAAGCGCAGTTCAGAGATCAGAAAAAAATTCTAGACACGAAGAAAAATCAGAATGTTTGCCTAGTATTGGTCAATTTTTAAGCTTTCAAAATCTTGGATATTATTTAAGGCTTCCTCCATCTAACATTCCTAACTGATTTAGGAAGAATGTGTGTTTCTTTTCATCCAAGGGCTTGGTGAAAATATCTCCCCTTTGTAAATCAATTGGGATATATTGTAATTCAATTTTATTCTTTTCAACATTATCCCTTAAGAAATGATGCCTAATCTCTATGTGTTTTGTCCTACTATGGAGGACTGGATTTTGAGCTATGAAAATAGCACTAGTATTGTCACAAAAGATTTTAGACTTCTCTAAGTTGTAGCCATAGTCTAGAAGTTGGTTTTGGATCCATAAGATTTGTGAGCAACAACTGTCTGCAGCCATATATTCAGCTTCTGTAGTTGAAGTTGACACAGATGTTTGTTTCTTACAAAACCAAGAGACAAGTCTGTCACCAAGGAACTGATAAGTTCCACTGGTGCTTTTCCTGTCAATTCTGCATCCAGCATAATCAGCATCTGAGAATCCAGTTAAATCAAATGCTGAATCCTTTGGATACCAGAGACCTAGATTTGGACAACTTTTAACATACCTGAGAATCCTCTTTACTAAAGTTAGGTGTGACTCTCTAGGGCTTACTTGGAACCTAGCACATATACATGTAGCAAACATTATATCTGCTCTACTAGCTGTAAGATACAGTAAAGAGCCAATCATTGCTCTATATGTGGTCTGATCAACAGGTTTCCCATGTTCATCAGCATCCAATACAGCATTAGTAGGCATGGGTGTTTTCATACAAGATGCCTCAGACATACCAAATTTCTTAACCAATTCATTTGCATATTTGGTTTGAGAAATAAAGATGCCTTCAGCATGTTGCTTGACTTGCAATCCTAGGAAGAAGGATAGCTCACCCATGCTACTCATTTCAAATTTAGAATGCATCAGGTTAGAAAACCTTCTGCACAATTTGGAGTCAGTAGAACCAAAAATAATATCATCTACATAAATTTGTACTAGTAGGGTATGAGACTTATGGGTTCTAATGAAAAGAGTTTGGTCTACTCTACCCCTTATAAAACCATTTTCCAAGAGAAAGCATGTTAGAGTCTCATACTATGCTCTGGGAGCTTGCTTGATACCATATAATGCTTTGTTCAGTTTAAAAACATGATCAGGATAAGTTAGAGAGATAAAACCTAGAGGTTGTCTAACATAAACTTTCTCTTTGATGTCTCCATTCAAGAAGGCACTTTTGACATCCATCTGATATACTTCGAAGCCTTTGTGAGCTGCATAAGCTAGAAAAATTCTGATGGCTTCTAATCTTGCAACAGGTGCAAAAGTCTGGTCGTAGTCGATTCCTTCTTCTTGAGAGTATCCCTGAGCAACTAGCCTTGCCTTGTTCCTTATAATTACTCCTTGATCATCCAGTTTGTTTCTGAATACCCATTTTGTTCCAACAATTGAGTGATCCTTAGGCTTTGGCACTAGTTCCCATACTTTGTTCCTCTCAAATTGATGCAACTCTTCTTACATTGCAATGATCCAGTGTGGATCTTGCTCTGCATCTTGAATGGACTGAGGTTCAATTTGAGATAGGAAGCAGGTGTTCAACAGATTTTGGTTGACCTGATTTTTGGTTTGCACACCAACTGAGATTTCTCCAATTATTTGGGAAATTGGATGGTCTCTTAATGTTACTAAATCAATAGGGGGTGTTGATTGTTCACCAACCTGTGTTGTTGTTTCCTCTTGTGGTACAACAACTGGCTCTTCAAGTTGTGCTTCAATGTGTTGAGCATTTTCTTCATCTTCACTACTTTCATCCCTTTGAGTAACCTGTAACTTGTTCAAGTCTTCAACTAGAGAATGTTCCTGCAAAGGTTCTATGGTAGAAGAATTCTTCTCCTTGAAAGACATGTTAGTTTCATCAAATGAAATGTGAATAGATTCCTCAATTTTCAAAGATGATTTATTATAAACCCTATAGGCCTTGCTGATCATGGAGTATCCCAGAAACACTCCTTCATCAGCTTTGGCTTGAAATTTTGCTAAATATCTCTTGTCATTATTGTGAATGTAGCAAATACAATCAAAAACTCTAAAATAGTCAACTTTAGGTTTCTTCCCTTTGAGTAATTCATAGTGAGTCTTTCCCTTTAGTTTATGTATCAGACTTCTGTTCAACACATAGTTGGAGGTATTCACTGCCTCTGCCCAGAAGGATAGAGGTAGATGAGCATCTGACAACAATGTAGTGGCAGATTCAATAAGGGTTCTATTTTTCCTTTCAGCTACCCCATTTTGTTGAGGAGTTCTAGGAGCTGAGAAAGTATGTCTGATCCCTTCACTCTGACATAACTCTTGCATAAGAAGAGAATCAAACTCTGTCCCATGATCACTTCTGATCAGGGCAATGTGAGTATTGAACTCAATCTGTATACATTTGAGAAACTCTGTCAGACACTTAAAGTTATCAGACTTCTTCCTTAGAAAGAACACCCAAGTGAATCTAGAGAAGTCATCTACAACTACTAAAGTGTAGGATTTCCCTCCTAGGCTTTGTACTGTGATGGGTCCAAAAAGATCCATATGTAACAGATACAATATCCTAGGTGAATCACTCTTATTAAGTGACTTAAAGCTGTTTTTAGTTTGCTTGCCTAATTGACAAGCCCTGCAGAGTCCTTCCTTCTTGTAGGGGCCAGAAGGTAGTCCTCTAACAAGGTTGTCCTTGGATAGCCTAGCAATAGCTCTAAGGTTTAGGTGTCCTAATCTCTTATGCCATAAAATATTTGGTCTACAGACAGAGTTGAACAAGCAAATATCTACATCAGTTGAAAGAAAATCTACTAGGTAGATGTTACCTTTCCTTTTACCTGTCAACACAGTTGTGTTGTCCTCTGACTTGATTTTGCATAAGGCTTTGCTGAAGGTCACCTGGTAGCCTTCATCACACAGCTGACTGATGCTGATTAGGTTGTGCTTCAGTCCTTCCACATAAGCTACCTTCTTAAAAGTTACTGAACCAATCTGGACTGCACCATATCATTTAGTCTGTCCAAAGTTTGAATCACCAAAGATAACTTTGGGTCCAAGCTTGGCTCTGAAGGATGTGAGGTTGTCCTTGTTCCCTGTCATGTGCTTAGAGCACCCACTATCCAAGTACCATTGCTGGTTAGATGTTGGATAGGTCTTCACCTGCACATGAGACAATTCATTTGTTTTTGACCCAGTTTACCTTGGGCCTAGGTTGATAACCTTTAAATTCTAAAATGAAAGACATCCCAGGTTGACTCTTATATCCTTCAGGATGATATCTCCTTGGAGGTATAATCCATTCAGTATAGGGGTTAAAGATTTGGGATGTAGGACCCTTAGGATTCAATTTTGATTTGCCTTGGAAAAATTTTCCAGAGCTCTGACCTCTGTTCGACGATCTGTGAGCTGCGTTCGACGATCTTGGGTCAGATCGTCGAGCTCCATTCGACGGTCGACTATAGATGAGGTCAGGTATTTGAGATCGTCGACCTGCGTTCGACGATGTTGCTTGAGATCGTCGATCTGCGTTCGACGATTTTGCCTGAGATCGTCGAGCTGCGTTCGGCGATCGTCGATCTTCATTCGGCGATCGTCGATCTCCGTTCGACGATTTCTGCTGGGACTTGGTTTTCTGAGGCAGATCAGAATTTTTCCTAGCAACCTCTATAACTCCCTTTCCTTTGTCAGAAATGAATTTGATTGGAGTTGTTAGGACTATAGGTTGGCTAGATGAAGCACCCAAGCCCAGTGTACTGTTAAATCTAGAGTTCACTGTGCTTGTGATGTCCATCAGCTTGATGCTTCTCCCATTAAGGGACTCTTCAAGCTTCTTGGCCTCAGAGAGCTCACTTTTCAGTGAAGCTATCTGTTCCCTACAACACTCCAACTCCTAAGAGAGTTTGAGGTTTTCTGACTTTAGAGTATTGTGTTCAGATAATTGATTTCTGAGAGAGATAATCTCTTTCTCAAACTTTAGCAGGTCTAAACACAGTGCTTTAAATTCAGATTTAAAATCTTCTGAACTAAAATCAAAAGAACCAATTACCTGATCTTCTTCAGGTTGAGTCTCTGAGTCTGACTCTGACTCCTCTTCCTCTGAATTGTGCTGTGAGACATTGATTGCCATCATGAAGAACTCCTTTTCTTCTGCATCATCCTCATCATCACTGGAGCTGGATGAGGCTTCTGACTCTTCTTCTGTCTCACTCCAGGATTCAGCAACAAACCCTTTTCTTGTATGCTTGTTTTTGCTTGAAGAAGGTTTGCCATTGCCATTCCTTTTGGAGTCTTTCTCCTTTCTTCTTTCTTTTTTGTCCCTTCTGTCCTTGTTCTTGTTCTCTGGACAGTCAGGAACTATGTGCCCTGGTTTCCTGCAACCAAAGCAAATAATGTCTTTATTATTACTAATAGACTTGTCATACCTTGGCTTATCCTGCTCCTTGTATGATCTTCTTCTGAAGTCCTTTCTGGCCATTTTGTAGAATCTTTTGGCCAGCAAGCTGAGTAGTTCATCATTGCCTGTGGCTTTGTCTTCAGGCAGATCCTCAGTTGCCTTGAAGGCTATGGTCTTCTCTTTTCTTGTGGCTGGTGAGGCAGCCTTCTGTTCTTCCTCTCTATTTTTGATGAGTAGCTCATAAGATTTGAGCTTACCCAATAGAGCTTCAGTGGTGATCTCATTTAGACTTCTGGCATCCTTAATTGGCCAGATTCTTGAATCCCAAGTGCTAGGGAAGCACATTAGGATCTTGTCATTAAGTTCAGTTAGAGAGATCTCTTTGTCTAATGTCCTGAGTTCACTGACAATTAGACTTAGTCTGTTGTACATATCTCCCACTGACTCAGTTTCTCCCTTCTTGAAATTCTCATATTGAGAAATGAGATGGGATCTTCTATCCTTTCTCTCATCAGCTGAGCCTGAGACTATTTCTGAGAGTTTGTCCCAAATTTCTTTTGTTGAATTACATTCAGCTACCTTTTGAAATATGTCATCTGACATTGTCTGGGCTAGGATATTCATAGCCTTAGCATCAGCTACCTTCCATCTCTTGATGTCAGCATCTGTTCCTGATGGAGGTGGAACAACATTTGTACTGGAATTCTCTGGGGGTCTTGGACATACTGTCAAAATAGAATTAAAAATATCTTCGTCAATAGAATTCATGTAAAGTCTAATCCTTGCTTTCCAAAGTGCAAACTTGGATAGATTGCACACTGGAGGTCTGGTGCTAGCATAATCTTTGTTTTGGGCCATGATATGAGAAAACGAAATTTAATAATAAAATACTAAAGAAAAGCAGATCTAGCTTGGGATCTTTGGGTTCAGGTGTTAGCCTGTACAACCAATCAGGTATGGTATGTTTAACCAACCTGGAAGATGTGGTATTTTTAACCAACCTCGCTTTGATACCAATTGAAAGAGGAGCTAGATCTGATATACTCTAGAGGGGGGGGGGGGTGAATAGAGTATGTGAAGCTTTAGAACTTTTTACAACAATTGTTGTAATAAGAGTGAGCAGGGAAGCAGTAAATAAAACTAATCACAGCACTAGGTAAAACAAAAGCTAAGCATAGAAAAATCAAGGCCAAAAACAAAAATGAAAACAAGCAAAACCAGAAGACACAAGGAAATATAGTGGTTCCCCAAACTTGGGTACATCCACTCTTCTACCACCCTAGGTAGGAATCCACTGCAGGATGAGTTGATCAGGTGTCCTGGGCACCAATGAGCTTTTGATAAGGTGCTCAAAAACCAAAGCAGATTTTTTGATCAGGTGTCTTGCCACCAATGAGCTTTTGACAAGGTGCTCAAAAACCAAGCTCAAACTTTTGAAGGGAGTTTGAGAAACCCTTTACAGAGTGGGGGTGAGAGAATGATGAAAGTCTTCTCTTTCTCAAACAACTGAGAAGACTATGTGGATTGTTGTTGTCAAAGCTCCCCCTGAATCCTTGAGATCTTCAAGAAGAAAAGCTTTGCTGAGGGTGATAGGCCTTCAAAGATTGAACTCCAGCAATAGATGATTTCAGCAATAGCTGAAATGTTGAGTGTCTGAAGTCTGGAAATATGTTGGCCTTGAACACTTTGAAGACTAAGGAGATCTAAAGATTTGAGAAGGCTTGATCTCCTTGGATGTGTGTTCTTCAAAATTCTTTTGTGACAGAAGATTTTTTGAATGCTTCTCTGTAATCTGTATCCTCTCTCTGTATTGTGTGTGTTCTTCAGAAAGATTAAAAAAAATCCTGTCATTTATTCTCTGGTGTCGAATAGAATAACATTCTCTGTCAAGTATAGCCATTGGCCTGCATTTATTGCATCCTTAATTGCATAATCTCTTCTGGAGGAAAGTCCACAGATACATTCCTTGAAAAATCCCTTGAAACTTGGTCCAGAATTGAATGATAATGGCTAGGAAATCTCTGAATTAATTGCAGAATAACTGCTAACTGATTTGAATTTGAATTAAGAAATATGCTGGAAGTTGTCTGAAATCGTCGAACTGAGCTCTGCTATCGTCGAGCTGAGCTCAGCGATCTGGAAACACACAGCAGCCAAATATCGTCGATCTGAGCTCAAAGATCGTCGAACTGAGCTCAGAGATAAAGATCCAAAGCAGAGTCAAAATCGTCGACCTGAGCTCACCGATCGTCGAATGGAGTTCGACGATATTATGAAGTTGAGCTCAGCGATCGTCGAATGGAGATCGACGATCTGTCGAAGTTGAGCTAGACGATCGTCGATCGGAGTTCGACGAATCGTCGTGCTGAGCTCGACGATCAGACTTAGTCTCCAGACAGAAAATCTTGGTCTTCAGGGCAGCTTCCAAACCTAGACTTCTAACCCTTAGACTCAATTCTAATTGACCTATTAAGCTATACAGGAGGTCAAGCAAAGGTTCCTAGAGACATAGTGATCCTGACACAAATTAGTAATAGGGTGTTCCAACAAAGGGACTCAGGGGGAGTTGCCAAGAACTGAGAAGGAGCTGCCCTTAAGTCCAAAGGACATAGTGAATCTTGAAAGTTCTTCTGAATCTGATGATGGAGAAGCACTAAGAGCAAAGAAGAGAAAACTGATGGTTTACAAGAAGAAAAGCTCAAATTATAAGAAAGCTTTACAGACTGCCTCACAACCCTTAGCTCCAACAGTTGATTTCAGTTGACTGTTGGTTGCTCTACAAATTAAAATGGATGAGCAAAGAGCAGCCATGGAGAAATATATGGATGAAAGCCACAAGGACCTTCAATTCACTCTGGCTCAAGATATAAAATCAATTAGATTTGAAGTTAACCAGAATAAGAAGGAGATGACAGATTGCTTCTATAAAGGAGGTAATGCTGTGGTATATCTGGCCAAACAGTAACAAGAGGCAAGGACACAGATTGATGATATAGTGGTCAAGCAAGGATATGTCCTAGAAAATCAAATTAGGATGAATGATAATCTTACTGAATCATATAATGTGATTATTACTGAGTTAAAGAATAATGCAACTACATTAACTGAGGAAAGGGCTAAAGAAAATTCAGAGTTTGATAAGAAACTTCAAGAAGATTTAACTACTTTTCAATCAGCCATTCAAGCCTCTCAGAAGATTATATCTACTCAGCTATAGAAGTTTAAAGCTTATTATACAGAAGGAACCATTTTCTAGTTAATCAGACCAGGTTCCAAAAAGATGACTTAAGAGATCATATTGAGAGAGAAGTCATAAAGAGGGAGATGGTGATAGTCAATGCTAGCTTAGAGCATGCTAAATGGATAACAAATGCTGTTAGAGCAACTCTGGGATATCCACCCCTATGTGATGATGATAATACAGCTGAGTTAGGCATTCAAGCTGCAAGAATTGAAGGGGGTCAGCAGGAGGTTGCTCAAATCATATACCCCCTTCTAATTTTGAAGGAATTCAACAACTTGTTCAACAGATGTATAACTCTCCAGAGGCTACTAAGAATGTTATAATTGAGAAAGTGGAAATGTCAGAGGCAGCACTGAATAAAGAGAAAAAAGCGCAACTCTCAAAGAAGTGGTTTAGAGAGCAGGCTGAACTAAAGCCTGATTTTGAAAGATGGAGTCCAACCTCCAGAAATATAATACTCACTGCCTGACAAGTTGTCATAGACAAAATGCATGATAGAGGTAAGTTGTATTCTGAAGTTGAATGGAACAAATATCTGTAGAGACAAGATGTTATTCATCAATTTAGAAGGGATCACAAGGTTGGGAAAATACCTGCTAAAATTTAGAGCCCAGTAAATACTTTCCTAAGCCTTATCACTATTTTGAAAGGCAAAAAGTTAAGGCTGAAGAACTTTAGAAGAAGGATCTCAAAGGCAAGAAACCAGCTGAAGATACTGAAGCACCAGTACAAGCAAGAGTTCAGTCTGGAAAAGGCATAGTGATCAAGCAGCCTGATCAGCCTTAGGATAAATTGACTAGATTTTTATAACATTGTAATCTTCAGTTTTTAAAACTCTATGTAATCTGTTGTCAACAAAATTTTGTAAAGTTTAAACAAAACAATGATTCATGCTTGTTATGATTGTATCATATTCTATGATGATATTATTTACTTGTTTTGTTTATATGTTTCCCTGTCATTGAATGTTTTTATACATCATATTGTTAATTTTATTATAAGTGATGTATATCATTGACTAAGGATTATGACTTCTCCAAATAGGGGGAGATTGTTGGGTACATTGGAAAATGTGTACCAGATTTGGAGAAGCCTCACCTAACTCAATGATATGTATCAAGTTGTATTTGATGTTGTGTTGAATTATCATGTGCAGGTTAAGTAAATAGAAAGGAAAATTCTCTAAGTACAAGTGTCGACACTTGGGAATGACTATGTCGACACCAAGGGCCAGATTGTGTCGACACCCAGAATCTGTGTCGACACACAGAAAATCTGTAGACAACGCTGTGTCGACACAAAGGTCCAGAATGTGTTGACATTATCAGGAGTTGTGTCGACACACAGAGAATCTGTCGACACATTCCAGAATTCTGTCGACAACGACTGTGTCGACACACAGAACTTGTGTCGACATACACCAGAATTCTTTCGACACCAATTTTGTCAAGACAATGAGTGTTTGTGTCGACACACAGTGAAGCTATCTACACATTCCAGAATTATGTCGA
Source organism: Platanthera guangdongensis (assembly GCA_039583875.1). NCBI lineage: Eukaryota > Viridiplantae > Streptophyta > Magnoliopsida > Asparagales > Orchidaceae > Platanthera > Platanthera guangdongensis. Next base: position 148,128,265 of record CM077164.1, read on the forward strand.
CAACGACTGTGTCGAAACACAGGACTTGTGTCGAAACACACCAGATTTCTGTCGACACCAACTTTGTCAAGATAAGGAGTATTTGTGTCGACACAAAGGACTTGTGTCGACACATTCCACAGAAGCTGTGTCGAGAAGTAAAAGTGAAGCTGTGTCGACAAAAACAAGACTTGTGTCGACACATGGACTATGTGTGTCGACACATGTGAAGTATTAACTCAACATTCTCTGCTGCTGAGTCAAAGTCTAATGAAGGCTGAAGTAATACAACTGGAGACTTGACAGCTGTCATTACTAACATTGCTGTCACATCTATCAGAGATGTCAGAAGACTGTTTGAAACCGGAATAGCCGGTTACCATGGATAAAGCCTATATATAGATATGCTCTCCTAACAATTGTGTAACAGAGATACAGGATAGAGAATCAAGTACAGATAGCTAATCAATTATAATCTCTGAAGGATTGAGGATCCAGAAGTAGAGAAAGAAGAAACCGTCAACAAATTGTAGAGAGAGAAAGTCAAGAAGGAGTGAAGTTCTCATCTAGTGAAGGTAGATTCTGAACAGTCTACCTGAAGAATTCAGATTAAGTCTGAAGAAGAATTCAGATTAATTTTTGAAGGAAGCTGATTGAAGACCAACTCCAACATCAAGAAGATCAACCCTACTTTGTTCAGATTCAAGAAGCTTTGAAGAAAGCTAAGACAGGTTGATCCTTAAGTAATCAGTTCTATCAAAAACTGATCAAGAAGCATTCAACCAATTCTCTCTCCATCTGGTTGAAGATATCATTAACTTTTCATCAATAATTTTTGTAGGATCTGTAATAGATCTGAGAGTAAGAGATTTACATCTCTGAGTTGTAAGCCTAAATTATAAAGGCTGGGGTAGGGGTGAGTGCCTAAGGTAGGAGAATCTATTTCCTGAGTTGTAGGCCTATGAAAGAGGCTGAGGTAGGGCTTTTGCCTGAGTTGTAGGAGTGGGGTGTCACTCTGAGTTGTAGGCCTGTGGAAGAGGCTGAGGTAGGGCTTGTGTCTGAGTTGTAGGAGTGTGGATTCACTCTGAGTTGTAGGAACCAGTCTTGGTTCTGAGCTGTAAGATCTGCGGATCTGAGAAGAAGGAAGGAAGTTAGGCCGAATCTAGTACACTGCTAGATAGGCGAAGAGGGAAAGTGGATGTATCCATCATTTGAGGAACCACTATAAAACTGTGTGCAGTTTGTGAATGCTGTGTGTATGTGAATACTGTACTGTGAATTCTGCTAAGTAATTTGCTAGAGTAGATAGAATTATCTGACTAAGTCAGAAAAAAATTGAACATATTCACCCCCCCTCTAGGTGTTTAAAACATCTTGAAACCAATTCTTTCAATATTATTAATATATAATATTATATAAATAATATTATATAAATAATATTATATGTAATATTATTAATAATATGATATATTATTAATAATATTATATATAATCTAATATTATTTTTGTAATTTATTTTACTGTTAAACTATATATTTATTTAAATTATAATTTTGAATTATTTTTATAATTTTGAATTATTTATATATATATATATATAAAAAACGTCGGACGAATGGTTACTGTTCAATTGAACAAACGTTTTATATATTAGTATAAGATATATATATATATATATGTATGTATATATATATATATATATATATATATATATATATATATATATATATATATATATATATTATATTTATAATTATATAATTTATATTTATATTATACGAGCATTTTCGCACGGGCTTTGCTTGTACTCGATGTTCTCGAGCAGCCTTCGGCAGCAACAGGCGGGCTTCGCCTACCTGTGCACGGGCTTCGCCCGCCTGCGCACGGGCTTCGCCTGTGCTTGATGATTCGGGTGGTCTTCGACCGCATAGAAGCAGACTTCGCCCGCTTCCACGCAATCCACCATCTCGGCGCCGCACCCGCCACTCGCGGCCCCCGGTGCAAAATTATTCCGATTCAGACTCCGGGGGCCACGAGTGGTGGGTGCGGCGCCGAGATGATGGATTGCATGGAAGCGGGCGAAGCCCGCTTCTATTCGACCGAAGACCACCCGAAGCATCAAGCACGGGCATAGCAACTAGCTTAACATCATTGCGATGCAACGTTCCTTTCAAGGATTGTTTAGGACAGTTGTTGCACATTAAATGTTTAAGGCTTCGTATGGCACAATGGTGGCGGTGGTAAACACACGAGTTAAATCACCATTTGTTAAGGACCATCAAAAAAATTTCATCCGTTTGAACATAAAAGTGAATAAAGTTCCTTAGGCGGACGTTAATGAATGACTGTTTGACTCACATGTTCACGACCGCCACCACCTTGCCAAATGTAGCGTAACGCTCCATTTGGCAAGGTGGTGGCGGTCGTGAACATGTGAGTGAAACAGTCATTCATTAACTTCCTCCTAAGGAACTTCATCCACTTTTATGTTCAAACGGATGATGTTTGTTAGGTGATTCTTAACGAATGATAGTTGTTGCGGCGAGACTAGACACCCCGGTCGGACCAGATTAACTTACAGTATCTTAGCACACGGTGCGACCGAGCGTGTACACAATCACAGAGAAAGAAAAACTGACAAGACAATTTTTTGACGTGGAAAACTCGTCAACTGGGTGAAAAACTACGTGGCCCGATCTGTGCCGGCCAAACCTCCACTAGATCTGAGCACTATTACAAGGCTTTTTCAAGAACTCGAGGGCGACATGTCGCCTGTCGTTACAATTATTGGAGAGAGAGAGTTTGGAGGGTGACAAGCCATCGTTCACATAGCTAATTATTTCTTTGTGTGCCGCGGGGAGCGATGTGTTCATTATATTCTAGAGTCCTCTAATAGTTCTTGGCGGGAGTAGCTTGCTGCACTCGTTCTGATGTCTGGGGATTAAAGCTCGGGGCGTGCTCAGTGCGCTTTATCCGCTGTGTCTCATCTCAGATTCTCTCTTGGAGAAGCGTGGTGCGGTTGTCTTATCGGTGGATGGAGCGCTTGTTCTTAAGAGCGTGAGGCGCTTGTTAGCAGAGAGCACACATGGTACTTGTTGGTAGAGAGCGCACAAAGCGCTTGTTGGAGAAGAGCGCGCAAAGCGCTCACTTGTAGAGAGCGCGCAGGACACTTGTTGGAGGAGAGCGCGCGGAACGCTTGCTGGTAGAGAGCACGCATGACGCTTGTTGGAGGAGAGCGCGCAAAACGCTTACTGGAGTGGAGCGCACGGAGCGCGGAGGGAATAGGTGCGCACAAGGAAGCGACATGCACGAGAGCATGCATGAGCGTGCAAGGAAGAGACGCGCGCAAGGGCACGCAAGGAAGAGGCGTTTGCGAGAGCTTGCAAGGAAGCGACGAACGTGAGAGCGAGCAAGGAGGCAGAACGCGCGAGTACGCCCTGGGAGGCGGAGCCCGCGGCGGCACATAAGGAAGAGACGAGCGCGATAATACGCAAGGAGGCAAAGCGCATGGGAGCACGTAAGGAAGAGACACGCACAAGAATGTGCAAAGAAGAGGTACACATGGAAGTGCACAAGGAAGTTGAGTGTGCGGGAGAGAGAAAGGAAGTGATGTGCGCGAGAGTGCACAAGAAAGTAGAGCACGCAAGGGTGCGCTGGGATGCGGAGCACGTGGGGGTGCGCGAGGATGAGACGTGCGCGAGAGCCCATAAGGAGGCAGCGCGCGCGAAGGCATGTAAGGAAAGGTGCACGCGAGATCACGCAAGGTGGCGGCGCGCGCGAGAGGGCACAAGGAAGGGATGCGTGCGAGTGCGCGCAAGGAGGCGACGCGCATGAGACCGCACTAGGAAGGGATGCACGCGAGAGCGCTCAAGGAGGTTGTGCGCATGGGAGCGCACAAGGAAGCGAGAAAATCCGTAGGATGGGAGATAAAATCCGTAGGAGGATTTCCCGGGCAGAGAAAAATCTGCCGCACCACCCCCTGGGGGTGCGACAGTTAGCCCACAACTCCATGTTGGGGAGTGCACATTACTCCCCAACAGGGAGGCTAAAATTGGCGCTAACCAAGTGAGCGCCTAAAGTCAGCGCCTCTACCAGTCAATGGGGGTAATCCCCATTGGCTGGAAGGCCTTGTACGGGATTAATCTTGTGCGCACTGTGTGTGGGATTAATTTCGTGTGCAACGTGCGCGGGATGAATCCCGCCCGCGTGGTATGCAATTGACTCCCGCGAGAGCAACATGTGTGATGATTCTTGATGCACGGGGGAACTCCCATGCACGACCTTCGCCGCGTAGGGCGATTGCCGTGCGGGCAGCCCCCATGAAGCGGCTTGGGTAGCCGGGCCGTAGGGTTGCTCTTTGCGGGAGATTACTATGGTTATGCTCACTGGATTCACGGTTCGGTCGAACCCATTCAGGGGAACCTCATCAATTTCCCCCCAGTCCTTGTAGTACCGAGCCGAAGCGAATGAAGGGCAGGGACTTCTACCCAAAAGCTGAACTTGGTGCGAAACACTTCACGGTGGTGTGCACATGACAAAACACACGAGAGGTGCGAAAGGAAAAATGTGTGAAGGGCACTTTGTATGGTAGGAGTGACATGCACAATTGGAGCAACGTGCGCAAAACGCTCGTTGGGCATAATATGTATGGGGCATAGAGCGCACAAATGTGCAGTGCAAGTGGCAAGTGCACATAACACAATGCGTGCAGTGTGCGCGCGAGGTGAAATGTGTATGGTGTACACGCAGGGTGCAACGTGTGTGCAAGGTGCACTGTGCATGAGAGGTGCAATGCTCGCGATGTTGCATGTGGTATGTTGTGTGCATTCGTCGCTCTTTGTTAGCAAAGATTTGAGCGAATCGCCAGCTCACAAGGAATCAGGACATTGTTCGCAGAGGAAGCTTAAGTGTCACTCCTTATCATTTGTGGAGCAAGTTAATGTTTGGAGGGGAGGTATGAGATACCTACAAGATTAGAGATGAAGATCTTCCACCTTAAGGCATGGACACGTTGTTGGGGAAAAGTCAAATCAAGCAGTTGAGATCTCCCCGAGTATAAGAGTGGGGGCTTTGACGTCATTGTAGTTAAGTCGTAACTATTCCCTTATTGTAAAGATGCCAATAGTCGGTGGAATGTAGGCTTATGGCCATGACAGAGAGTGTAATGACTCAATCTGGGGGTCAGAGAATGTATGGATTTGATCCGACTGCTTGGTCGAGCCTAACCATGATAGGGCTACCAAAGAATGTGAGTATTCGATCCGGGTGTTAGAGAATGTAAGGATTTGATCCGACCGCGTTGCCGAGTCTGGTCATGAGAGGAATTCCGAAGAATTTAAGTATTCGATCTGAGTGTCAGAGAATATAAGGATTCAATCTGACTATGCAACCGCGAGGGGGGCATGCCCCAACGATGTTGGGTCATAGACTTGCAGTAATGTTGAGCGCGCTACTCAGAGCCAGGTGTTATAAGGAGCGCGCTTCCTGGAGGCAGTTGCTGTAAAGAGCGCGCTGCCCGGAGGCAGTTTCTGTAAAGAGCGCGCTGCCCGGAGGTAGTTGTTGTAAAGAGCACGCTGCCCTGAGGCACTTACTATAAAGAGCGTGCTGCCTCGAGACAGTTGCTATTAAGAGCACGCCGCCCAGAGGCAGTTGCTGTTATGAGTGCATTGTTCGGAGGCAGTTGCTATAAAGAGCGTGCTGCCCGAAGGCAGTTGTTATTAAAAGTGCGCTCCTCAGAGGTAGTTGCTGTTATGAGCGTGCTTCCCAGAGGCAGTTACTGTAAAGAGAGCGCTGCCCGGAGGCAGTTGCTGTAAGCGTGCTGCAAGAGGCAGTTGCTGTAATGAGTGTGCTGCCCAGAGGCAGTTGCTATAATGAGCGATCTACCCGGTTGTTGAAACTTGAGGAGATCGGGCGGTCTGTTATCCAGTCGCAGCGGTCTACTAGTTTTTATGTTATGGCAGTTTGGCTTAGCGGTCAAATATTGTAGTTTGTTTGGTAGCAATCTTGCGGTTTGACAGACATGCGGTTTAGTTATAGCGGCTTGGCAAACCTCTGTTGTCGACCTGTATCCTGCCGAGCTAGCCTGGAGGTTCTGTCTTCTTGTATTACAGTCCGAAGAGCAGCCTGTAGCTGCGACTTATTGACAACATGCAGCTTCGGTCTGGTGTCTACCCGCGGCTATGGTCAAGCTCTTCCCGTAGTAGCGGTCTGGAGGTTATCCACAGTAGAGGTCTGGAGTTTATCCACAACAGCAGTCTGGAGGTTATCCGCAACAATGGTTTGGAGGTTATCTGCAGCAGCGGTTTGGTGGTTATCCACATCAACGGTCTGATGGTTATCCGCAACTGTGGTCTGGAGTCAACCCGCAGTAGAGGTCTCAGGACTTTCCTCAGTTGAAGATCAGCGGCTTCCCAGGATGTGTATTCTCCATTATCGGTTTGACAAAGTCAAACCACATAGTCCGTGCTTCTTGTATTTAGTCTCACATCATTTGTTGTGATCTCTTATCTTCCCCATTTTCTATAAATATGGGGGCATACCTTTATATTGTTTATTTTTTGAGCAATAAAATTTGCCTTTTATTTATCTTTTTTTTTTACATGGTATCAGTAAGAGGTTGGTCTTTTGCTTCTCTTTGCTTGCGGTTTCTTTTTATTGAAACTTGAGGAGACCGGACGGTCTGTTATCTAGTCGCAGTGGTCTACTAGTTTCTGTGTTCTGGTGGTTTGGCTTAGCGGTCAGAGATTGTGGTCTGTTTGGTAGCTGTCTTGCGGTTTGACATACCAGCGGTTTAGTTATAGCGGTTTGGTTTGACAGACCTGTGATTTTGTTGAAACTTGAGGATTTCATGGAATGGTTGCTACTTGGCACCTTCCTCCTCTTCCCAATGGTTGCCAATAGAGTTACCATGCATGGGGACTGCCTTCTCATCAATTCCAGCAGGCTGACATCAAGGAAAGAGGGATAAAATGACATTCAAGCCATGGTGGACCACCCCCTTTCTTGACAACTACATATACACCCCTCCTCAGCCCCTTTCAAGCATTTCATCACCTTCACCACCTCACAAGGAGTCGAACCAGAGCTTTGGAGTGCAGCTTTTGTTGGAGAATCAAAATCGTGAGGTGGAACTCAAGCAAGCTCGTCGGCCATGGCACATAGACACCGAAGCCACCACCAAACCCGTCTCCAGGTCCGTTTCTCCTCCTCTCCCTATGTGTAGTGTCCTAGATCAAATAGGAGAGAAATCGGGCTCAACTGAGCCCGATACAGTGAGAGGAAAATGGAGATTTTTCCCAATTTTGATGGTGTTGGATTAGTCAGAATCGGCACGTCCGACAACAAACCGATGCCAGGTAATAGCCGCCACCTCAACGAAGGTGGCAGCAGCGGCCGGTCGGGGAGGTGACCAGGTTGCCGGGAAATCTACCTGGAAAGTGCCCAGGTCTAGCTCATCACAGCCCTTGGTTGGAGTTAGGAGACGCAATCAGGGCCGTCCATTATGGATAATATAGATTAATATAATGAATAGAAAATGTAATTTTGTCACACTGAAATGTTGATTTTGATCCTTAAAATTAAAGCCCTTAGATGTCTTTTTATGAAAGTTGCCAGGATAAGTTTTGTGTATTTGAGTGTCTACTTTATTTAGGAACTTGAATCAGCCCATTTGGAGCACTGTAGCTCTCTATAGGCCAGAATTAGTGGGACTACTCATTAGGACGGGACATACCATATTTTGCTAATATTTTTAAAATGGTTATGGATATGAACTTGAAATTTGGAAAATGTATTCAAGTATCCTAGATATACCTCCTGTCCAAAAAATGGGAATTTTTGGACAATATTTTTCTATGGTTTTAGGAAAAATATGGTTTTCAATATTAATGAAATAATTATGGTTTAAATAACCTTAATTACCCAAAATTTAGGGTGGGATGTTCCTTAGGGAATTATAAATCCCCGGTAAAAATTTCAAGTTATTTGGGCCTCTGCATGCTAGTGGATCCAACTTGTATGTTGAGATAGGATAGTATTTTTGGGTTGCCTTTAACAAAAATGGGGAAATGGAGATTTCAGCCCATTTGACTTGTGTATGCCAATGGAACTTTGGACATGAGCTTATGATGATGAAATACATCATCCATAGTGATGTTAGGATTTTTGGGACAAAAATTCTAGGGTTTTTAATTTATTTTAATTATGTAGCCTTTTTAAATTAAAGAAATAAAAGTGAGAAAATTATTTAAAAAATTCTAGTTCTCTATCACTAGACATATGATGACATGTTACACCTCTGGTATATTATTTGGAATTTTTGGAAATAACTACATATGATGACTAACAAAAATTACAAATAAGACCCTTGTGTTTTTGTGTAAATTAAGATTTTCACTAACTGGAAAATTCTGAAATTTTGACTTGAATATTTTTATAGTATTTTTAATCACCATAAATTTTCTTAGAATTTTTGGATGAATAATTATGGTTCTTCATTTGAATAATGACATTTTAGTAATATTGTTGTTTTATAGAAATTATGGGTCAATACACCTTAGGAAATTATTAATCTATGGCTAGGTTATTAAAATGAAATTTTTGACCACTTAAAATTTTCAGAGAATTTTTGGATTAATATTTCGAGTCCTTCATTTGTTAAATGTCATCTTAGACCAAATATTCATAAATAGTATTCATGGATATATCGATCTTGGAAAATTATGAAGCTTGGCCATTACTGAAAATTTATTTAGGATTGCTAGACTCAAAGAACTTGTACCTTGTTGAAACCGAAAATCGGCTTTTATGGAGTTCGAACCCTAGAAAGGGGTGACCACACACTTACTTCTCCTGGGGTGCCGACTCGACCAAACACTTAGGATTTGAGACTGATCCACGACGATAACACGGATGTCCTATCACACACCCGGAAGATCATAGAGCACTTCCGCTCCTTAGCCTATGCTGAGCTAAGGGTACCTCAGAAAGCACTACAAGACCAGGAAATGAAAAAGCTTGTCATCTGAGGTACCCATGTGGGTCTATTTATAGAATTCCAAGCACGGTCTACAAACAACACAACTACGCTGTTCTAAATGGCTATACGCAGCCCAAATCAGTCTGCCAACAGCGCAACTCCGCTGTTTTGAAAGGCTACCGGCAGGCCAATGAGGGCAAAATAGTAAAAAGGCACTACCTGGTGGGTGGTCCATGAAATGACCACTCGCCTGGGTCGGCGAGTGCTCGATGAGGCTGGCACTCTCTTCCCTCTACCAGGGTCCAGGGAGATTATGAACCCAACTATCCCACTCGCCCGTCTCCTACCCAGGTCCAGGGGCGAGTGCGAGCCCAGATACTCCACTCGCCACACATTCTGTTCCCCCAACCCGTGCGAGTCGGGAAAACTCCATGACACTCGTCCCTCCGACTCGCCTGAGGCCAAGACCGCGCATTACTTGGCTGAGCCTGCTCCTGCCGACCCCACTCGCTGGACACGGGGTTGTACACACCTCATGTGTAAATGTTATATATACCAATTAGTTTTGGAATTTTTATAATTATCAAGTCATCATGGAAAATTATGAATTCATGACCAAAGCCTATTTATTTCATTACATATCACTGTAATTATTTTAGGTCATTTGGATTAAGCATTGGTTAGGGGCACTCTTAGAACATAACTAGTTCAATTGAAGGATGGTCTGCGGTTAGCAAAGAAATATTGATGTATATTTTAGACCATTAAGATCACTTGAGACATGCATAAAAATTGGAACTTCGTGGTAAAATAGCATTTATACCAGTCCCTTAAATTTATAGAATTTTCATAGAATAAATGACCGAATGTTTGACGAGAAATTTGAATAGTGCTCCTTAAGTTATGATTATAACTCGATCTCATCGTAATAGAGGGTAGTCATAATACCTTGGATCATTCTTAAAGTCATGGTGCATTTGTAGATGGATACTTGGAGCATGTAGTGTATGGAGTTTTGAGTTAGCACTATGGGTCAGCGTAGAACTTATGATCGTAACCAATATTATTAAATATCTTGAAAAAGGGAGATCTGGGCTTCGGCCCATCATATCTCCTAATACTGCTGTGATCCCTTCACCGGGTACACCACACGAAGTCCAAGTTTAACCATAAATTGATATGTATAACTAAAAGTTAGACAAGATTAGTCTAATATGATGAAAGAACAACATAACAACCTCACTCGGGTATGGGTTATAGTGGTTCAGGACTCGTTAGTCCTGCGAGCTGGGGGCTTAGGGTAGTGATAAATTAAGGACGTGTTAGTCCTGCGAGCTGAAGGCTCGGTAATGTATGAGATTTGAGGATAGGTTGGTCCTGTGGGCTGAAGGCTCGGATATATATTATTATACCTGTATTGTGCTTGTTGTGGTGGGTCATTCGAACTGGTCTAGTCGGTACACCGACAGAAGTATGTTGAATCTGGTGAGGATTGTAGGTTTTTGGGGTCAGTAGGTTTTTATATTGCGATCTGGAGGACTATCTCCTAAACACACACCCGACCATAAAGACTGGTGGATTTCCAGCAAGAGTACGTAGGAGCTCCGTTGTTATGTTCTTAGCGTTGAGACATACGTATGGTCTAGGATTGGTAGTGTGTTTGCCTGCCTAGGAGTGGAGATACTTGCTCCACTACCACCGTGAGCCATGACGGTTGGTACCTGAGAGGCTAGCTACATACAAAAAGTGAGGAATTTTTGAAAGATCTGTGTACATAGTCGGGTGGGTGATTTGCATCTTAAATCATTGCATTGCATCGCATAGAATGACATACATAATTAGTTTAGTTTTGATTATAACTGCAGATACTCATCATATAAATTAGTATGAGCTTTTTTATATGATAAGTTACTTTGGAAACCATAACTTCTAAGTTTGTATGACCATTCATATAAGTTAAGGTGCGTTCTGTGATAGTAGTGTAGCTCGTTTACTTTACTGTACATTATTACATTGCTCTTACTTTACTGTTACTGCCTTTTTGTGTTCCGCTTTATACATATGCACTCCTACTAGTATAGTTCTATGTCACCTATTTACTATTGATACTGTCATTGTTGTCATCCGCTTTCGTCCTCCCGCACGGTGCCTAGGAGTTGCGGTGGTGAGGCAAGGATAAAATTTCATAGTCATTATGACTAACGGTCATTTGCAACCGTAGGAGTTCGAGGAGACACACCAGTCACACGAGGAGGTAGGATATGAGGAGCAGTTGCCGCGAGCTTCCATTACTACTCGACGACAGGTTGATGATAGATTTTTGTAGCTTTCGCTTGTTGAGAGTTGAGAGAGTGAGATTTCGTATTGGAACATGTACCATGCATAAGCCCTTCTACACTCTTTTCAGTTTGTATTCATTGTGGACTAGTGTTCTTTTTATATATATTGAGCTATGATTATGGACAATGTATGTGCTTAATTTTCTTTTGGCCTACTTTTGAAATGATCGTATTAGATGGAAGGATTGCCGTCGTGCGATGGCGACTAACTCGGTAGTTGGTATCATTAAAGGCGACGGTTTTGGGCATAAGACCCGGGTAACTCCCAGGTTCTGGGAGGGGTTTTACACCCGGAGTCAATTTCTATAATGTGTGCACATTTCAAACTGTACAAATGATGCTTTCCTTCTACATGCCTGAAATGGGCAAACATGTAAAGCTATTAGAGTCACAGTCACGAGTCTGGTCTTATAATAATTCACACAAAGAATTCATATGAAAGTTAAATTGGTAAACTTTACAAAGGGCGGATCCCCAATGATATGTACGAAGCCCACTCTTGGGATGGTCGCCTTTAGGGTTGCCCCCAGTCCATTGTAGCAAGTAGGGGGTGCAAGTTGAGTTGAGCCGGCTCGAAAGCTCGATGAGCCAGCTCGAAAAAAGCTTGATTCGAGCTCGAGCCTGTCGAGCTCGATCTCAATTACGATTTGAGCTCAAGCTCATCTAATGTTGATCATGAGATCGCGAGCTGGCTCACGAGCTTTTTATTTATACATTTTCAAAAAAAAAAAGAAAAATAAGAAAATAAAGCTCATGAGCTAAAAAGCTCGCGAGCAGCTCGAGCTTGAGCTCGAGCTCGCGAGCTCGAAACTCGAGCTCGATAAGTTGGCCTTGAGCTCGAGCTGAGAAAAATGAGCTCGTCGAGCTCAAGCTTGAGCTCGAAATGAAAAGCTCGAGCTCGAGCTTGGAATTTTTGCCAAGCTCGACTCGAGCTCGACTCGTTTTCAACCCTAGTAGCAAGCAGCTGTCTGATCTCTTGTTGGCGGATTCGGTGCCTATCCCCGCAAGAATTTCTCCAGGAGGCCTTGTTCGACGAGATACTCGATTTCTTCCTTAACCTTTGAGCAATCTTCTGTGTAATGTCCTCGTCCATGGGTATAACTCACAATACTTTGTCTGGTCCCCCATATTTTTAGCAAGGGGTATGGACTTGCGGAGCACCGTGTTGCCTTGGAATACGTAAAGTATATTTATCCTGGAGGTATTGAGGGGCGTGTATTTCAGGTGCTGTCGAGGTCATGGGTTGTCACGACATTCATTATTCTTCCCCAGGTCTAATGAAGATTCTTTCTCCCTTCTCATTTTTATGCCTCTATCGAATTATTGTTTATGTGCCTCAATTGCTTCATCGACGACAATCTATACTTCAACTCGTCGTATTAGATCATGATAATTTGATGATGTTTCTTTCATTAATGATGAATAAAAGTTTTCGGGGTGGGGTCCTCCTAAGAGAAGCCTCTTAAGAGCTCGGGGCTGACGCCTGGGATCAGTCGTGACTCTGCAGTGAAACCATGAAAAAAACCTCTGAGGGTTTCCTCCTTAATTTGGCGAATCCCAGACATGTAGGAGGGATCTTTGACTATCTGACGGCTGGCGATGAATTGGTCTATGAATTGTTTTTCTAGCTCTACAAAAGTTTTGATCACTCCTTCCTTTATGGAAAGGAACCAGGTGCGATCTTGTCCACTTAGGGTCGCGAAAATGCTTGATGCAGCAGATGATCGAAAGTATTGCACAGTTGCATCATGATTATAAAGTGTTTATCATGCTCTGATTGGTCATCTAATCCATCGAATGTCTCGATCTTTAGGAGCAAATGACGAGCAATGATGGAGAGGGCGGCTAGCTGAAGCGACACGTTGCCTGACTCGCTCGCGCTCTTCTGTGATTAAGTTGATAACTTCACTACGTATGAGCCTTTCATCGAGGCACGCTACTTCAGGGAATTTATGGTGATTCTGAACTTCAAGTTCATTGGTAGGACGAGCTTTGCGGTCTTGAATATCCACGCAAGGGAGGTTGCTTCATGCATGTTGATAGACAAGTTATTGGTAACTGGACTGACGTGTCTCCCAAGGGTCCTCCCTTTTATAGTGCGGGCAACTTCTCCCGCCATAGTCTAAGGACATGGTGTGATATGTCCATGCATGGACTTGGGGTTTAGGCCATATAATCCTAGGATGGTAAATAACCATAGGAAGGAATTTGGTGACATTTATACTTAGAGACACAACTTAAACCAATTAGAGATTGTTAAGCATATACCTTTTATGGAAATATTTAAGGGTCATATGATCTTGGATCTTCATGAGATTTTGGTAGGAGTGATTTTATAGTGATATTGACCTCTGAAATTTATTATAGGATGTTTAGAAAACAGTAGCTCATACTTGTAGTTATAACCTTCATTTTGCCTCTTGTGATGATTTTGAAGTAACCATGGTTAAATTAACTTAGAATGTTATGAAGCTTTGGCAATACTGATTAAATATCATTTATATACACTAGTAAATTATTTGGATTATTTGGACATTTCCTCTTAGTATTTCATGTGTAAAGTGAACTAGTGCACCTTATTTTGATAAATAGATAATAAATAATATATTCTACTGGAAAATTGTGTTACTTGTACATAGAACTTTTTAGGGCCTAATAAAGCCTAGAAAAGTATTACATGTTATTTGGATGAGTTTATAAGAATGTTTCTTCACAAAGTGCACTTTAATGAGTTTATTAAGTGTTTTCCTATATCGCCCACTGACCTTCAAATTGCATGAAACTTAGTCAGTAATGTTTCAAGATCATAATAAGGCTTTGGTAATTTTTATATAATTTTTGGACTATGATTTGTGGTACTTCCTTCAGTAACTCTAATTATTTAAATTACCATGAATTAATTATTTAGAAGTTATTACCTTTATAAAAATCTTTGCAATTTGGTATTCAATGACATTTTGTTATAATATAGTGTTCATAATTTTTGGATGGCCATAACTAAAGGAAATCTAGTACTTCATGTTCAAAATTACCTATGACCTAACTTTTGGGAAAATTTAATAAATGCTAAATTAATTATGAAAAATACAAGTTTCTGTATTTAGGCTAAATATGTCATGATAGACCCCCAATAATTATCGTAGGGCTTTTGGATGGAAATTTAGAGTACCTCCTGTCATGTACATCATATAGCTTAGATTGGTCTGCATATATTAAAACTGTGGAAATTGTGATAACATGTAGAATGGACTTAGGGAGATGAGGTTAATAATTTACTGATTTTGGTGAAGTGAAAATGAGTTCATCATTAGGAGTCATGATGTGGAAGTATTAGGTCGACTAGTGTTAAATGGTGCTCGGGATTGACAAAACATCGTCCTTCCTATGGAGAGAGAAGAGAGTCAAAATACACTAGGGTTAGATTAAGTATAACTTTAAATGAGGTTGTTATGGGTAGATACCAATAATAATAAGTACCTTGTGAAAGGGAGCTTTGAGCTTCAGCCCATCGTAGTTCCTAGTGCCCTCGAGAGCCCTTCAAAGGAAATTCCTTGGGCAGTACAAGGTTAACGTAAGCCGTAAGACTAAATGGATTACAAGAGTAATTAGAAATACTCTAGTATTACACATACACTAACACTCCCCGGTGCTATGGGAGTTAGGTTGGGTCTCACAAGCGGTAGGCTCGGTGGTTTTGGTGATGGGCAGGTTAGCCCGTCGAGCTGATGGCTCGGATGGTTTTGTGACGGACGGGATGGTCCGGGGAGCTTTGACTTGGTGGGAAATACATTAATGTTGCATGTGCATAAAATATAAGGTGGTGGGTCATCGGTATTGGAGAGTCGTCGCACCGACACCAATACGTTGACTCGACAAGTATGATTTAACACTTAGCCAAATAAAGTCTGGTGCCTCAGCCAGCAACAGTACGCATGAGCTCTGCTTAGTGCACCAGTATTGAGGCATACGATAGGTCTGACTGGTACTGCTGATATAGGTTTAGAGGTGGGCGAGGCCCAACCCACCGCTTCCGTTTGCCACTACGGAGGTATCCTGGGAGGTTAGGCTCCAGAAAGGGGGAACTAAAGGTATGTGTGCACAGAGTCGTGTGTGTGTGTTGCACTTGCGTGTTCTTATCATAGCATACTTGCATGATAAAACATAGTCATTGCTTATAACCCTTGATACCTATTGTATAATTTGGTATAGGACTCTTTATACAGTAGACCTTGCAAAACGACTCCTTGGTCTATGAGTTTGTATGAGCATTCCTATAAGTTATGGTTACTTACTTAGTTACCTTCTTGTACTTTACTTGCTCACCTTATTCATGTGTATAATCATATTGCTTATCTACTATTTGCTTCTTATACTTGCTGTGATTATATACTCATGATAGACTAGTTCCGCCATCACCTACTTACTTTTGTTACTCTCCACATTAAATACCTTCCCTTTCCTTCTCCCCACTTGGTGCCTAGGATACATGGGGGACCAATGGAGGATGATAGGACTTAGTCTTTTAGACTAACGTTCATTGACCAAATCATTTTAGGGGGTCGTGGAGCCGAACTAGGAGATGTAGCCCCATAGGTCGGTGCGCTTGGAGACAGAACAGTCTAGTATGGGAGTTCACGCAGCAAGGACAGTGAGTCCCAATCATTAGTAGTTACTATAGATTTGCTTCTATGACGAGTGACCTGTAGTGAGGATCATGATGTATCGGGCAGGTGCCCTTTTTATTAGTACTTGATTTATCGTTACTGTGGACTCTCCTTTCGTGGAGATTTATTTTATATTCATGTGATTTCTGGTGGACCAGCAATTGAGCTTTATTTCAATCATGTACTTTATCTTCTCTTCTGCGATCAGTATGGCTGGCGGGATGGGCATTTTGTAGCGACGACCTTCCCGGGCATGTTGGTGCCACCGCAAAGCGGTGGTTCTGGGCTTAAGACCTTATTGGTTTTGCAAAAAAAGGGGTCTTACACCTCTTCCACAAGTTCAACTTCAGATGCCTTGTGTTGATCGAAAATAACTTCATCCACCAAGGATCCCTAAGTTTCCAGCTAGGTGAAAGCCTGTGTAACACCCCACAGACCAAATTTGGGTTTAGGCTGGGCAACACAGCCAGAGACACAGGCGTGTCACAGGCCGTGTCCTGCTCGATTGAGCAGCCTGTAGAATGCTCGATGAAATGCACTCGACGAAGTTATCGAGAGGGAACATGCCCTGCGATACGGGGGTTTCAGAGGGTGTGTCCGAGGGAGTGTCCTCCTCTGGTCGACGAACTCCACTCGAGTATGCGCTCGACGAATTCTCGAGAGAAGAGAGCATACGACCTGTGACACGGGCGTATCACATGGTCGTGTCCTGCTCTATATACTCGAGTGGGTCTCGAGGGGTGGTCTCGAGTAGGTCTCAAATGTCTCGAGTAAAGGCACACGGCCTATGACACGGGCGTGTCAGAGGCCGTGTCCTATCCAATTACTCGAGTGGTTCTCTTGAGTGTATCTCGAGTGGGGCACACAGGCTAGATATGGGCGTGTATGAAGGAACACGACCGTGATACTGGCTTGTCACATGGCTGTGTCCTGTTCTGTATAATTCGATTCGTGCGCCGCTTAAGGTATATGACCTGTAATACGGGCGTGTCACAGGCCGTGTCAGAGCTGAAATAGCCATTTCAGAGAAATTTTATAGCCGTTCATTTCCTTCCTCTGGGATCTGATGGCCCAGGTTTCTCCTTGCTGCTTTAAGGCCGAACTTGAGAAGATAAGTCTCATTTTAACTTGGCCATTCTCTTTCTAAAAGAGCTAGAGAGAAGGGAGAGCAAGGAGGAGGAGGAGGAGGAGGAGAAGTGATCCGGCCGCCGGTGGAGATTTAGAGTTCCGAACTAAGGTCCGAGGCCAGATTTGTGGAGGAAAGGCTGCTGCGGTGCTTTCCAACTGGATAGATTTCCATGGCTCCAAAGAGGTCGTCAAGGGTAATGATCTTCCTTCTTGGACATGTGAAGTCCTTCTTTTTGGCATGTGCATGGATTTCCCCCACCAGAGGGTGGATTGCAGAGGGATTTCCCTTGGGTTGATTCTTGGAAGCCCCAATAGTTTTGCATATAGATCCGTAAATGTGTAGTATGGAATAGGCATACTGTGTGAAGCCCATCTGGACAGGTTGGTCTGGATTGGTGATGTTGCATTTGCACACCGGATAAGACTATGCGGTTAATCGTATAGTTTGTTGGTCGATGGGTTGGACCTGTGAGGGGCAGTAGCAGGAAGTACTAGAGTGGTAGTCCAGGAAAATACCCTTGTGATGCTTGTGCTGTGTGCTATGACAAGACCAGTTTTCTGGCACAGCAGGATGTTGTAGGGTGTGGGCGGAGTTAGGTGCAGAAAGTGAGTTCTACGGAACCCTCTAAGCGATCTTGAAGGACGCTAGCAAGAACACCCATGTTGATTGTGAAGCCAGTCCTTGGTAGACATTGTGGCTCTTGTGAAGCCAGTCCTTGGTGGACATTGTGGATTTTGTGAAGCTAGTCCGTGGTGGACATTGTGGCTATTGTGAAGCCAGTCCTTGGTGGACAGTATGGCTATTGTGTGTTTGATGAGCTCTTGAAAAAGGCCTCATGCCGAACAGGAAAGGTGAAACCGACCCGCGACTTATATTTGGCCTCGAGTACATTAGTATTCGGTGATGGCAAGGCGACTTAAGCAATGGGGGGGTGGCTGATCCGTACCTGCGTTATGTCCGTCTGACTTGGAGACCTGAAAGTGCGGTCAGTGGGAGCACATAATTAGAGTCTTAGGCCTGCGTGCCGAAAGGAATAAATACTCAATTTTCCGTTGGGTTTTGGACCTAGAACGGTGGTGGGACCCTGGTTTGCCGGTACACCAAGAATGTGCCCTGAGTGCACGGATCGTCGGGCCGTGTGGCTGACGGTTGTGATGGATTGTTTGTGCGTGAGAGCACAATGTGTGATATATATATCTGTCTATGAATTGCAATGCCTGCTCCGGGAAAGGGGTAGGGTCATTATAAATTGGTCAGCTAAATGCTGACCGTTGCCTTGTTTGCCACCGTTTGGTGGGTTGTCCTTGTACAGGTGCTGGAGAGCCAAGTGGGACATATAAGGGCTGAAGTCCCTGCTGCTTCTGCTGCTGCTAGCCCTTGAAGGCTAAGCAACGAATGTGTTTTGTTCATGTGTGGCCGGCCTGCGCGCCGATGTTTGAATTCCACACTTATAAAGAGGAACTGTAAGGTCATAATGCCAAACGATGTTGTATTTGTGTACATTTCTTCGATAGTTGATATATAAATGTGGTTGTTTATATATATTGTGGACATTCATGGTTGGAGTTCAAGATTATTGTTAAAATCTTCCGCAAGCCTACTCTGTGTTATGATGCGATTATGTGTTGTGGTATTAAACTGTAACTTCCCCACTTGTTTTATGGTATATGGTGTGGGGCCCTGGCCAAACCTTCTATTATATGCTATATGAACGGCTGGAGTCGTTACATTTTGGTATTAGCCTGTCTCGATCTTTCCCTTTTGAATTCGTGGTCGAATTCTTTTGTGGGGTGGCGAGCACGTGTAAGTGCGAACCGCGTTAACACTAATGAACTCTTGAATGTCCAGTTAGGAATGCAAATATACTTATTTGAGGAACCTGCGCGTTCCTATATTGTTGTTATTGCTTGTGCGAGGTCGCTAATGTGTGTCTTGTTCACCTATAGGTGACTCGTAGTGGTGTTGGGCAGTCTGAGCCCCAGCTTTCTGATGAGAGTACGACACCAGCTGAGGTGCCGACACCTCCACCTTCTGCGGAAACCATCCGCTTAGTTGCTGAGGCGTTGTTTGCAATGTTTCAAGCATAACCTAGTAGGCAAGCGCAGCCGGCGGTGGTGTTAGAACAGGTTACGGCGAGGCCAGAACCTGTTGCAGTTGTTGATGCGCGAGCAGCTAAACGACAGCTGAAGCAGTTCATGAGCTTCAATTCCCCTACGTTTATAGGTGTAGGATCCCCTATGCAGGTAGAGGATTGGTTGTCGCGCGTCAAGCATATATTGACGGCGATCTGGACGGAGGAAGATCAGAAGGTCACCTTGGCCACCTTCTTATTGGAAGGAGAGGCTCGGCTCTGGTGTGACGAGATCGAGTTACACCACTTAGCGGGCAGGCAGTTAACACAAGTCTCGATTGAGGAATTCTCGCGACTATTCCTGGCAAAGCAACTACCAGCGACACAACGCATTGCCATGGAAAATGAGTTCCAACGGCTAACACAAGGAGAAAGTAGTGTTGAGACTTACCTGCATGAGTTCACACGGTTGGGATGTTATACAGGCTCCATCTTCGCCGATGAGCAACGAAACACCAATATGTTCTACGAAGGATTGCGGGATGAGCTGCGATTCCTGCTCTTGAGTTCGGTGAACCAAAGATTTCAGTCGTTGGTCGATACTGCATGTGCACTGGAGAAGGATATGAAGCGAGTGCAAGGAAAAAGGGCCTTGGCTGTGACAAAGCCAGAGTTCAAAGCGCCCCGACCTGGGAAATCGTACTAGCAAAAGAAATAGGGCAAGAAGTCCAAACCTTCTGGGCCAGCTCCTTCTACAGTTCTGTCTGGGGCCACTTCTAGGCTAGAGACTCGTACTTGCTTTATTTGTGGAAGAGTGGAGCATATAGCCCGTGACTGTCGGGTTG
The DNA here is from genome assembly GCA_039583875.1 of Platanthera guangdongensis. NCBI lineage: Eukaryota > Viridiplantae > Streptophyta > Magnoliopsida > Asparagales > Orchidaceae > Platanthera > Platanthera guangdongensis. The sequence goes on from CM077164.1 coordinate 148,148,269, forward strand.
CTCCACCAAAGGGTGAAAATAAGACAGGAGCGTCCTATGCTGAGAAGGGAAAGATAGTGGTGGAGTCCTCTGCATCCCAGGCGCATCCCCGAGTCTATAATCTTGGCCAGCAGGAGGCCATAAAGCAAAATGACGTCGTCACAGGTATGAGTTAAGTTATTGATTGCTTTTCTTATTACATGCTTTGTATGTGACTTGTGTGTGATGTGTTTGTCACAGGCTTTGTTATGATTCGGAACACGCTAGCGAGAGCACTATTTGATACAGGTGCTTAACATTCATTTCTGTCTAAGGACTTCTTAGCTCGAATTGTAGTACCTAGTCATGTGAAAACAGAGAGCGTAAAGGTGTTATTACCGAATGGTTATTTGATGCTTGGGGATAGGGCTTGCGATGTTGACGTGCAAATTAGAAGTCAAGATTTCTGTTTGAATGCGTCTGTGCTGCTGATATCGGAATTTGATGTGATCTTTGGTATGGACTAGCTCTCGGAGCAGCATGCCTTTATTGATTGTCAGTCAAAAGAGATGACACTAGGCCAAAATACCGAGCTTGAGACTAAGTTCGCTGGTATGCGAGGAGTGAGCGGGACCTTTATGTCTGCACTCCAAGTCGTCAATGCTGTTCGGAAGGGCACAAAGTTATTCTTCATGCCGATTCAGGATATTGAGCCAAGGCCAATGCGAGTGATGTTCCGATTATGTCGGAGTTTGTAGATGTGTTTCCTAAGAATCTTCCCGGGCTACCTCCCCAGCGGGAGATCGATCACGATTGAGTTGGTGCTAGGTGCGAAACTTGTGGCCCGCTCGCCATATCGCATCGCGCCAAAGAAAATGGCTGAATTGAAAGTCCAATTGCAAGAGTTGATGGAGCAGGGATATATACGCCCAAGTATATCACCTTGGAGTGCACCTGTTCTGTTTGTGAAAAAGAAGGATGGTGGTTTGCAGTTATGTATTGATTATCATGAATTGAATAAGCTGACAGAGAAGAACAAGTATCCGATTCCACAGATAGATGAATTGTTCGATCAACTAGTGGGATCAACCGTCTATTCTAAATTTGATTTGAAATCTGGATATTATCAATTGAGGATTCAGGAAGGTGATATTCCCAAGACCACATTTGGAACACGATATAGTCATTATGAGTTCACTGTAATGCCGTTTCTGCTATGTAATGCGCCATCGGTGTTCATGGACCTATTGCATCGAACATTCTGAGAGTACATGGAATTATTTGTGATTGTGTTCATTGATGATATCTTGGTGTACTCTCAGTCTAAAGCTGATCATGTGAACCACTTGCGGTTGGTGTTGCATACCTTGTGAAGGAATAAACTCTATGTCAAGTTCTCAAAGTGTGAGTTTTGGCTGTCGTTAGTGGCTTTTCTTGGCCATGTGGTAAGTGGAGATTGTATAGCAGTGGATCCATCAAAGATAAAAGCCATACAGGAGTGGCCGGAGTTGTCTTGGGTGGTCGAAGTCAGGAGATTTCTTGGACTGACAGGCTACTGTAGACGTTTTGTAGAAAACTTCTCGCAGATCGCTTTGCCTCTGACCACACTGACGAGGAAGGATCAGAAGTTCGTTTGGCCGCCAGAGTGAGCACGAGCTTTTGAAGAGCTAAAGAGTCGTTTGACCACGACGCCTATGTTGACGACACCATGTGGCACAGACGGCTGTGAGATCTATAGTGACGCTTCATGGAGCGGCTTCGGCTGCATTTTTCTGTAGTTTGGAAAAGTGATTGCTTATGGCTCACGCCAGTTGAAAGTGCATGAGCGAAATTATCCTGTCCACGACTTGGAGTTGTCGGCGGTAATCTTTGCTCTTAAATTATGGCGGTATTATCTTTATGGCGTAAAAGTGGATATCTTTACGGACCATAAGAGCCTAAAGTACTTGTTGGATCAGAATGATCTGAATATGCGATAATGAAGGTGGATGGAGTTCCTTGGGGACTATACCTTTAATATTCATTATATTCCCGGGAAGGGAAACGTGGTCGTTGATGCCTTGAGTCGGAGGGCTCCGTCAATGGCAAATTGGTGGCAGATGCATGATGAACGTCTGATCCAGGAGTTAGAAGCGTTAGAGATTTCTTGTGTTGACAAGAATTCCACAGTCGATGCATGCTTAAACTGGACGGAGGTACAATGTGACCTTGCGGACAGGGTTCGACGAGCAACAGTGCTTGATGAAAGTCTCCAATGCTATGCAAAGGATGGGCTAGATGGCCAATTCTCTTGGGATGACGGCCTTTTGCGGAAAGAGGATCCTTTGTGCGTCCCGAGTACGGGTAAATTAAGAGAAGAATTGATGTATGAAGCACACTTTACAAAATACTCAATTCACCCTTGGAGCACAAAGATGTTCAAGGACATGAAAAAGCTGTTCTGGTGGCCAAGACTAAAGAAATACATAGCTCATTATGTGCCTAAATGTAAACTTGTGCTTTGGTGAAAGCGGAATGCCAGAAGCCCGGAGGTTTGTTGAAGTCGTTACCGATTCCGAAATGGAAGTTTGATGATATTTCAATGGATTTCGTGCACGGTTTGCCGAAATCTCAATGCAGGAATGATTCAATCTTGGTGATTGTAGACTGGTTGACGAAAGTGACGCACTTCCTTCCGAATAAGCGGGATAATTCAGTGGAAAGTTTGGCAAAGCTCTATGTGGAGCAGATCGTACGGCTACACGGTGTTCCCCGTAGCATCGTGAGTTACCGTGATGGGCGATTCACATCGAACGATTGGAGGCTAATCCATTAGTTGTTGGGAACGAAGTTGACGTTCAGTACAACCTTTCATCCCCAAACGGATGACCAGACTGAGAGGACCAACAGAACATTGGAGGATATGCTCTGAATATGCACCCTGGATTTTGGTAAGAGATGGGAAGATCATCTCTATATGGTGGAGTTTGCCTTCTACAACAGCTACCAAGCGAGCATCGGTATGACATCGTTTGAAGCTTTGTATGGTCGTAAGTGCCATACACCGTTAGCTTGGGCATAAGCAGGTGAATCCAAACTTTATAAGCGTAAAGAAGTCAAAGAAGCTAACTCGACGATAAGCTCTATTCGGGAGAGGCTACTGATAGCCCAGGATCGACAAGCAAAGTACTTCAACGCCAAGCACCAGAACGTGGAGTTTGCGGTGGAAGATTGGGTATATTAGAAGATTAAACCCTTCAAAGGCGTGTCCAGGATTCGGCTTTTGAAAAAGTTAAGGCCGAGATATCTTGGTCTGTTTGAAGTGGTGGAGCGAGTTAGGGAAGCTGCCTATCAGCTAGCTCTTTCGGTAGAATTGAGTGGATTACATGATGTGTTTCACATATCTGTACTTCGAAAAGCCGTCAAAGATCCAGCTCAAGTGATTGAGAACGATCGTGTGTCGGTTGAGTATGGGCTAACAACGAAGGTTCGGCCCCTTCGGATCGAGGATAGAGCCAATATACAGTTGCGGAACAAGAAAATCGGGATGGTCAAAGTTCAGTGGGACAACTGTGGCCGTGAAGAGCTAACATGGGAGCGAGAGCAGACCATGCGAGCTGAATTTCCCGAGCTATCTGTGTAAATTGTTGTTCCGTGCATCCTTTGTTGTAACATACATTTTGTGGAGATATCGCATCTTGCTTTTGTTTCCTTACTGTGTGCAAATTTCGGGACAAAATTTCTTGTAAGGAGGAGATGGTTGTAACACCCCAAATCCCAAATTTAGGTTCAGGCTGGGCAACACGGCTTGGGATACGGGCATGTCACAGGCCGTGCCCTACTAGGTTGAGCTGCCTGTCGAGTGCTCGACAAAATGCACTCGACGAAGTTCTCGAAAGGGAACACGCCCTGTGACATGGGCGTGTCAGAGGGCGTGTCCGACTCTGGTCGACAAACTCCACTCGAGTATGCGCTCGACGAATTCTCGAGAGAAGAGAACATATGGCATGTGATACGAGCGTGTCACATGGCCGTGTCCTGCTCTATATCCTCGAGTGGGTCTCGAGGGGTGGTCTCGAGTAGGTCTCAAATGTCTCGAGTTAAGGCATACAGGCTGTGACACGGGCGTTTCAGAGGCCGTGTCCTGTCCAATTACTAGAGTGGTTCTCTCGAGTAGGTTTCGAGTGTGTCTCGAGTGGGGCACACGGGCTAGACACAGGCATGTTTGAAGGCACACGGCCGTGACACGGGCATGCCAAATGGTCGTGTCTTATTCTGGATAAGTCGGTTTGTGCATCGCTTAAGGTACATGGCCTGTGACACGGGCGTGTCACAGGCCGTGCCAGACCCGAAATAGCTATTTCAGAGAAATTTTGTAGCCGATCATTTCCATCCTCTGTAATCTGATGGCCTAGGTTTCTCCTTGCTGTTTTAAGGCCGAACTTGAGAAGATAAGTCTCATTTTAACTTGGCCATTCACTTTCTAAAAGAGCTAGAGAGAAGGGAGAGCAAGGAGGAGGAGGAGGAGGAGAAGGGATCCGGCCGCCGGTGGAGCTTTAGAGTTCCGAACTAAGGTCCAAGACCAGATTTGTGGAGGCAAGGCCACTGCGGTGCTTTCCAACCTGCTAGATTTCAATGGCTTCAAAGAGGTTGTCAATAGTAACGATCTTCCTTCTTGGACATGTGAAGTCCTTCTTTTTAGCATGTGCATGGATTTCCCCCACTAAAGGGTGGATTACGGAGGGATTTCCATTGGGTTGATTCTTAGAAGCCCCAATAATTTTGCATATAGATCCGAAAATGTGTAGTACAGAATAGACATGCTGTGTGAAGCTCATCTGGACAGGTTGGTCTGGATTGGTGATGTTACATTTGCACACCGGAGAAGTCTCCGCGGTTAAACATATAGTTTGTGGGGTCGATGGTGTAACATCCCCCAAACAACTAGACCCCTAGGGTTTTGTTTTGTCATGACTAGGTCATGACAAAACAACCAAAAACTCAAAGGACCAAGTGAACAAGGGCCAAGGTAAAAATCACCTTGGTCTGCCTATAGCTCAGCCTCAACATTTAAACCTAAGGTCTGACCTTAGGGCTACACCTTGATCCCAGGACCCTACCACAACACCCCAAACACCTTGGGAAGTCCATAGGGTCACTAAGGCCCCACTGTGGGTAGTCAAAGTGGTTAAGTTGACCTAAGTCAACCCTAACCCTAAATGGGTCAAACTAGCCTACTTAGGGTCAATTGACCTTCCTCTAGCCAAGTGGACCCTACCCATGCCCTCCTAACCCTAAATTGAGGCCAATGGGTCACCAAGGACCCAATGAGGTCAACCCAAGAGTCTAGGTTGACCAAAGTCAACTCTAGCCCTAATTTGGTCGAAGTACCCTTCCTAAGGGTAGGTGACCTCCAAAGTGCCAAGACAACCCTACCCCACCCTTCCTAGACCTTAAGGGAGTCCAATGAGTCACTAAGGACCCATTGTGGTCAACCCAAATGGTCATGTTGACCAAGGTCAACTCTATTCTAGTGTTAGGTCAAATTAGCCTAAATGGGCTAACCCAAGCTCAACCCATTTCCCCACTTGGGCTAACCTCATTTTTATTATTATTATGAGTTAGTGGGCTGCCAATAGGCTGGAGGAGACACCAAAAATTCGGCCTTGATGAATAGGAGAGAGAAAACTCCATCTTCCCTTTAATGGAGGAGAGAGAAAGGAGAAGGAGAAGGCCATTCATGCATGGGGAGGCCAAGGGCCACCTTTGGTCGCTGGATTCAACTCCTCTGGAGGAGAGGAGAAGTTTCCAGCCATTTTCTGGCCACCCCAAGGCAGATTCACCCCCCCATCACCATGGCCAAGCCAAGCCATTCGTGACCATTAATGGCATTGATGACATGACACCCCCCCTTCCCCATCTGATGATTTTAAAAGCTTCAGTTTGCTCCAAGGAGTCACTTCCACTCTCACCATGATGATTTAGAGTCACTTCCCTGTGTAGTTGCAGAAACCCGAGCGACTCCGCCACCACCATGGATTCCCGGTGATCAACGCGTCTCCAGGCCGCAAGCAAGGTCCTCCCCTTCCTCTCTCACTGTGGATAGATCATATGGATCTTTTAGAATGAAAATCGGGCTCAATTGAGCCCGATTGAAGCTCGCATTTTCATGATATTTCCATGAAAAATGAACTCTCGGGATCGCCGGAATAGGCCTCTCCGGCGGCTGTGCCGCCGCCTGGCGCTAGCCACCACTTCAACGGAGCTGGTGGTGGCGGTGGCCGACCAGGGAGGTGGCCGGATGGCCGGCGGCAGCGGCTAGAAGATGCTCCAGGAAGATCCAATCCAGGCCATCGGCTGGAGGTGGAAGACGACCAGATGCCGTCCAAATTGCTTCAAGATTCGTGCCTTAATGATTTTCAAACATAGGATTAAATAATGCATCTTGATGATTTCTATCACACTATTTGTAATTAATGGTTTTAATTTTTAAAAATACTTAGGCCCCTCTACTGACAAAGTCATCAACATCAAATTTGTATCCCTAGGTGTCTACTATAATTCAAAATTTATTTGAACCAATATGGACCTATGGTTGGACTAGGGCACCCATTTTGGTGGGACCTATACCTAGGGCTATCCTGAGATTTAAAAGGGTGCCCACTCTTCATCCCTTGTCCTAATGACCTGACATTTGGGCAAGGGGTCACCCTTATCTATATCTAGGGCCTGTCCAAAAATGGGAATTTTTGGAGATACTTTGTCAATGGTTTTATCATTTATTAAATAATTATAGGGTAATTTAATTAGGTGGTCTAATTACTTCCAAACCCACCCAAATTTTGATCAGTGGTCGTTGGGGTCTTCATAATGCTCTTTTTAAAATTTCATCTCATATGGAGATGGTTTGAGTTGAAAACAAGCAAACCCTAGCCTTGCCATAATAGGGGCATTTTGGTCAAATGGGCAATTTAGGTTTTGTGTGGCCATCTCACCTCAACAGAGGATGAAATTTGTGGCCACTGACTTGGCATGACTTCTATCACCCACTCCTAGAAAATGGGGTAGATTGGAGTGAATTCACCTTAGGACTTATGGTCAAACTCTAAGGAAGGACTTTTATGCCTTGTGAAGGGATTGAGGTCAAATGACCCTAATTTAGCTTGAAATTTGGTAGGGAGGATTCTAGGTTACCTAAAGCCCTCTGCTAAAAATATTATGGGATTTGGGAAAGGGTAGACCCCTCTAAACCCTAACCCTAGTTTAGGGTACAAAATTTGTAGAGATAAAATAGGTTACTAAAACTCATTGAATAGTGAGGAAACTTGGGTAGTGTAGTCTTAGGGTCAGTAGGAGCCTCTGAAAATTATTGTAGGGTGTTTGGAAGAAATTAGCCTGTACTTGTAGTTATAATCCTTACATTGCCCCTAAAGATGATTTTGATAAAATCATGATTAAACTAATTTAAAATGTTATGAAACTTGGATAGTAAGGATTTAAGATCATACTATAGCCTTGGTAAATTTTCTGTAATTTTCGGATAATATTTAGGGCACTTCTCTATTTATTTCCATTTATTATGTTTTTATTGAATTAATTAATTCGGGGGTTAAATCTTGTTGAAGAGTTGAGAAATTTTGGCTTTTATGTTCAATAGTCATATTATATTTATCATATATTTTGTGGAGCATTTACTTGTCTGGTGTTGGTACATCGTGTTCAAACTTGAGGTTTTTGGATTACCAGAATAATTAAATAAATAACCAGATAAATTACAAAAACTATGAATTTTTGGAATATTATGAGTACTTCTTGTTTTACATGTCATATAGCTCGGGTTAGTCTGCATTTAGTAAAACTGCAGAATTTAATTTGGAATATAAATTTGGGCACATGAGTTGGGGTTAGATGTTTGCTGGTTGGATAATTAAAAATGAGTTTACCATTGGAAGATAGGATGAGTAGGGTGTTGGTTTGGCTAGTGTTAAGTGGTGCTCGGGATCGACGAAAGATCGTCTTTCCCGCGGGGAGGAAGTGCCAAATACTCTAGGGTCAGATCCAGTACAATAAGTAAGGGTTTGGGAAACATGATAACAACTAATAATAATAAGTGCCTTGCAAAAGGGAGCTTTGTGCGTAATCCCATCATAGTTCCTAGTGCCTTCGAGAGCCCTTCATGGGGAATACCTTGGGCAGTCCTGGGCTAACCTAAACAGTAAGAATAAAACACTTCAAGAGCAACTAGTATAACTAGGCTTACATATTCAAACACCCCGGCAGCTCGGGAGGTTGATTAGGTTGTTTTGATTGCCATCCGGACGGTTCGTTCGGAAGGTATATGTACGGACGGATAGTCCAGGGAGCCAGTGGCTCAAAAGGTTTTGGATACAAAATAAGGTGGTGGGTCTTCGGTATCGGACGGTCGTTCACACCAACATTGATACATTGACTCGGCGGTGTGGGACACTTAGCCAAAGAAAGTCTGGCGGATATGACCAGCATTAGTACGCGGATACTCTAGGTTGTGTTCTTCTAGGGGCGTACGGGAGGGCTAGGCCTGGTAGTGTGGATACCAACCTAGGAGTGGGGGCCCGACCCACTGTCTCCGTTTGCCACTACGGAGGTTCCTGGGAGTGAAGCTAGCTGCCCAAATAGGGGGAACTAAAGGTCTGCGCGCGTAGAGTTGTGTGCTTGTGTTGCACTTGCATGAATCATGTCATAGCATATCACTACACTCATACTTGCATACAACCGACACCCCAACGTATAAATTGGTGTGAGACTTTTTATACGATGGGAGCCTTGCAGAAGACCCCTTATTAAGGTTACTTACTTCCTACCTTATCTTTTTACATATGCTGCTTACTCTACTGGCTTACTCTACTTGCTTACCTTACTGCATACTATTATAGAACTGCTAGACTAGTTTCACTGTCACCTGCCACTTTGTACTCTCCACCTTTGTAGCTTCCCTTTCCTCCTCCCCGCTCGGTGCCTAGGAGCCATGAGGGGAGGGGTAGGGGATGATAGGGCTTAGTCTTTATGACTAATAGTTTTCGGACCACAACATTACAGGGGCTCCAGATGGGAGATAGGGACCAGCAGCTCAGGGACCAGCACCAGCGGAGTACGGTGTGCATGCAGGTGGGCCAGTCTAGTACCAGAGCACCAACGACCAGCTCCGTGAGTGATAACCTTTTTATAGCTTCTGCGAGAGATTGTAGTGAGGATCTGATGTACCGGGCTTAAGCCCGTTTATATTTCCGTTTTGTTACCTTGCAGTACACTCACTTTTCTATTTATGGACTGATTGTGATTTCTCTTATTACTTGTGATGTTTGTGGACTGAATTATAAAACTATTTATGATTGCTGCTCTCTCTATGATGATCGCAAAGGCCGGCAGAATCGGTGTTTTGTAGTGGCGGCTTTCCTGAGAGTCGGGGCCACCACAAAATGGCGGTTCTAGGCATAAGACCCAGGGGTTTAAAAAGAAAAAAAGGGGGTCTTACAGATGGGTTGGACCTGTGAAGGGCAGTAGTAGGAAGTACTGGAGTGGTAGTCCAGAAAAATACCCTTGTGATGCATGTGTTGTGTGCTATGACAAGACCAGTTTTCTGGCACTGCATGATGCTACAGGGTGTGGGCGGAGTTGGGTGCAGAAAGTGAGTTCTATGGAACCCACTAAGTGATTATGAAGGACGCTAGCATGAACTCCCCTGTTGATTATGAAGCCAGTCCTTGGTGGACATTGTGGCTCTTGTGAAGCTAGTCCTTGGTGGACATTATTGCTTTTGTGAAGCCAGTCCATGGTGGACATTGTGGCTATTGTAAAGCCAGTCCTTGGTGGACAGTATAGCTATTATGAGCTTGATGAGCTCTTAAAAAGGCCTCATGCCGAACAGGAAATGTGAAACTGACCCGCGCGTTATATTTGGCCTCGAGTACGTTGGTATTCAGTGATGGCAAGGTGACTTGAGCAACGGAGGTGGCTGATCCATACCTGCGTTATGTCCGTCCGACTTGAAGACCTGAAAGTGCGGTCAGTTGGAGCACATAATGAGTCTTAGGCCTGCGCGGCGGAAAGACTAAATGCTCAATTTTCTGTTGGGTTTCAGACCTAGAATGGTAGTGGGACCCTAGTTTGTCACGACCCGCATTTTCTCAATAAATAAATCATACCAAAGCAAGAGAAAATACGTGCCATGATGCCACGTCATGCAGGGGATAACCGCACATGCTCAGGCAAAACCCCGGACTCTAATTATTTGGATAAAATCATAATTTAATATGAAAGAAAACCAATTAAGTTTGATGGCCGTATCCCTCAGCACAGTGGATTAGCTAGTCCACTTGCAAAAATAGCAGTTCTCAGTTCATATCTTGCATCACAAGCATGCCACCAGTATGCGTCAACAACCTAACACAAAACACTAGTGAGTATGTATGTCTATACAGAAAGAAGAAAACTACCTCTCCAAATCGAGGAACAACAAACTCAGCTATCCCGGAGGCCACAAGCAAGCTCCACCAGAACACTAGCCGCTCAATCAACCACAACCTGAACCTGAGGCATTCAAAGAAAGAATACCTCAGCAAGAATAGAATGAAAAACAGGGAAACATTAGATTCATATGCAATAAAAGTGGGGCTTACCAACCCCACAACAAGTTCTATCAAAAAGAGCGAAGATAAAATGAATAATACAACAAGGGTAAAACACTGCCCAAGGCAAGATCAAAACGCACCAAGTGAGAGAAATAAACAACATGCCATGCTAAAAAAAGCTGCAGTAGCAACAAGGTAAGCACATGCCAAAATAACAACTTTACATAAAGGAATTAACAGTTCTAACTTGTGAATCATTAGCAGTGGTAAAGCCATGGGTCTGGGTTGGTGACCAAAAACAGTCCTCATCCAAACAACCAGACCCATAAATACTCAAGGGTTCAACGGTGGCAGCCCTAAGGTCCAACACACCAACACAACTAGCCCAAACTGAGGACAAAAATGATGATAACACACCAAAACAAACAGCCCATCCCGAGGCCAAAATGGTGGTGACCAAGGCTCTACACCATACCACCCCTCACAGAGCCACCAAATAAAACCACCTGCCATAATTCACGACTCAGCCTTCAAAACCAGCCGAGAAACATCAACAACCCTAAATAAACCCATCCTAACCAACTCAGGAGAAAAGAACCAGCTTAAGGAGAAAGGCGTCGAGTCCCTCTCGACACTAAGCTAGAAAGTGTCGAGTCCGTCTCGACACTCAGCACAAGGTGTCGATTCCCTGTCGACACCAAAGCCAGAAGGTGTCGACACAAAACCAGAAGGTGTCGACACTAAGACAGAAGGTGTCGACATAAAGCCAGAAGGTGTCGACACAAAGCCAGAAGGTGTCGACACAAAGCCAGAAGGTGTCGACACAAAGCCAGAAGGTGTCGACATAAAGCCATAAGGTGTCGACACAAATCCAGAAGGTGTCGACACAAAGCCAGAAGGCGTCGACACAAAGCCAAAAGGTGTCAACACAAAGCCAGAAGGTGTCGACACTAACGCAGAACGTGTCGACACAAAGCCAGAAGGTGCCGACACTAAGCCAGAAGGTGTCGACACTAAGCCAGAAGGTGTCGACACAAATCCAGAAGGTGTAGAGAAAAAAAATAAAATTCTAATTCCTCTTTCTACCCCTTCTACCCGGCTACAACTATCCCCCAAGCTAGGCTAATACTAGCAAACTAAAATCCTACCTCCAGCCACCACCTAGACACAAAACAGTGAAAAGAAAAGAGAGAATAAATTAAAACTGGACAAAATTGAGCAAGATCTAGCTGGGATGAAAACTGCAGCAACCCTAGCTTCTTGGAAAAAGAAAGAAAGAGCTACTACAACAAGATTAATTGGAGTAAAAAATCAAGGTTGGCAAGGGCAAAGGGCGCCACTTGCCTCTACCTCCAGTAAACAACAGCTGTCTTCCAAAATTCGGCACCGACGGCAAGGTCAGTCACCTAAGAAAAGATCTGGAGCTTTTAGAGGGAAGAATGGGCAAACCCGAAAATAAAACCCTAGCTTCTAAGACAGCTCTAGAGCAAGAAATACTTACCTAGGGAGGAAGATCCGGGTGAGAGCAGTCCAAATCTGCCATTACCCGAGAAAAACGAGCTCTAAACCTCCAGAAATCGCCAGCCGAAGCTCCAGCACTTCCGTCTCCCCTCTCCTTCCACTAGAAGCTTTCCGTCGGGTTTGGGGAAGAAGGATAGGGATAAACTCAAATAAGCTATCATATATTATATCCAGCCACTATAGCTATTATATTATTAATATCCATATAATATTTGGCCACTAAGCTGTGAGCTATCCGCTGGAATCTAAAAGCAGCCACTAAAATATATTGTATCTTAAGTATATAAAACTTCTGCAACTATACCATATTAGAGCTTAATATAATATTATTTAAAGATTAAATAATACTATAGAATAAAACGTCAAAACGACGCGAAAACCCAACTATCTCGGAATTTGACGAAATTCACACCGTAGCTAAATACCCACGCTACGAATCTAGTGGCGAAGATAAAAATATCATCCGACGAACAAAACTCGGGCTAACATCTCCCGAAGCCAAAACATAAGCATTCCTTGAGAGGCTCTGTCGAGTCACCAAAACAGACTCCGGCTAGCTGGGGAACCTTGCAAACAAGCTACAAAACAAGCCACTAAGAACTCCTCAAGAGCTAAGACGACGCTCTAACAACGACAAAGGCCGGAAACGCGTCAACGTAACACCAAACAATGATTAAACAAATCACAGAAAAACCGGGGGCGTTACAGTCACTCCCCCTAAAAGAAAGTTTCTCCTCGAAACTTTACGCACAACACTTCTACCAAAGAAGGAACATATCAAACAGGCCGAAGATGGGTTGGGGGCATTGCAGCTCAGTTGGTGATGGGGTTGCGGTTTAAGGCACCTTATCATGGAGGTTGTGGGATTGAAGCCCCGCATCAACAACCTACCGTGATGTTAAACAGGCAGGAGATGGGTTGGGGTGTCATGGGCTGCAGCCCTGTAACAACGCTTGGGGTCGACGAGCATGCCATGGGCCGGGTTGTTACATAAAAATGCACTTTTTATGTAACGGCCCGGTTTAGAGATCAGAGGCTACCGCACCCAACCATGGGCCGCATAGCGTGTCTCGCCCCGAAGGCCTGTTATAGGGCTGCAGGCCTTCAGGGCGAGACACGCTATGAAACCCATGGTTGGGTGCGGCAGCCTCTGAGCTCTAAACCGAGCCGTTACATAGTTCGTCGGTACACTAAAAATGTGCCCTGAGTGCACGGATCGTCGGGCTGCGTGGCTAACGGTTGTGATGGATTGTTTGTGCGTGAGAGCACAATGTGTGATATATATACCTTTCTATGAATTGCTATGCCTACAGTGAAGGAATACCACTGCTCCAGGAAAAGGGTAGGGTCGTTATAAATTGGTCAGTTGAATGATGACCGTTGCCTTGTTTGCCACCGTTTGGTGGGCTGTCCTTGTACAGGTGCTGAAGAGCCAAGTGGGATATATAAGGGCTGAAGTCCCTGCTGCTGCTGCTACTGCTAGCCCTTGAAGGCTAAGAAACAAATGTGTTTTGTTCATATGTGGTCGGCCTGCTTGCCGATGTTTGAATTCCACACTTATAAAGAGGAACTGTAAGGCCATAAGGCTAAACGATGTTGTATTTGTGTACATTCCTCCGAGAGTCGATATATAAATGTGGCTATTTATATATATTGTGGACATTCATGGTTGGAGTTCAAGATTATTTTTAAAATCTTCGCTAGCTAGCCTGCTCTGTGTTAGGATGCGATTATGGGTTGAGGTATTAACCTGTAACTTCCCCGCCTGTTTTGTGGCATATGGTGTGGGTCCCCGACCGAACCTTCTATTATATGCTATATGAACGGATAAAGTCATTACAGCCTGACAGCGGGGTATACTTGGGACTTGTCTCTACAGAGAGAACAACGTCCATCAAGGACCCCTGCCCTGCCAACTAGGTGAAAGCCTGACAACGGGTGCATCTCGGGACTTAGCTCCAGAGCAAGAACAACATCCACTGAGTACCCCTGCCCTACCAACTAGGTGAAAGCCTTACAGCGGGTGCAGCTCGGGACTTAGCTCCAAAGCAAGAACAACGTCGACCGAGGATCCATGCCCCGCCAGCTAGGTGAAAGCCTAACAGCGGTTGCAACTCAGGACTTAGCTCCAGAGTAAGAATAATGTCCACCGAGGACCCCTACCCTGTCAACTAGGTGAAAGCCGTACAACGGGTGTAGCTCGAGACTTAGCTCTAGAGCGAGAACAACGTCCACCGAAGACCCCTGCCCTTCCAGCTAGGTGAAAGCCTGAAAGTGGGTGCAGCTCGGGACTTAGCTCCAAAGCAACCATCGGGCACTACCGCCAACCCAATCAGCTAGGTGAGAGCCTAACGACGGGTGCTGGAGTCTCGTGATGTGTGGCAGCCACCACCTCAGCACGAGTGAGCTCGCCAGAAGTGGCTCGCAGACTCTCATAGGGAGGGTGTAGGGGGATGTCTCCCTCACCTGCAGAGAGAAGGTTATAACAAAAAAATGGGCTAAGTAAAAAGAGGCGCATGTAGCTTACCTCCTCCGGGCGCGACGAGGGCGAGGTTGTATATGTTCCTGTGGAGGAACATGACTTCAAATTTCTTTCCTTGGAAGAATCCTCAGAGCTCGGCTTCATGGCCCCCACACTAGGTTGACGAAGATGAATTTCTTTAGTCAGTTATGACTCTTATTTACTATCTCCCGCACCTTGACGTGGTTGCTGGAGAAGTAGGCGGTTCCATCCTTGTTCAGCCGGAAGGAGAACAGCTTGCGGAAGACCGCGAGGCTGAACTCGATCCTTTCTTCCCACAGGAAGCAGTAGAATCCGACCACAACAACGACGGAGTTTGGGGTCAGCTGGCCGCTGACAACCCCAAAGTACTTCAGGATCAGGCGGACCTCGGGCCATAGGGGAAGCCGGAGGCCCGCATCAAAGTGCGCTGTGGGGATGGCAAGCTCCCGTTCCGCGAGACAAAGTTACCAATCTTGTCGAGGAACTCGCATTCGGTAATGGCGTCATAGGAGAAAGGGTTTTCGGAGAAGGTCCAGGCGCACTTACTTCGCCCATCAGCGTCACCGCCACCACCACCCATCTCACAGTCAGGTTGTCGAGCGGGATGTTGTAGTTCTCGCAAGGAGCGGGCGAGCCGGTAGTCACAGGAAGTGGAGAAGGAACGGAAGACTTAAATGTGGTAGGTAAGAAGGGGCGGCAGGGCCTATTTATAGGAAGAGAAATGGGCGGGAAAATGTCCCGTCAGCAGGAAAAGTGTGGATATCAAAAACGTGTCTTGACGCTTTGACTTCTGGGCCCACCATGGGTCCCCACCAACTCCCCACTACACCAAACAATTATTCAGCAGCGAGCCATACTCGCTTGCATCCACCTAAGAGGCGGGCGAGCAGCGCCCCGCGCATGCCGAAAGTGGCAGGCGAGTCGCGCCGACTCGCGTTCTGTAGGTTTCCCGGCTCGCTGCCGCCAAAGCTATTCAGGCGAGCCGGGCGAGCCGTTTCATTAGCCTCGCGCCCGCATGAAGGGGGGGGGGGGGGGTAGGTGAGCGAGGGAGCCTCATTATCACTCACCTAAAGAAAGCTAAGCAATAACAAGTCATGAAAATAACACAACAAACATAAGCCCATCAGTGGGCAAGAGATCTTAAATATTTACCCTATCTCCTAAGCTGCAGCTCAGTTGGTGATAGTGTTTGCGATTAAGTCACCTTATCAAGGAGGTCATGGGATCGAATCCCGGTCCTCAACAACCCATTGTGCTAAAAAACAGGTTGGGGTGTTTGGGCTGCAGCCCTGTAGCGACGCTTGGTGATGAGGATAGGCCGTTACATAAAAGTGCAATTTTTATATAGCGGCCCATCCTAGAGACCCAGAGGCCCACGACATATAAGACCATTGGTATAAGCCCATAGCACGACACCATTACAGGGCTGCAGCTCATACACCCCAATGCCTCTCTAGCCTGTTTATCAGCACAGTGCGTTGTTGAGGCGGGGCTTCGATCCCACAACCTCCTTGATAAGGTGCCTTAAACCGCAACCCCATCACCAGCTCAGTTGGTGATGGAGTTGCGTTTAAGGCACCTTATCAAGGAGGTTGTGGGATTGAAGCCCCGCCAGAATAATGCACTGTGCTGATAAACAGGCTAGAGAGGCATTGGGGTGTATGAGCTGCAGCCCTGTAACGGTGTCGTGCTATGGGCTTATACTGCTGGGATTATATGTTCTGGGCCTCTCGATCGCTGGGCTGAGTCGTTACACAGACCCAGCTCATGCCTATGCGGGCGATCTTGTCGCCAGCCCGCCTCGGTGTAAGCCAGGCGAGACATGGCGGCCTGGCTCATGCTCGCCTAAAGATAGAAGGTGAGAAGTGGGAGCCAGGCCGCTTCTACCCAGTAGAGTGGCAAGTTGGCCCTTGGTCCTTAGTGCCTGCCCAGTGGGGCCCAGAAGCAAATTACCCAAATGCCCTTGCAGGGGGTGCCAATAGCCCCCCAGAACAACGGAGTTACGCTGTTGGCAGACCTAGTTGGGCTGCATATAGCGATTCAAAATAGCGGAGGTTGGCTATTTGCAGGCCGTTTTCAGAAATTTATAACTAGACCCAAGGGGGTACCTCAGAAGGCATGCTCACTTGTGCCCCAGTCATTTTGCGCTTTCTGAGGTATCCTTAGATCGGCATTTGGCTAGGGAGGGGAAGCGCTCTAAGATCATCTAGGTGTGTGGTGGGACCTCCATGCTGAGCCCTTGGGGTCTGTCCCATGTTCTCTTTCTTCGGTCGTTTGGCTCACTAGAGAGAAGTGTGCGATCACCCTTCCCCAAGGGTGAACTCCATAGAGACTGAGTTTTTGGTTTCAACACACCGGGCGCTACCACCGGCCCAATTAGCTAGGTGAGAGCCTACGACCGGTGTTGAGCATCAACCATACTTTCCCTTATCCAACCACCGGGCGCTACCACTGGCCCAATCAGCTAGGTGAGAGCCTGACGAAGGGTGTTGAGCATCAACCGGACTTTCCCTCAGCCAACCACCGGGTGCTACCACCGGCCCAATCAGCTAGGTGAGAGCCTAACGGTGGGTGTTGAGCAACAACCAGAATTTTTATTCAACCAAGTCTCATGTTGTTCCTGCCAAGAAAATGAGTCGTTATAAAATAATAAGATCGTGATAATAGCTTTCTCATTACTTTCATGGGTAGAATTGCTTTAGGTCATCGCCGCTCCAGGAATGACTGAGGGGTTACCCTCTACATCTTGGAGGTGATATCCTCCTGACTTCAAGACCTCTCGAATTACATAGGGACCTAACTAGTTGGGATTCAGCTTGTCGACGGATGCCGAAATCCTGGCCTCGTAGACCTTCTTTAGGACCAAGTTCACTTTTGCAAATTGCTTTATTCTGACATGCATGTCAATCCATTCGCCGCTTGACCTCCTCTTGCCAAATAGCTGACAAGTCACGCAGCTCCTCCACCATATCAAGGGAGAGCTGAAGCCCGTCCTTGTTCTTGGCCCGCCACTCTTATCCACCTTCTTCTGCCTCAACCACCCGAGGTGTACGGACCTCGAATTCTATGGGGAGTACTGCTTCACAGCCATGAGAGAGTTTTAAAGGGGTCTCTCCCGTGACTGTGTTTGAGGTGGTCCTTAGGGCCCAGAGGACTAAAAGAAGTTGCTCGACCCAGCTCCCCTTCAAGTTCTCCACCTTCTTCTTTAGGAGGTTCACGATGATCTTGTTCGCCGTCTCCACACGCTCGTTGCTCCTGGGATGATGGACCGACGCGAACCTGAGATCAATCTCAAGCTGCCCGCAGAAACTGATGAACTCAACACTGGAATATTGTGGCCCATTGTCCGTGACAATGGCCCGGAGCAGTCCATGTCGGCAGATGATCTCTCCTCATACAAAGTTCCTGATTACCTGGGTGGTCACTTTGTCCAATGCCGTCAGCTCCAACCACTTAGAAAAATAATCGATCATGACCAACAAGAACCTCCTTTCCCCACTAGCCTAAGGGAAGGGTCCTACCAGGTCCATTACCTAGATGGAGAAGGGCCAGGCTGTCGTGATGCTTCTGAGCTGCTGAGCCGGTAGTAGCTAGAGAGGGGCAAACAGCTGGTACTTGTTGAACTTCTTTGTGAATTCAGTGGCATCCTGGCCTAGGGTCGGCCAGAAGTACCCTTGCATGATTATCCTTCCTTCCAAGGTCTTGCTCCCCGAGTGACTCCCTCACTCTCTAGAATGGACTTCTTCCAAGATCCTCTAGACTTCCCTCTTGGCCATGTAACATGCCAACAACCCCGAGAGGGTCTTCCGATATAACTGTCCGTCGCGCATGAGGTAGTATGTCGAATTATGCTTGAATCACTTCTTATCCGTACCCTTCGGGTACCCCCCTGTGGATAGGAAAGTTGCAAAAGGATCCATCAATGAGGGGTGCTGGTCCACCTACATTAGCTCCCCCTCCTCGATGGATCGTCGAAACAAGTCAGTGATGGTTCCCCCCACCTGGATTCCATGCATGGCCAATTGGTCGACCTGCTCGTCTTCCTCCTGCAAGCCGGATGGAGAAGGTTTGGAACATGATGATGACCCACTTCACCTTTTTCAAATATAGTTGGAGAGTAGGCTCCCTTGCCTCAAACTACCCATTGATCTGAGAGGCCACCACCATAGAGTCTGTGATGACATCCACATCATGCACCGCCAGCTCCCTGGCTAGGTGCAACCCTGCTATTACTGCTTCATACTCGGCATGATTATTAGTGATGGGAAAGTGCACGACCACCGTCTGCTCGATCCTTATTCCCTAGAGGCTCGACAAGATCACCCCTACCCCCAAGGAATGCCTCCCCGATGCGCCATCTACCATCAGCTTCCAAGTAACTGGGCGAGTGAGTTCCGCCTTCGTCACCTCGACCACATAATCAGTAAGAAAGTCGGCCATTGCCTGGGACTTGATCGAGAGGCCGAGAACAAAAGATATGTCAAACTCACTTAGTTCAACCAAACACTTTACTAACCTCCCTAAATGCTCCACCCCCTCAAAGATATTGCAGAGGGGATGGTCAGACACCACCCAGATGTAGTGTGTCTGGAAATAGGGTTGGAGCCTACGGGCCGAGATGACCAGAGCGAAGGCCAGCTTTTCTAAGATTGGGTATCAGAGCGCTGCTTTCCTCAAGACCCTGCTCAGTAGTAGATATGCAACTATTTCTTCCCTTCTTCCAGGACTAGGATGGAGCTTATCGCCTCGATCCCAACCCTAAGGTACATGGATAGATCTTCCCCTTCCTTAGGCCCTTGGAGGAGTGGAGCCTGGGTTAACTACCTCTTCAAGGCTTGGAACACCTCCTTGCATTCTCGGGACCACTTGAACTTCTGGCCCCCTCTCAGCCCCTTTGAAGAAGGGAGATCACTTCTCTCCTACCCGAGAGAGGAACCTGCTAAGTCCTGCCAACTTTCCCGTCAGCCGCTGAACCTTCTTGGCATTCCGCGGCGATCCCAACTCCATTATTGCCTTGACTATATCAGGATTAGGCTCCACCCTCGCGGGAGTAAGAAGATGACCCAAGAACTCCCCCCTGCTCGCCATGAAGACACACTTCAAGGGGTTCAACATCATCTTATAGTTCTACAGGGTGCCGAAGGTCTCCTCTAGATCTCGGAGATGAGAATCCACATACCGATATTGATAATAAGATCATCCATGTACACCTCCAGATTCCTCCCTTTTTGCTCTCGGAAGATTCGATCCATCATTTTTTATACGTTGCTCCTGCGTTCTTTAGCACAAAGGGCATCAACTTGTAGTAGTAGCACCCATCCTCAGTGATGAAGGAGACATCTTTGATGTCGGGTGGGTACATTCTAATTTGGTGATAACCTGAAAATGCATCAAAAAAACTCATCACAGAAAAACCGACGGCTGAGTCAACCAGCTCCTCGATCCGAGGCAAGGGGTAACAATTCTTAAGACATGATTTATTTAACAAAGAAAAATCAACACACCTTCTCTACCGGCTGTCTCCTTTTTTTTACCATTACAACATTGGAGACCCAGTCGGGGTATTGGATTTCGGATACGAACCCGACCTTGAGGAACTTGGCCACCTCCTCTCTGATGGGCTCGACTAACTTATCCGCAGTGGACCTCTTCTTTTGCTGAATGGGGCGGGCCGATTGATCGAGGTTGAGACAGTGGCAGGAAACATCCGCATCGATCTCCTACATGTCAGTCGGGCTCCACACGAAGATATCCACGTCCTTTTAGATGCACTCTAGCATCCTCCCCGGGTCCTCCGGGCTCAACCCCCCGCTGATTCGCACCTTCTCCACCTGTCCCTCACGGGTGAAAACCTCCATCTCTACTACCTCTTCCACAGCATCTAGCCGATACTACACCTCCCACTCGCTGGCAGCCCCCTCACCTGGGACTGGAACCTCCTCCTCAGCTTCCTTCAAGGCCATCACCTCAGCTGGCTGCTCCATAACTCCTTCTGCTACCTTCACCTGGGTATGGATCTCCTCCACTTCCATCTCCTCTGCCTCTATGTTGGATCCCTAGTTTGATTTGGGCTAGGTTCACTAACTTAGGATAATGTCACCCAACATGTATAGCTAGGGTCAAAGTTATGTCCTAGAATCTAGGTCAAGTCCTAAGAGTCAACATCACATGGGCAAGCCAACATCAGACTGCTAGAGACTCAAGACATAAAATTTTCCTCAAGATTCAGAGATTTCTCAAGAGACTAAGTAAAATGAGTTCGACGTTCGTCGAACTCAGGTCGACGATAGCCGTTCTCAGTTCGACGATCTCAGAGAAATATTCTCTGAGCTGAGCTCGACGAACTTCAGTCCAGATCGACGATCCCTGGATTTCATCTTCAGAATTCTAAGTCCAGACTGTTCTCTTGACTCAGGTCGACGAACCTAGTTCTCAGGTCGACGAACTCCATTCTTTGATCGATGATCTCTGGACTTAGTCTTCAGCATTTCAAGTTCAATTGATTCTCCTGTCTTAGGTCGACGAACTTAGTTCTCTGGTCGACGATCACTGGACACTCTAAAGCTCCTGGATTAAATCTCTCAATTGAAGGCCTATCACCCTGTGCAAAGCTCCAGTTCCCCTGTACCCTTTTTCATCTCAGGGGGAGCTTTGACAACATCATTGAATCCACATAGTCTTCTCATTATGATTGAGAAAAGAAGACTTCCATCACTCTCTCACCTCCACCTCTGTAAAGGGTTGTCATCTCCCTTCAAAAGTGATTCCTTGGTTACAAGTCTCCTGATCAAAAGACTTGTGTTGGTTTTTGAGCACCTGATCAAAAGCTTATTGGTGTCAGGCACCTGATCAGAAATCTGAGTGGATTCCTACCAAAGGTGGTAGAAGAGTGGATGTACCCAGGTTGGGGAACCACTATAAAATTCTTGTGTCGTCTAGTTGTCTCCTTTTCTTTTGTTCTTGCTGTGCTTGTGATTTAGGTTATTAATTTCTGCACTTTTGATTTACAGCAAAAGCTGTAACAGTAGGTAGGAAATTTTAAATACTCTATTCACCCCCCCTCTAGAGTATTTCTGATCTAACAATAACTTTCAATTGGTATCAGAGCAGGTTCCTTTGGTTGTACAAGTTAAATCTTGAACCAAAAGATCCTTTGTTAGATCTACACAATATTTCATTGTCATTTACATTATAAACACAGTATGGCACAAAATAAGGAATATGCAAGCACCAGACCTCCAGTTTGCAACCTTAACAAGTTTGCCATCTGGAAGGCAAGAATTAGGCTATATATGAATTCTATTGATGAAGACAACTACAATTCCATTTTGACAGGTCCCCCACAGGCATCTACAGCTACGCCATCTTCCAGCAACAATGCAGTCCCACCACCTGAGTGGACCGATGCTCAGAAGAAAGCTAAGATTGCTGATTCCAAAGCCATGAACATATTGGCTCAGTCCATGTCAGATGATATCTTTCAGAAGGTGGCTGAGTGTACCTCTGCAAAAGCAATCTGGGATTCACTCAATCAAATGGTTGCTGGCTCAGCAGCTGAGATGAATGATAGAAGATCACACCTCATCACACAATATGAAAACTTCAAGAAGGATGAGGAAGAGACAGTTGAAGTGATGTACAACAGGCTTAGCTCCATCATCAGTGAGCTAAGGACCTTAGATAAAGAAATCACTTTGACTGAAGTTAATGATAAGATCCTAATGTGCTTCCCAAGCTCATGAGACACCAGGATCTGGCCCATCAAGGAGGCCAGATGCCTGAATGAGATTTCAACTGAATCTCTATTAGGAAAACTGAAGTCATATGAGCAGCTAATCAAGTCTAGAGAGGCAGTGGAACACAAGACTCCTACCCCAGCAAGGAAAGAACAATCCATTGCATTCAAGGCTGCTGAAGAAACTGAAGCCCCAACAGTTAATGAAGAGCTGATGAGTCTCTTTGCCAAGAGATTCTACAAACTGGCAATGAAAGACTTCAGAAGGAAGTCATCCAGAAATGACAGTCAGCCAAGGTATGACAAAACCCCCACTAAAGAGGTGGTGTGTTATGGGTGCAGGAAGCCAGGACACTTCATGTCTGAATGTCCTGAAAATCAAAAGAAGGAAAGAAGAAAAGAAAAAGAATCAAGAAGCAAACACTACAACAAGCCCTCTTCCAGCAACACAAAAAGAAAGACAAAGGATTTGTGGATGAAACATGAAGTGACACAGAAGATGAATCTACATCTTCCAGCTCCAATGAAGAAGAAGAGGAGGCTAAGGCAAAGGAGGTGTGCCTCATGGCAATTGGTGCAAGCAGTAGCAGATCAGATACAGATGAATATGATGATGAAGAAAATCTGTCAGCTGAAGATCATGTAATATCATCTTATGATTTTGAATCTGATGAATTTAAATTTGAATTTAAAAACTTATGCTTAGACTTGATAAGCTCTGAGAAGGAAATCAAACTTCTCAGAGATAAATTGAATGACCTAGATAAAATCACCTCTAAAAATGCAACTCTGTCTAATCAACTAAAACCTGCAAATGAACAAATCAGTTTTCTGAAATCAGAACTCAGCAAAGCTAAGATGTTAGAAGAATCATTAAATGGCAGAAGTTTGAAATTGCTTGATATAACCATCACAGTTCATGATAGAACAAATAACTGCAGATTAGGATTAGGTGCCACATCTAGTGAACTAACCCTAATCCAGAGGAATCATCTTTCAAAACCAGTAAATTTCATCTCTGATAAAGGAAAGAAAAACACTGAACAAGTAAATAAAGTTAATAAAATTCTGGAAAAATTGAAGCTAAGGATAAAATTGAAAATCAGAAGAATGATAAAAATATCAATGTTCAGTAGTTATCGTCGAACCCAGATCGACGATATAGGAACAGATCGTCGAACGCAAAACGACGATCTCTGAACGCAAACTATAATAATAATCATTCGTCTAACTGCGATCGACGAACTTTGTATGGTTCGTCGAGCAGAGGTCGACGAACGTGGGGCACAGAGAATGAACATGTTCATTCTCTGGGCAGAGATCGACGATCTCAACCCAATTCGTCGAACGCTAGTCGATGAACTTACAATAATTCGTTGAACCCAGTAAGACTTAATCAAAACTGTAACAACAACTCACATATTCCTAAGAAACCATTTAATCCACTAGCTGATTGGGTCATCCCACCTAGGAGATATCACCCCCTAGGATATAGGTCCCAACCTGAATTCTCTGTCATTTTTAGTTTTTCTTATCAGCCATACAAAGTACCCAAGGTAACCTGGGTCAAAAACATTAATGGTTTTTTATTGCAGGTGAAGAATTGTCCAGGGGTAAATCAAACTTGGTACCTGGACAGTGGTTGCTCCAAACACATGACTGTCAGCAAGGACATCTTAATCAACTACAAGTCCAAGCTGGGACCAAAAGTTATCTTTGGTGACTCCAAATGTGGTCAGTCAGAAGGATTTGGAGAAGTGAGAATAGGAGCCGTCACATTCAAAAAGGTGATATATGTAAGTGGACTCAAGCATAACCTCATCTCCATAAGTCAGTTATGTGATGATGGTTATCAGGTACATTTTAACCCATCCACTTATTCTATTATTGATAAAAACAACCAAACTGTTTTAACTGGAAGTAGACAAGGCAACATATACTTAGTAAATTTTCTTTCTGCCAAAACTGATATCTGCTTACTTAACTTAACTAGTAATCAGAATGACTTATGGCACAAAAGACTAGGTCATGTAAATATGAAAAATATTGCTAGGCAATCTAAGCATAACCTTGTTAGAGGTCTACCTTCTGGTGCCTATAAGAAGGAAGGTCTCTGCAGGGCTTGTCAATTAGGCAAGCAAACTAAAACTAGTTTTAAATCTGTTAATAAGAGTGATTCACCTAGGATTTTGTACTTGCTACATTTGGATCTATTTGGACCCATTGTTGTACAAAGCCTAGGAGGGAAATCCTATACTTTAGTTATAGTGGATGACTTCTCCAGGTTCAGTTGGGTATTCTTTCTGAGATCAAAGTCAGATACATTCAAAGTTCTTACAGATTTTCTCAGGACCATACAGATTGAGTTCTCTACTCATGTTGCATTGATCAGAAGTGATCATGGCACAGAGTTTGAGTCTCTTCTTATGCATGAGTTCTGTGAGAAGGAAGGTATCAGACATTACTTCTCAGCTCCTAGAACTCCCCAACAAAATGGGGTAGCTGAAAGGAAAAATATGACACTCATTGAAGCTGCAGGTACATTACTTGCAGATACTTACATGCCCCTAACCTTTTGGGCAGAGGATGCCAGCACAACAAATTATGTCCTGAATAGGAGCTTAATTCACAAACTAAAGAACAAGACTCCTATGAATTGCTCAAAGGGAAGAAATCTAAAATAAACTATTTTAAATTATTTGATTGTACCTGTTATATACACAACAATAACAAGAAATACATTAGAAAGTTTGAGGCCAAGGCTGAAGTGAAAACTTTTCTAGGATATTCCCAAGTAAGCAAGGCCTATAGGGTGTTTAATAAATCAACACTAAAAATTGAAGAGTCAATTCATGTAAGTTTTGATGAGGCTAACATGTATTGCAAGGAGAAATAAGTTTCTACTAGTGACTCTTTGCAGGTACCTCACTTGTGTGAGAAATTGGATGACCTAAACCTTACCCAAGGGGCTCCAACTCATCCCTCTCCACAAGTTAATGAAGACAGTGAAGAAGAAAGCATTAAAGGGATTGACTCTCCTCCAACAACCAACATAATTCCACAAGAGGAAGTGGTTTCAACTGTTGTTGCACAACCAACTCCACCCACTGACCTTGTCACACTTAGAGATCACCCCAGATCTCAAGTGATTAGAGACATATTAGCAGGTGTACAGACAAGGCATCAACTCACCCAAGATTTGATGCATGCCTGTTTTCTCTCTCAGACTGAACCTCAATCCATTCATGATGCAGAGCAAGATCCCCACTGGATCATTGCAATGCAGGAGGAATTAAACCAGTTTGAGAGATGTAGAGTTTGGGATTTGGTTCCAAGACCACAAAACTACCCAGTTATTGGAACAAAATGGTTTATAGAAATAAGCTAGATGCTCAAGGAGTCATAATGAGAAACAAGGCTAGGCTTGTGGCTCAAAGATATAGGCAAGAAGAAGGAATTCATTATGATCAAACCTTTGCACCTGTTGCAAGGTTGGAATCCATAAGAATATTCCTTGCCTATGCAGCATAAAAGAGGTTCAAGGTCTTTCAAATGGATGTGAAGAGTGCTTTCTTAAATGGAGTGCTACAAGAAGAGGTGTATGTAGAACAACCTCCAGGTTTTGTTTCTCCAACTTACCCCTCTCATGTTTTTAAATTGCATACGACTCTTTATGGTCTAAAGCAAGCTCCAAGAGCTTGGTATGAGACCTTAGCTAGTTTTCTATTAGAGCATAAATTTACAAGAGGAACTGTAGATAAAACTCTTTTCACTAGACATCATAAGCACCAAATCTTGTTAGTATAAATTTATGTGGATGATATTATAATTGGCTCTACAGATTCCAAATTTTGCAAGAGGTTTTCTGACCTCATGCATTCCAAATTTGAAATGAGTAGCATGGGTGAGCTTTCCTACTTCCTTGGTCTCCAAGTGAAGCAGCTTCCTGATGCCATCTTCATCTCTCAAGCAAAATATGCTAAAGAACTTCTAAAAAAGTTTGGGATGGCTGATGCCTCAGCAAAGAAAACTCCCATGACTACCAATGCTGCTGTGGACTCTGATGTACTAGAGAAACCTGTGGATCAGAAACTTTATAGGGGCATTGTTGGGTCCCTATTATACCTCACAGCAAGTAGGCCAGACATTATGTTTGCCACATGTCTTTGTGCAAGGTTCCAAGTGAACCCTAAAGAATCTCATCTAATTTTGCTAAAAAGGATTTTGAGATATATAAAGAGTTGTCCTAATCTAGGCCTATGGTATCCTGCTGAATCAGAATTTGAGTTAACTGGATACTCTGATGCTGATTTTACTGGATGCAGGGTAGATAGAAAAAGTACCTCAGGAACTTGCCAGTTCCTGGGTATGAGATTAGTATCTTGGTTTTGTAAAAAACAAACATCAGTGTCAACCTCAACTGCTGAAGCAGAATATATTGCAGCAGGAAGCTATTGTTCACAGATACTTTGGATACAAAATCAGCTACTAGATTATGGGTTCAACTTAAATAATTCAACTCTACTCTGTGATAATACAAGTTCTATAGCCATAACCCAGAATCCAGTTCACCGTAGTAGGACAAAACATATTGATATAAGACATTATTTCATTAGGGAGTATGTAGACAAAAATAAAATTAAGCGTGTCTATATCTACATTGATTTACAAAGAGCTGATATGTTCACCAAACCTCTGGATGAGAGAAATCATATGTTCTTTGTGAATCAACTTGGAATGATCAATGGAGAAGACTTTATTTGATTTCTGTCTGCAGTCGACAAATTTTTCAGAGTTCGTCGAACGGAGTTCGACAAACCGTGGAAAGTTTGAGAGACATTCGCCAAACGGAAATCAACGAACTCTCTGTGAGTGAAACAATATTCGTCGAACGGAGTTCGACGAACTTGCTTCAGAAGATATTTGTCGAACAGAGTTCGACGAACTATTTTCAATTCTTCAGGACAAGATCGACGAATTATTTCAGTCAAACTTATTTCGTCAATCTCAGCTCGCAGAATTAATTTCATTTTCGTGGAACGGAGTCTGTCGATTCATATTCTTGAAAACCTTATATCTAGGTTTTCTTCGACCTCCATCCCACACTTTCTGTTCTCTTACACTTGATCGCCGTTTCTCTCTTTTGCAGGTGATTCCATGGTGATTCCAGCAGGAGCTCTAGCCGCTATGAAGTTTGACGCTGGATTTGATGTCGACTTCGAATCATTCCAGCACTCAGATCCTATCTTTCTATATATTCTGGAACTTCTAGAAGAACAGAATCTGAAGAACCTGATGACTACCAGGATAAAGTTGGCCGGAACAAAAATCAGGGAATGGGTATATACCTCATCCTCTTCTGAGGACAATACCATGACAGGATCAATTGCGGGTAACACTGTCTCATTAACTCCCGCGGTTTTAACTGAAATATTTGGTTTAACAAATGGTGAAGAAGACTTAGAAATTGATTCTGAAGAGTTAATATGATGCTCAATCTGATGGGTTATGCTGGTGACAACACAAATAAACTGTTGAAGAAGCATTTGTCTGCAGCATACAAGTTCCTGACAGACATTGTTGGAAAGGTCCTGCTTGGCAAGCATACTGCCCATGACTACATCACAAGACATCAGTTCTTAGTCATGTGTGCAGTCATAAATAAGAAGCAAGTTTACTGGGCTCAGATCCTCTTTGATCTGATAAAGAAGAAAAATAGCAAGAAAGAAGTGTGCTTTGGAAGAATCCTAGGGATCTTCCTCAAGGAAAAGGCCGCTGAATCTCTGGTCTCCCAGACCATATTCATTAATGCCAGTAAAAGGCTTACCTGTGTCTTATTTGGCAGGTGGGAGAGGAACATCACCAAGCCCACTAAGGCTTCTACCTCTCCCACCCCAGCTTCTAAAAGCACCAGGGCTGTCAAAGCCACTCCCCTACCTACTGAAGAGCTTCATCCCACACCACCATCTCTTCCAGCACCCCTTCCAGCAAAATAACTCACTTCCTCTTCCATTATCTCTTCCACACCAGAACAACAACAACATCCTCATGTTCCTACTCCATCTCCATCTCAACATGCTTCACCAGCTTCATCTCCACCACCTGACATCACTGATATTCCATCTTCCCCTCTTCAAGAACAACAACCAACATCTCCTGATTCCCCCCATGACACTTACATTCCTACACCACCACAATCCCCTCTTCCCCCACATCTATCTTCAATACCATCCTACCATCTCCCAACAGACACCATCATGCAAGATGCCACCCATACATCTCCATCAACATCCACCATCCCTACAGATGTTCAACTTCCTGATGCTTCACTCTCTATCCCTCCCATAGTTCCCACTTCTACACCTTCTGCAACATAATCTACAATTCCATCATTGGATCCCTCCACCATCTCTTCCATCCTTTCCATCATCACTCCCCTCCTCAAGTCCCTTATAGTAGAGGCCATTACACCTCTTACTACCACCATATCTTCTCTCTCAGACCAAATCTCTGCTCTTACTGCTGCCCCCTCCTCAGTCAGGGGCATGGCTTCAGGTCCTACTGAAACCATGCAGGGGGAGATGCCTGATGATGAAGCAGCATCTCCTGCTCCAGCTCCAGCACCAGATGCTTTAGCTACAACAATAGCAGCAACAACAGCTTTAGACACAATAGTAGAATGTACAAAATACCTAGATACAGATTTAATTGATAAAGATTTAATTGATTTTATTGAGACTGATATAGATTTTGAATCAGACTC
Organism: Platanthera guangdongensis; assembly: GCA_039583875.1. NCBI lineage: Eukaryota > Viridiplantae > Streptophyta > Magnoliopsida > Asparagales > Orchidaceae > Platanthera > Platanthera guangdongensis. The sequence goes on from CM077164.1 coordinate 148,177,335, forward strand.
TGAAGAACCTAATACTGTTGGTGATTTCATTCTTAATCCCACAGTTAATTTAGAACAATTGTTGAGTATCTTTGATCTTGTACATATGCATTATCTTCAAGCTGAGATAACTAAGGCATCCTTGGCTATTATACCATATACTGCTCCCATCTCTTCCAAAGTTGTTAGGCAAATTAAGGACAGTCTTGCTATTGCACAGCCAGAAATTCCTTCAACTCCAGAAGCAGTAACTATTCCCTCTTCCTCAATAGTATATTCAACACCAACTTTTGTAATGGATGACTCTCCAATGCCAGATCTAGGTGACTTGATCTTGGCTGATATTGCAGAAGAAACTAAGGCAGCAGCTGAAAGCTCTGTCCAAATCAGTTTTGATTTCTGTGTAGCCTCTCCTCCTGTTCCTCCTGAAACTCCAGCTCTTGTTGCAACTCCTACTCCTTCTCTTGCAAAACCCGTTATCTCTGCTAAAGATTTGAAGACTCTGGATGCTCTATATGATAATCCTCAGGATTCTGACAATGATGATGATGAAGATGAGGATGATGATTCAGATGAGGAGGATGCAAAGAAGAAGACGCAAGCTTCAAAGAAAAGGAAAGCTCCTCCTCCTCCTGCTCTCAAGCCCAATCCAAACAATGACACCCCTTTCTATATCCTTCAAAAGATAACTCCATATAAGGGGATGCCAACATGGATGTGGCTATCCAAGAATCAGCAAAAGGAAAGGAAGAAGAGTAGAAGGTACTCTCCTCCACCAGTTCAAAGATATATGAAAGATCCACCACCACCTCCTCCTCCTGCAGCTGGTACTTCTGGTTCTAGTTCTCAAAGATCTGCCCCTATGCAAACATATCAAAGACATTAAGGGAGATCTCATCATGAAAGCAGCCAGCACAGGCAACAACCTTCAGGAAAACAACATCAACAACAACAACATCAACAAGCTGAAACTCCTAAAAGGCCACTCTCTCCTCCTGTTCCTTATGAAGATCCAGAAACAGCCAACACAGCTAAAATGACCAGGTTCCAGGAACTGGTATGCCTCTTTATGATCAACAAGGCAAAGGCTGAAGGAAAGGATACTTTTGAATACACTACAATGTCCAAGTACAGGAGAGAAGAACTGAAAAGGTTTGATACGACTAACAAAATTTGTAATGTTGATGATTATATGAAATTGCATCCTGAAGCAGTGGTCCCTAGAGCTACATCTCTGAAGATTATAGGGGCTGCTGACATGACAATGACTATGACACAAGCTTCAAATCCAAACAGGGAAATAGTCTTCACCAAGCTAGGAGACAAGGGCAAGGATATAAAACATCAGGAGAAAAAGCAAAAGAAGTGAAATTTAAACTATTTTATTTCTGTCTCTCTATCTTAAACTATCTCTTATTGTCTGAACAAAGCTTTTATGTAAATATATCTACTGCATGTGTGAATTATCCCTGCCAGATATATCTTTTTCCTGCTTTATTTGCCTTATGCTTTTATTTTGAGTCTATTAGTGACCTCACCCAAATAGGGGGAGATTGTTGGATCCCTAGTTTAGTTTGGGCTAGGTTCACTAACTTAGGATAATGTGACCCAACATGTATAGCTAGGGTCAAAGTTATGTCCGAGAATCTAGGTCAAGTCCTAAGAGTCAACATCACATGGGAAAGCCAACATCAGACTGCCAGAGACTCAAGACATAAAGTTTTCCTCAAGATTCAGAGATAACTCAAGAGACTAAGTAAAATGAGTTCGACGTTCGTCGAACTCAGGTCGACGATAGCCGTTCTTAGTTCGACGATCTCAGAGAAATATTCTCTGAGCTGAGCTCGACGAACTTCAGTCCAGATCGACGATCCCTGGATTTCATCTTCAGAATTCTAAGTCCAGACTGTTCTCTTGACTCAGGTCGACGAACCTAGTTCTCAGGTCGACGAACTCCATTCTTTGATCAATGATCTCTGGACTTAGTCTTCAGCATTTCAAGTTCAATTGATTCTCCTGTCTTAGGTCGACGAACTTAGTTCTCTGGTCGACAATCACTGGACTCTCTACTTCACCTTTCTGATTCCAGAAATTATAAATTTGGCTAAGTCCAGAATCATTCTCAGCTCGACTAATTCAAGGTTCTCAAGACTCAGCTAGACGAACACCATTCTCCGGTCGATGAATCTTTGGAGTATCACAACATTCTGTCGATGAAAGAAAATGGTTGTCAACCTAAATCACCTAGAGGGGGGTGAATAGGTGAGTTGTGCGTCTTTTGCGGAATAAATAATAGTTAGAGCACAGCACAGAACTATCTACCAATTTCACAGACGACACAAGATTTATAGTGGTTCCCCGACCTTGGGTACATCCACTTTCCCTCACCGATCTAGCAATCAACTAGACTCGGCTACTCCACTATCTCGGATCAAAAATCGATCCTACCCTCGGAACAAAGTTCCTACAAACTCGATCCAAACAAAGGGATCTACACCTCGGAAGATAACACTTCCTACAAACTCGGAGTGAAAAACTCCTACACTCGGAGAAACTTTCTCCTACAAGATTAATAAAGTTTTGGAAAAATTATACAAACAGTAAATCCAATCAGATCTGATGAACCGGCCAGAAACTTCTTCTTATGGACTTTGCAGCACTATCAGAAATCGGTGAAGAGAATCTCGGCCTAGATCTGAATCTTCTTGCTTTTACAGAATCAGAGAGAGAAGATGAACAGTGATGTCGATCTCGATCTGTAACTTTCTTCAGAATGAATCCTCTGAACTTAGAAGCAGTGGCCGGAGAAGATGGTGTCGGCGGCAGCTTCCGTTTCGTGAAGAACAGACAGAGGAGTCGGTTGAAAACTTTCTCAAAATAAAATGACAAGAAGGCTTGGAGAATACTTAGGGTTTGTCATTTTCTGATAAGACTTTATATAGGAGAGAATAACGGTCATAATCGGTCATAATGAGGTACACGTGGACCAATCATGTCGCGTGATTTGAAAATCCCGTCAGAAAAAAAAACTTAGACAAATTGCAGGAAATTTCAGCCATATACACGAGTAAGAGAAGATCTACTCGAGTAGTTGAATAACTACTCGAGTACATGAAGGAGAACATACTCGGGTATATAAAGATAGGCTACTCGAGTAGGCAGAAACCAACTACTCGAGTAAGCAGAAAGAACTACTCGAGTGTGTATAGAGAACTACTCGAGTACATAAAGGAACTACTCGAGTACAAGAAAACAACTCAAGTATATTCCATAAACTACTCGAGTACATGAAGGACTACTCGAGTGGAATACTTGGAATAAATTCTGAAGATGTCAGCAAGCAGCTACTCGAGTAGTTGAACTAAACTACTCGAGAGGAAGTGATCTACTCGAGTAGGTGAAAGTTCTACTCGAGTAAAGGACTTAGAAAATTCTGGAGTTAGGAAAATTTCAAAGTACACGAGTGAAACATGATCTACTCGAGTAGGTATAATGAACTACTCGAGTATGATTCTATCTACTCGAGTATGTGAGTATACTTACTCGAGTATATGAGTAAACTATACTCGAGTCCATGACTTAGAGTAATTTTGATGAGAGAAGCCTTTAATACTCGGGTATAATGAGTGATCTACTCGAGTATATAAACATGCTACTCGAGTATATGACTAAGTCTACTCGAGTACATGACTTAGCTACACGAGAGGTACACTTAAGTACTCGAGTACAAGGTTTCTTTACTCGAGTAAATTATACCCAATCTACTCGAGTAGTTATGGACCTACTCGAGTAAAAGACTTAGAGAATTTTTGTTGTTGGAAAGCTCTTTCTTCTAATGTAGTCAATCTTCCAATCCTTTTCCCAAGGTCCAATAGCTTGAATCTGAAGTGTATCCCAATAGAGAGACCACACATAAGTCAACACCTTAGAATATGCAATGAGAGATTACATTGCACAGTTCCTGTGTTTGGTGACCCATTGTGGGCTGACATTGGTCTACACTTCCCAGTGAAATTCCTGCAAACATATAACTCAAACCAAGCATCAAATACAACTTAATTCATCTTAGTTCCAGGGTGACTTCATCAAATCTGGATTAGTGGATGTAATACCCAACAATCTCTCCCTATTTGTTGAAGTCAGAACCCTTTACACTAAGGTGAATTATAGACATAAAAGAAACTAAGTAGAAAAACATGAGCAGGTAAGCAATAGACAATGAAAAAGATAATTAGACAGAAATTTAGAATTGTATATATGTAAATTTCCAAAAACATCAAGTCTACAACTTGTCATTTCAATCTCTCAACATCTTTTAGGTTTAAGCTTGGGTTTGCTGCTTTTCCATCTTTTCTTACTGTCTCCTTAAATAGCTGAAAGGCTTAGGGAAATATTTAGGAGGCCTTGGAGGAGCAGCAAGATTATTACTCCCAAACTCTCTGTCATGGATCCTCCTTTTTAGCATAGATTTCTCATATAGCTCCCATTCCTGGGAACTGTAATGAATGCTCCTGTTCTCATTAAGATCCATAACTAGTCTGAGTGTGTCCAAAATTAGAGACTTGGAAGTTGGAGACCAAGCTTCAGCATGTTCAGCGGCTTTGGAAGGAGCAGTCTGCTAGCAGAGGAGCCTTCACCATACTTCCTTTTCTTCTTGTAGGTTCTGATCTATGGAGGAGCTTGAAGGAAAATATCAACAGGGTCTTCTGGGGCATAGGAGTCTGGAGGGTCAACTGTGTCTCCAGGCTTGGGAGAGAAGGAGGGTTGCAGAGGAACAGCTGGGGCAGTGACATCTGTAGCTAGAGGGTTGAGATAATGGGGAATGATGTTGGGGTCAACGGCAAGGTCTGGCAAGATCTGATTGTGCATCCAGATAGCAGTGTCATAGGTGTGAAATTTGACACTCTGTATCTGGGCTAGCACATCATCATGAATGGCCTTCACATGAGCTTCCCATACATCTGTCTTCTGAGCAGCAGATTTTTCTACCTGTTCTTTGAGTTTTTTTATCAAACCCTCCCCCTTTCTGATTTCAACAGATAGCTGGGCTATAACATCATCTTTGAAAATACCCACTTCTTCATAGATTTTCATTTTGTTAGCTTCATTTCTCTTGTGTAGCTCATCTGATTGTTGGCCAGGGTGACACCTTATTCCATAACATTGCCAACACTAGTGATAGTGTGGTCAAGGGCTTTGCCACCAAGTTGAAATAAATACTTGAGCTTGTCAGTATTATGCTGAATTTTAGCAAAGCCTCTGCTCATCTCAGTCTCAAGGGCAGTGACTTTGTCAGTGACTATCTTTAGAGAGGTGTCAAAATAATTTCTCTGTTCTTGAAGAAGAAGTGCAATATGTTGCAGCAAATCTGAGGAGGAAGAGACTGGAACACCAGTAGTAGAGGGAGCAGCAGTAGGGAGAGAAGGAGTTACCCAAGGAGCTATTTCTTCAATGATGATAGAGCTGAGAGATCTGGTGGTATGAATTATAGCATCCCTTTCTTCTGTATCATGGGGAATGGAGAAATCTAGGGTTCTGAGAGGGGCCTCAGCTTGCTCTGGAGAGGTCTCATCAGAAATAAGAATGGTGTCTTGCTTGTCTTTTGGGGGATCTGGAGATGGTGTTGGAGTCCTGGCTGGAGAATGGGCAGGAGACTGTACTGGAGAGAAGTCCTTGTGACATTCAGAGGTTGGAGCTGGAGGAGATAGAGGAGGAATGAGCATCACTTCTTCAGAAAGCTCTGCAATCATAGCATCTATGACAGCAGCTGTGGACAGAAGAGAGTCTTGAGGTATGTGATCTGAAGGAGTGGCTGGACTTTGTGGAGTATGAGGTAGGGAAGGAATGTCTGGCTGAGGAGAGGGCTGCCTGACTTGGCTAGAAGGAGCAGGCTCCCCATCACTTAGTGCACCAGAGGAGCTGCCTACATGATGAGGAGAGGGAGATGGAGTCCTGTCCTCCATAGCTGGAACTTCCGGAACTTCTGAGAGCTTTGCAGCTTGGGCAGAATTCTTTAGCTTGAGATCCCATCTCTGAATGGAAGAGATGGAGACCTTCTTCATGTGGTGAAGAGGGGTCCCTTTGGAGAAGTTGAAGACCTCAGGATTTGTTTCATGGAGGAGCAGAGAGATAATTCTGGCATAGTTGGGGGATTTTAAACTGTCCTTTATTTTATCCAGAATCAGCATACCAAATTGGTATTTCTTGCGGCAGACAATTGCTTGCATTATGTCGAAGAAATATGATGGAATGTCTCTGATGGAGTGTGTCTTGCACAGTAAAAGTTTGTCAATAATATCAACTAGAAATTTTCCTTCAGCGTTCATGTCTGACCTTTTAATATACTGAGCTTCAGGAGAAATGCCACAAAAAGGGCTGTTCTGTCAGAGTCTTCATCATCTAATTCATCTTCTTCATCTACAAGCGGCAGTCGGAGAAGCTGAGAGACAGAGGTCTTGGTGAGCTTGATTTTCACACCTTCAGTTTGGATTTTAGGACTTTCCCATTCCTTCTGACCTTGAGATTGGAGAAGAATTCGGCAACTTCTGGGAATAAAACTCGATAGGGTTCCTGGAGAATGAAGGAGAGGCCGGCGGTGTCGAGAAGGATGAGAAGGTTGTGGAAGTCATCTGAGAGCTCTGCAATACCGGCGGTGACGAGTTCTGATCCGACGCCTATCTTGGAAGAAGCGGCCATGGCTGCGGTGACTGGAAGTGATGAGGAGGGAAGCAGCACTACAATAGCGGCGGAGGAGAGTAGGCGAAGCGGCAGTGTAGGCGAAGCGGCAGAGTGTACTCGAGAGAATGAAATGATTTCGTGTAGGTTGGGTTTTTCAGAAATTCATATATATAACCCTAAATTACATCTAATTAATTTGAAGGAAATTAACTAAAGAGAGGGAAGAGGCGGCATTTAGCCTTGGGTGGCGAATAGAAAAACTTTCAAAATCTGGGAAACACTACACGAGAAAGATATAGACTACGCGAGTAGGTAAGAGGTTACTCGAGTAGATCATCAGAAATTACCCGAGTCGGTCTGCAGAAAGTACTCGAGTAGGTAAGTGACGTACTCGAGTAGGTAAGTGACTTACTCGAGTAGGTAAGTGACTTACTCGAGTAGGTAAGTGACTTACTCGAGTAGGTAAGTAGATACTCGAGTAGGCACACTCTTATATTCGAGTAAGTAGAGGGGAGTACTCGAGTAGGTAGATTAACGTACTCGAGTATGTTAGTAGTTACTCGAGTAGGTCTGCAGTGACTTGTGTAGGTGAATTCACATACTCGAGTATGTCTTATGCTTCTCGAGTCAAACTTTGAAAAAAAATTTAGAAAATGTAGATTTTGACTAACCCCTTGGAATTACTTGCTTCTTAGTCATCCAACCTTCTTTAGTCCTCTTTGTTGAGCATCCCAAGCTCAGTCTTGAAGAACGAGAACTTGTTCTCGTCCAGCGGCTTTGTGAAGATATCTGCAACTTGCCTATCTACAGGCACATATTGGAGATCTATGTCTCCATGCTCCACATGTTCCCGGATGAAGTGATACCTTAGCTCGATGTGCTTTGTCCGGCTGTGGGAGACTGGATTGTTGGTTATTGCAATTGTGCTGGAAGAGTCACAAAACAAAGGAATATCCTTGAACTGCAGGTTGTAGTCCTCGAACTGATTCTTTATCCATAATAACTGTGCGCAACAACTACCTGCAGAGATATACTCTGACTCGGCCGTTGAGATTGCGACACAGTTCTGCTTCTTGCTAATCTAGGAGATTAGCCTTCTTCCGAAGAATTGGCAAGTCCCTGAGGTGCTTTTCCGGTCGTCTTTGCTACCTGCAAAATCTGCATCTGAAAACCCAATTAGTTTGCAGTCATTACTTCTTGGGTACCATAAGTAAAGATTTGGTGTGCATTTAAGGTATCTCAGGATCCTCTTTGCAGTAGTGTAATGAGATTCCTTAGAGTTCACCTGAAATCTAGCACAGACACATGTTGAAAACATTATGTCAGGCCTACTGGCAGTAAGGTAGAGCAAGGATCCAATTATGCTTCTGTACTTGGTCTCATCAAAAGGTTTCCCTTTTTCATCCTTGTCTAGAGACATAGTTGAGCCCATTGGAGTCCTCATAGAGGTTGCGTTCTCCATTCCGAATTTCTTAATTAGCTCTTTGGTGAACTTGGTCTGTGAGATGAAAATTCCATCTTCAGATTGTTTCACCTGAAACCCTAAGAAATACTTCAGCTCGCCCATACTGCTCATTTCAAACTTCCCTTGCATAAGTTTTGAGAACTTTTTGCAGAGGTTGTCATTTGTAGAGCCAAAAATAATGTCGTCGACATAGATTTGCACTAGCAAAATCTTGCCTTTTATTTCCCTAAGAGATAATGTCTTGTCTATCTTTCCCCTTGTGAACTTGTTCTCAAGTAGAAAGGTAGACAGCGTTTCATACCAAGCTCTAGGAGCTTGTTTCAGACCATATAGGGCCTTGTGCAGAAAATAGACATGATTAGGAAAGTTAGGATCAACGAAACCTGGAGGTTGTTCCACATACACTTCCTCCTTTATGTTACCATTTAGGAAGGCCGAATTCACGTCCATCTGATAGATGGTGAAGCCTTTGAAAGCAGCATATGCTAGGAACAACCTTATTGCCTCCAGCCTCGCCACTGGAGCATATGTCTGGTCGAAGTCGATTCCTTCTTCTTGACGATATCCTTTAGCGATGAGTCTGGCCTTGTTCTTTATGATAGTTCTGTCTTCGTCCATCTTGTTCCTGTAAACCCATTTGTGTTCCAATGATGTTCTTCCCTTTGGGTCTTGGAACAAGCATCCACACATTGCAGCGCTTGAACTGATTTAGCTCTTCTTCCATTGCCATTATCCATGATGCGTCTGAGTTTGCTTCCTCAAATTTCTTTGGTTCAACCTGTGAGAGAAAACTCAAATGAAGATTCTCATTAGTTGTACCTCTTCGAGTTCTGACACCATCCCGGGGATCTCCTATGATCTGGTCCATGGGGTGATCCTTCAGATGTCTGAGCTCTAGAGTTCTTGCATCTGGAGTATCTTCAATCACTGGAGTGATTTCTTCATCCTGGATGATTTCTTCATTTTGATCATCAGCCTCTCCAATAGGAGTTGGAGTGGTGATCTTAATGAGTTTCTCGCCTTTGTCTTCGGACGGATCATCCAAGGTAATTTCTTTCAGCTTTTCACCTGCATCTTCAAAGAGCACACTAGACAGATTGCTTTGCAGCAAGCTCGTCTCATCAAATACAACATGTATCGATTCTTCCACCACCAGGGTTTTTCTATTAAATATCCTATATGCCTTACTATGGCTACTATAGCCTACAAAAATACCTTCAAAGCTTTTTTCGCTGAACTTGGTGGTATGATACTTACCATTGTTAAGTACGAAGCATTTACAACCAAAGATTCTAAAGTATGAGACTGTTGGTTTCCTGCCTTTCAAAAGTTCGTAAGGTGTATTATTGTGGTCTTTGTTTATGGGTGCCCGATTTTGCACGTGGCATGCAGTGTTGACGGCTTCAACCCAGAAGTACTCCGGTAGTGAAGCATCACTCAACATGGTCCTGCAGGCCTCTATGAGTGTTCTATTCCTTCTCTCAGCCACCCCATTCTGTTTTGGAGTACGAGGAGAGGAAAACTCATGAAAGATACCTAAGCTTTCACAGAATTCTTTCATGGCCCCAGATTTGAACTCTGTTCCGTTGTCACTTCTGATTTTGATAATGGAGCAGTTGTATTCATTCTGGACTTGCCTGACAAAATTAGTAAAGATGTCGAAGGTATCTGACTTGTGTTTCAGAAAGAACACCCACGCAAAGCGCGAGTAGTCATCAACAATTACCAATGTATAGTCCTTACCTCCCAAACTTCTAATTTGCAGTGGACCAAACAAGTCCATGTGCAGTAGATGGAGACATCTGTTAGAGTCTTTGCCAATAATGCTTTTAAAGATAGCCCTTGTTTGCTTGCCTTTTACGCATGCATGACAAGGCCTGTCTTTGACGCATTTGACATTTGGGACATCACGTACTAAGTTCATTGAAAATAGTTTATTAATGGTTTTGAAATTAATATGTGATAGTCTCTTGTGCTATTGGTCACCAAGAGAAGCATTATCTTTTGCTAAAAGACACACTGGTGTAGAGGAATCTATACAGATGAAATTTAAACAGAAAATATTCCTGCTTCGAGTGTCAGATAGAATCGTTTCCATATTGTCAACGGATTTTATCAAGCACTTATCAGCATGGAACTCAACTATGTATCTTTTATCGCAGAGTTGGATTATGCCAATGAGATTGTGTTCCAATCCTTCGACATAGGCCACATCCGAGAAGGATATATTGTCGTTAGTAATCATACCATAGCCTCTAGTAATTCCACGGTCTGAACCTCCAAAGATGACCATTGGTCCGTTCACGACTGGAGTAAAGTTCTGAATGAGGCTTCTAGTCCAGGTCATATGCCGAGAGCATCCGCTGTCCAAGTACCAGATGGGCGTTTTGTTGGCCTTTGGACATCCCTGCAATCATAATCAATTTACCTTAGGAACCCAAACACGTTTGGGTCCTTGGTATCGGGTTAGAGTACTCCCCCTACGAGTGTTAGCATTATGAGCGGTCTTTCTCATATTGCTGACATGAGGGGTTGCAGCATTTCTGGAATTGAACCAGCAATCTATGGTGAAGTGACCAACCTTGCCACAACACCAACAGTCAAATCTGTTGTACCTTTGGCTCAAGATCTCCTGCTTGACCTTTTGGAATTTTGGTCTAGCAGGGGTAGCATTCTTGGAGGAAGATGCCTCATAATAATGGCAATCACATGGCTTCTTCTCCTTTATGGGCTTCTCTACAACAGGCTTTGTCTTTGGTGCCTTCTTGAAGTTATGCCCATGATTGAAAGGGCCATAGCTCTGAAGAATAACTTCTTCATAAGGTGCCTTAAAGACACTCTCGCCAAAGTTTCGGGTTGAGCCCATCCTTGATAGCGGGACTTTGGCTCTACATAGGTAGGCTTAGCAAAGTGCCCGTAGGATGAGTCAAAATCAAACTCATTTGATGGAAAGATTACCTTTTTGAATGTAGTTTGATTTTGAGGGGCTTTTCCCTTTTCTTCGGCTAAGGCCTTTTTGGCGGCCTTATTTTTCCGTTGATTCTTATTTCTCCTAGAGGATTTACTAGGAGCTTCTTCATGGCCTAGTCCAGATCCCTTGGCCTTAGCTGAGAATTCAGCAACGAATGGAAGAACTGTTTTGGGCTTCGAGAAACTCTCAACAAGTTTCCTTTCATTCGCAAGTTCGGCTTCCAATCCTTTGATGATCTTCTCCTTAAGTTCAAGGTGCTCAAGAGCCTTGTTATATTCTTCAATAGCATTATTGAAGTTTTCTTTGAGGGAGTCAGTCTTTGCGACTTTCTCTCTCAAGATGCTCTCTTCGGCTTTTAGAGATTTGATCTCTTTAGCCTGAGTCTTCACGACTCGACGACATTTGTCGTAGGCCATGATTAAATCCTTGACTGGGCCATTAATTCTGACTCATCGTCAGAGGAGCTACCCTCGCAATCATGTTCAGAGACTTCAGAATCTGAAAGAGGGGTATGAGAGTTTACCTTCCTAGTGAATTGGGGCTCTTGTTCATCATCTGTTTGAGCTATTAGCCCAAAGTAAGCTTCTTCTTCTTCGCTTGACTCAGATGAGTCGGAGTCGCTAAGAGTCTTGCTCTTTTTGGCTATGAGGCTCTCCTCTTTCCTCTTCTTGTTGTGTGAGGATTTCTTGTCTTCTCTTCTACCACCCTCCTTCTTCTTATGAGGTCAGTCAGCAATGACGTGACCTGGCTTATTACAGCAATAGCAAATGATGTCAGTTGAAATGTATTTGTTCTGTTTAGTATTGTACCTTTCGTGGCTGCTTGATCCTTTTCTTTGTCGATCGCCATCGCACCGCGATCTTCTGTATGAGGCATCCTTGCCTTTCCATTGTTTCTTTTTATTAAGAAACTTCTTGAATTACCTTGAGAGTAATGAGAACTCTTCTTCAGATAGTTCAGAGCCTGAGGTGCTAGGCTCTGATGTTTCTTCTTCTTCATCAACTTCTGGAGCTGGAGCGGGGGAGGCAGCCTTAGTCTTTCTGGAGGTGTCTGCCTTCAGAGCGACAAATTTCTCCTTTAGAGCAGACCTGCCTTTCTCTTCTTCAGCTTTTCTTGTATTGATTTGGAGTTCATAAGACATAAGCTTTCCAAAGAGATTTTGCGTGTCCGTTTCAGCTAGCTTCCCGAACTCCCTGATGGCGCATACCTTGTTATCCCATTCCTTGGTTAGGGATCTCAAGAATTTGTCGTTCAGTTCTCCGTTGGTGAAGACATGACCATACACCCTTAGGCCATTCACAATTTTGAAGAAGTTTTCAAATGTGTCGGCAATTGTTTCCTTGTTCCCTTGTCGGAACGCTTCATATTTTTGGTTAAGAAGGGATCTCTGATCATCCCTTACTTCTTCAGTTCCTTCCATCAAAGTGACTAAGGAATGCCACATATCCTTAGCCGATTGACAGTGAATCAAATTCTGCAGCATCGAGTCATTGACTGCACTTGCTATAATGTTCTTAGCTTTCTTGTCGAGGGATACAAGTGCAATCTCGTCTTTGTCGAGATCCATCAGCTTTTTGGGAACTTTCTTGGTAGGATCGATAGTGGACACAGTCATGGAAACGTAAGGACCTTCTTCAATGATCATGAAGATCTTTGGATCCACAGCTTCCATGAAAAATTTTATCCTTTCTTTCCACATGGAAAGTTATTTTTGTTACACAGTGGAAGCTTGGCGAAATCTTTGCCGCTGTCCATTTTATGGTAGAATCTTTCAGACAACAGATTTGGATCTGATCAAGGTGTTAACCTTTTGACGATCAACCTCGCTTTGATACCAATTGAAAGAAAACGGTTGTCAACCTAAATCACCTAGAGGGGGGTGAATAGGTGAGTTGTGCGTCTTTTGCGGAATAAATAATAATTAGAGCACAGCACAGAACTATCTACCAATTTCACAGACGACACAAGATTTATAGTGGTTCCCGACCTTGGGTACATCCACTTTCCCTCACCGATCTAGAAATCAACTAGACTCGGCTACTCCACTATCTCGGATAAAAATCGATCCTACCCTCGGAACAAAGTTCCTACAAACTCGATCCAAACAAAGGGATCTACACCTCGGAAGATAACACTTCCTACAAACTCGGAGTGAAAAACTCCTACACTCGGAGAAACTTTCTCCTACAAGATTAATAAAGTTTTGGAAAAATTATACAAACAGTAAATCCAATCAGATCTGATGAATCGGCCAAAAACTTCTTCTTATGGACTTTGCAGCACTATCAGAAATCGGTGAAGAGAATCTCGGCCCAGATCTGGATCTTCTTGCTTTTACAGAATCGGAGAGAGAAGATGAACATTGGTGTCGATCTTGATCTGTAACTTTCTTCAGAATGAATCCTCTGAACTTAGAAGCAGTGGTCGGAGAAGATGGTGGCGGCTGCGGCTTCCGTTTCGTGAAGAACAGACGGAGGAGTCGGTTGAAAACTTTCTCAAAATAAAATGACAAGAAGGCTTGGAGAATACTTAGGGTTTGTCATTTTCTGATAAGACTTTATATAGGAGAGAATAACGGTCATAATCGAACATAATGAGGTACACGTGGACCAATCATGTCGTGTGATTTGAAAATCCCGTCAGAAAAAAAGCTTAGACAAATTTCAGGAAAGTTCAGCCATATACACGAGTAAGAGAAGATCTACTCGAGTAGTTGAATAACTACTCGAGTACATGAAGGAGAACATACTCGGGTATATAAAGATAGGCTACTCGAGTAGGCAGAAACCAACTACTCGAGTAAGCAGATAGAACTACTCGAGTGTGTATAGAGAACTACTCGAGTACATAAAGGAACTACTCGAGTACAAGAAAAACAACTCGAGTATATTCCATAAACTACTCGAGTACATGAAGGACTACTCGAGTGGAATACTTGGAATAAATTCTGAAGATGTCAGCAAGCAGCTACTCGAGTAGTTGAACTAAACTACTCGAGAGGAAGTGATCTACTCGAGTAGGTGAAAGTTCTACTCGAGTAAAGGACTTAGAAAATTCTGGAGTTAGGAAAATTTCAAAGTACACGAGTGAAACACGATCTACTCGAGTAGGTATAATGAACTACTCGAGTATGATTCTATCTACTCGAGTATGTGAGTATACTTACTCGAGTATATGAGTGTTTATACTCGAGTCCATGACTTAGAGTAATTTTGTTGAGAGAAGCCTTTAATACTCGGGTATAATGAGTGATCTACTCGAGTATATAAACATGCTACTCGAGTATATGACTAAGTCTACTCGAGTACATGACTTAGCTACACGAGAGGTACACTTAAGTACTCGAGTACAAGGTTTCTTTACTCGAGTAAATTATACCCAATCTACTCGAGTAGTTATGGACCTACTCGAGTAAAATACTTAGAGAATTTTTGTTGTTGGAAAGCTCTTTCTTCTAATGTAGTCAATCTTCCAATCCTTTTCCCAAGGTCCAATAGCTTGAATATGAAGTGTATCCCAATAGAGAGACCACACATAAGTCAACACCTTGGAATATGCAATGAGGGATTACATTGCACAGTTCCTGTGTTTGGTGACCCACTGTGGACTGACATTGGTCTAAACTTCCCAGTGAAATTCCTGCAAACATATAACTCAAACCAAGTATCAAATACAACTTAATTCATCTTAGTTCCAGGGTGACTTCATCAAATCTGGGTTAGTGAATGTAATACCCAACATTCAAGACCATGTTCTCCAGTCTCAGGTTGACGAACCCTGTTCTCTGCTCGACGGATTCTGGAACCAGAAGAGTTATGTCGACATTAGAAGAACTTGTGTCGACACCAAGATCATCAGTCGACATTGTGGAAAGGCTATGTCGACACAACACAGAAGATTTGTGTCAACACACAGGAGCAATTGTGTCGACACAGGATATTTGACAACTCCAGAATAATTGCTGAACTCCAGTCGACGAACATATTTACCAGCTCGACGAATAGGCAAAGATCAAAAGAGACAACAGTTCAGTTCTCAGTTCGACAATCATGGAACTCAGCTCGACGAACAGAAGTCGTCTGGTCGACGAATACAACATCTCAGCTCGACGAACTGTGAACTCAGTTCGACGAATTCTGCCATCTGCTCGACGATTCCAGACTTAGTTATTTCCAGCCTTCTGTCCCCACTCTAATGCTATAATTCCTGGGTAATTAATGCTCTAACATTCTCTGAATGTATCCGTTAGAATGAGCATTAATTATGGTCTTCTCTAGGATTATTGCTTGCCTTTTTCCACGGGACAGTTGGGTAAATAAATCAATGCCGATTATTCTCAAGACTGTCAGCATTAATTACAAAAAATTCAAATATTTGGAAGATACAGAAGAAGAGAATAACACAGACAAACAGACAGAGATATACAGAATCAATCAAGAGAGACACAAAAAAAAGCTTCACACAGATTACTACTGACTAAGAAGCACACAGTAATTTGAAGAAGAAACAAGAAGAACACATTTTTGAAATCAAGAGTCTTCCTATTCTTCTTCTCTAGGACCTTGCTAAAAACATTCAAGCACTATCAGTCAAAAGCTCCTGGATTAAGTCTCTCAATTAAAGGCCTATCACCCTGTGCAAAGCTCCAGTTCCCATGTACCCTTTTTCATCTCAGGGGGAGCTTTGACAACATCATTGAATCCACATAGTCTTCTCATTGTGATTGAGAAAAGAAGACTTCCATCACTCTCTCACCTCCACCTCTGTAAAGGGTTGTCATCACCCTTCAAAAGTGATTCCTTGGTTGCAAGTCTCCTGATCAAAAGACTTGTGTTGGTTTTTGAGCACCTGATCAAAAGCTTATTGGTGTCAGACACCTGATCAAAAATCTGAGTGGATTCCCACCAAGGGTGGTAGAAGAGTGGATATACCCAGGTTGGGGAACCACTATAAAATTCTTTTGTCATCTGGTTGTATCCTTTTCTTTTGTTCTTGCTATGCTTGTGATTTAGGTTATTAATTTCTGCACTTTTGATTTACAGCAAAAGCTGTAACAGTAGGTAGGAAATTTTAAATACTCTATTCACCCCCCTCTAGAGTATTTCTGATCTAACACTAACATTCACTCTACTCCGGCCTCATTCCTGGACAGCTCCTCCATCCTCCTCTCCATCTCTTCGGCTCCATCCTGCCAAGAGATGGAGTTCACTATAGTGACATAACACTCCCTAGCCACTTTGGGATCGCCCCATCTCTTCGGCTCCATCTCTTGGCACTGCAGATCTTGCTCCCTCCCCTCATCTGCGACCTCCTTCCGGGGTCGCCTATCGGGGGCATTCTCGCCTAGGGTTGGGGATACGACAACTGGGACCGCTGGTGTCGAGCACTCGGCACGCATGCCGAGTGAGAACTTGACGAGGCTAAGCACCTCCTGCCTGAAATCCTCGAACATCTCGAGGGTGGCGAGAGGGAGAGGCTGTGGTAAGTCGGCATGGCCCGAACCTTGTCCTTCTCCTCCAGTCACTGAGCTCACTAAAGATTTTCAGCGCTGATCACTATCAACGCTCACCGCACCAAAATGTTAAAACCAAAAATTGGCTTCTGTGGAGTTCGAACCCTTGAGGAAGGGGTGATCTCGCACTTACTTCTCCCCCACAAACTCAGACATCTAGAGACTTAGAACAAGAAATGGACCCAAGGCTCCAGCATGGAGGTCCCACCACACACCCGGAAGATCTTAGAGAAGTTCCCCTCCTTAGCCAAGTGCTGAGCTAAGAATACCTCATAAAATGCAAGAAGACCAAGGCACAAGTAAGCATGCCTTCTGAGGTACCCCATTAGGTCTATTTATAGTTTTCTAAAAACGGTCTGCCAACAGCCAACCTACGCTGTTCTGAACAGCTATGTGCAGTCCAGATTGGCCTGCCAACAACGTAACTCCGTTGTTCCAAAAGGCTATGGGCAAGCCAGCGGGGGTACAAATGGTAAAAATACCTCATACAACACTGGGCGAGTGGCCCTTGAAAACCTCCACTCGCATGGGGTGGCGAGTGCTCGATGGTGCTAGCACTCGCTGGCCCGCTATGACCCTGGGCGAGTGTGGGCCAGAAATGCTCCACTCGCCAACTGCCTGCCGAGAGCCATGGGCGAGTGCGAGCCTGCTGCTCCACTCGCCCCCATTCCGCTCCACCCTACCTGGGTGAGCTGATGGACCTGCCGAGATGTCACTCAACGCTAAGAGGCGTCGAGTGAACAAGCCTCACTCGACGTCGGGGCGGAAGGCGTCGAGTGGACTCGACGTCGAGGGCCCGACTCGCCTAACTTGGCTAGTCTGGCTCCCGTCGATCCCTACTCGCCGGATATGAGGTTGTACAATACGCATATCAAAAAGACAAATGAGCTTGAAAATACTTTTGTCCATGACAAAAATATACAATTCATGGCCTTATAACACAATGTTCTTACACAACTCATTTAATTCATTTGTAGGCTTATGGCTATAACTCTTGTCATTGAAAATAGATGTAGTGTATTTATTTATCATGATATTGCATACATCAATGCTAATTGAAATAAGAATTTTCTCATTAGTTCCTTCCATCTAGGGTAATAAATGGTAGAGAATACTCGAGAAAAATAAGATATTCTATCATCACTATTCAACTGATCCGTCAGTGTTGCGATCTAACCTTGATGATATTAAATCTATTTAAAATAATCACACTCTGATACCACTTGTTAAATAATTCGACAATCTTAGAGTGACGAATAAGATTTATGATAAATTATAAATTTTCTTTGACAATATTATGATACACAAAAAATATATTATAGTGATCTAATTATGAAAGCATGTAAAGAAAACATATTTATTTTTTGAATATGACTTGATAAAAAGATGACTATGAAAACCTATTACAATAATCATAATAACATAACTCTTGTTATTCATAAACTAAGAGATACAAGATTGGAATTTTAATGCGCAAAATTTGAATTTTAAAAGTAAATTTTACTTGGTCATGCATATCGCACCGACTCAAATGTGTACTTACTCGTTTGTTCATTCTAGGTAAATTCAATTCCTTCATAGTGATTAGGAAAATTTCATGCTTGTATAGGACTTGAATTAAGGAGTAGATTGTTGACTCGTACAGTGCTCTTAGTCGGGCGCACACATCTTGTGTAGAATTTTGTGTAAAATTAACTTCTCAGCATATGACTAGGATTATAACTTTCTAAGCGCGTAGGGATAGTTTATTCTACTCTTATTCGGAATCACGCAGTGTCCGCGGGTAGTATAGAAGAGTGTGTCGTGGATTGCTAGAGAAATTTTACTCGAGTCGAACATACATATATTCTTTCTCGATGGCTAGAATTTTCTTCTATCAATCATCAAGACTTTTGCATAGTTTAGTTCATTAGCGTGAACATGATATAGTCCATCCATTGACATGTTTGAGCTTTTACACCTCTACCGACACTTTATATCCTCATGTACACCTGAGCCTTTCTCCTACCATTTGACTCAGCTGCACAATCATTTTACTAAGGCCTAAAAGCATCACTTTCACATGCCTAGAATTGAGCTCGATGTTTGATTACATTAGCTATGTTTGCGAATAAAGTTTATATGTGTCGTGATTATTTCCATTTAAAAAGAGTGGTTGAATGTTTTGAAAAAGAAAACAAAAAAACTCTAGAAAAGTTTTTATCTAAGAAAATCTCAAAGAAATGAAGTTTTAAAGAAGTATTGGGATTGGGAGTAGGCAACGTGCATTGCCCGCATTATTTCACTCAAGTCTTGAGGGTATTGTGTGCACGCCTTTGTAACATGTAGGCAACAAACTTTACATCTTCCTCAGCTATCTTCTTTGTTTCCATCCTCTAAGCCTTCTTCGCCCCATTCACCGCAGCTCTCCTCGAATTCTCCGCTTTCATGTATGAGATATTTGTTTCACAGGTTCCCACTTCTCAGCATCATCAGCAGATGCCTCCATTTCTAACTCCGTAGTTGCTACAAACTCTAGTGCTCTCTTACTACTAGCATACCCCGCAACCACAACATACCCTGAGATTTCCATTTACTACCACTTTTTTAAAGCTATCTTAGAAAGAAGGGAGAGGAGACAAAATGATGCTTCTTATTTTTTCCTTACACTCTTACAGACAATTGCTTCTTTAAAAAAATTTCAATGGATCGCTCTCTCCAACAACATGCTCTAATTCCTCTTCCAGACCCATGAGTTTTAGTGCAAAACTTATTGTAATATGATGTATATGAGTGAAAAGTATGTGCGGGAAGTGCAGTGAGTGCAGGCACGCAAGAGGACAAAAGTACTGTAGAGAGGGAACAGTGCTAGCTTTTTAATTGGCTTGTAATACAAAAAGGTGAAGGTTTTTCTTGGAGAAGTGACAGAGTACAGCAGGGCATGCCCCTGTATTTATAATAAACGAAAAAACACTTATACGGTAAACAGATGCTTCTTCTTCATGCCTCTTTCTCTGCGTCTCTTGCTCTGCGCCTTTTGCCCTTTCGCTGATGCGTCGAACGTGTCTTCCTTCAACCGCTGCATCTGCATCTTGCATCGATTTGGCAAGACCTTGAGCTGAAGCTTTCTGCCGATGCCACGTCACGCTACCTGGAGCTGTATTTCTCGAGCTTAGTGATGGAGTTCCTATTTCAACACCCTCCCGTAAGCTTGAGAGATCCAGAATCCCTATCTTCCTCTTCAGGTAGTCGAATCTGGGTTTTGGTAGAGGGCTTTGTTAGCAAATCCGCGAGTTGTATTTCGGTAGGGACGTGTCGAAGCTTTATCTCTTCCTTCTCTATGTTTTCTCTTATGTAGGTGATATCTGATCTCGATGTGTTTACTTCGGCTGTGATGAACGGGGTTTTTTGCTAGAGCGATCGCCGAGGAGCTGTCTGAGAAAATCGTAGTTCCGTCTCGTTTTTCTGGAAATACCTCTTCCGTGAGCCTACGGAGCCAAATGGCCTCGGTTGTGGCTTTGCTTAGTGCCATATATTCCGCTTCGGTGGAGCTGAGGGCGACGGATTGCTGCTTTCGGGATGACCAGCTGATGATGTTTTGCCCGAGGAAGAAAACGTAAGCACTTATGCTCCTTCTATCTTCTGTTGATCTTCCCCAATCTGAATCTGTGTAGCCGACTAGATCTGTGTGGTGGTGTCTTCGGTAGAACAGCCCGTGGCTTTTAGTCCCCTTGACGTATCTCAGGATTCTTTTGGCGGCTTCAAAATGAGCTTTGGATGGGTTGCTCATGAACCTGGAAATGGAGTTTACTGCGAATTCTATATCCGGTCTGGTGTTAGTGAGGTAGATCAACGATCCGAACTAAGCTCCGAAAGGAAGTTGAGTCGGCTGGCTGATCTCCATTGCTGAACGGATATAGAATGTAACGCTGGGTGACATAGGAAGTGGTGGCTAGGTTGCAATCCTCCATTTTGAATTTCTTTAGTAGATCTGTGGCATACTTTTCTTGTGAGATTGTGATGCCTGCTTCATTTTGGGTAACTTGGAGGCCGAGGAAAAAATGTAGTAGTCCTAGGTCTGGTCATTTCGTATTTGTTTTCCATTTCTCGTTTGAAAGCTTTGATTATGGAGGTATTGGTTCCGGTGACGATGAGGTCGTCTACGTATATGCAGACGTAAATCATGTCTTTGTCCGGTGTGCTTGAGGTATAGGGATGGATCATGCTTGCTCTTAATGAATGCCCTTTCTGTTAAGTACTCGTTGATATTGCTATTCCATGCCCTTGCTGATTGCTTTAAGGCCGTAGAGGGCCTTGAAGTAGCTTGTACACTTTTTCCTTCTTCTCCTGCTTTCTCGTATCCTCTTGGCTGCTCTACGTAGATATCTTCTTCTATTTCTCCGTTTAAGAAAGCTGATTTTATGTCTAATTGGTATATTAGGGAGATTATTTTGAACGGCGAAGCTTAGGAGAATTCTTATTGTCTCCATTCGGACTACGGGAGCGTAAGTTTCATTGAAGTCGATGCCGGGAATCTGAGAGTATCCTTTGGCTACAATTCTAGCCTTATACTTGAGGATTGATCCGTCTGCTTTTTCTTTTAACTTTATAGGTCCATTTCAGTCCTATTGTAGTTGCTTCGAGGTGGTTTGTTGACAAGGATCCATGTTTTGTTTTTCTCTACCATTTTAATTTCTTCGTCCATGGCATGCTTCCAGGCCGGCAGTGTACATGCTTCCTTCGTAGTTGATGGGAGATGTTGCACTGAAGGTCACAGGTGCGCTTGCGTAGATGTCTTCTAACAGTCGGTATTTTCTTGGGGGTGATGATGAACCGGGGCTGTGAGTATCATGGACTGAGCGTGGCGATAATTTGTGGGGCCTTGATGGTTTATGTGCTTTGAGCTGGAGGCTCCGGGAGTGAAGGGGTTCAACCTCCAGTGTATTGCTGGAATGGATGGGATCACTCACTTCCTCGTTGAGGAGTGGCATTGATGTTAGCCCGTGGTCTGAGCCCCAATTTTTGTCTTCATCAAATAGCACGTCTCTGGAGATTATGCACTTTTGTTGTTCAGGTTGGTATAGTCGGTAGGCCTTTGATTCTTCGCTATATCCTACGAATATGCATTTTTCACTCTTTTTGTCCAGCTTTCCTCTTTCCTGCGTTTGGATGAAGTGCGTACGCAATGCAGCCAAAGACTCTGAAGTGCTTTATGTTTGCTTTTCTTTTATGTATTACCTTGTATGGTGTTTGTTTAAGGAGGGACTTGGTAGGTGACCTGTTCAGTATGTATACGGCCGTGTGGGCTGCCTCTGCCCAGAATTCTTTGGGTAATTTTTTGGACAGCACCATAGTTCTAGGTCATCTCGAGAATGGTTTGGTTCCTTCTCTCGGCCACCCCGTTCTGTTGAGGTGTTCTGGCTTGTAGTAAGTTCTCTTCGGATTCCTTGTTGGGTGCAGTAGGCGTTGAACTCGAAAGAGGTGAATTCCCCCCCTCTATCTGTTCTCAACAATTTGATGCTCCTTTCCAATTGTTTTTCTATCATGACTTTGAAAATTACAGGAAGGTTTTGAAGGTTTCAGAACTTGTTGGTGAGGAAGTAGATCCACATGTGTCTACTGCAATCGTCCACCAGTAGTAGGAAGTATCTGTTTATCGCTCGAAGGATGGAACTTGGGAAGGCCCCCAGAGGTCGGCATGAATGAGGTCGAGTGGCTGTAAGCAACGTTTGTATGAGGTTTTTGGGAAGGGTTGTCTATGGTTCTTCCCTTCTGCGCATCCCTCGCAGATTTGTGGCTCCGCATGAAGTTCGGGTAGTCCCTCTACCATCCCGTTGGTTTTTAGTGTTTGTAGATCTTGTAAGTTCAGGTGCCCGTATCTTTGGTGCCAAAGTTGCGTTAGTTGTTGTGATTGGATGGTGCTAGTGAGGGCGATTTCTGGTGCAGGGAATAGGCATACCGAGAACACCTTTGTTTTGAGTCATTTTAGGCTGCTACTTCGAAGGGTTCACCTTGGCTGTTGATGATGTTGCAAGGTGCTTTCGGTAAAGAGTATTTGGTATCCTTTTTGGAGCAGTTGTCCCACACTTATTAAATTTGTTGTTAAGGTGGGCACATAGCTGACGTCGTAAATGTACTTGACTTGGTTTTCTTTGGTTTTGACTCGAATGGTTCCTACACCCTGTGATTTGTTGTATGTTGCCATCGCCCAAGATTACTTCAGCTCTCATATTTTCATTTAGGTGGAAATGAATAGGGCTCTGTTACTTGTCATGTGACTTGAACAGCCGCTATCGAATATACCAAGTGTTGTATTGCGTGGAGTCGTATCCTCATTTATGTAAAATATGGTCTCTCTTTTTTCTTCTTCAGAGGTGCTGGTTTCGGCTTTGTCTTTGAACCAGCAGTCCTTTTCCATATGGGTTGGTCGTTTACATCGTTTGCATTTATAGAAGCAGTCGTTTGCTTCGTGGTTTGTGCGTTTACAGAGTGTGCAGGGGGGACCGTTAGTCCTATTGTGGACCGGTCTTCCTCCAGTGGGTGTTTTCCCTCTTCCACGTCCTCTGAAGTTGGTGTAATGGCTCTTTTTGGTTGAAGAGAAATCGGGTACACCCTTGGGTGATGGATTTCTGGTGGGTTTAGTGCTCAGGTGCAAGGCTCGGTCCATTGAGGGAGACTGAATGTGTAGTCTATCCTCGTGTGCCTGCAATGACCTTAGTAATTCTGGTATACTTAGGGTGTTGAGGTCTTTAGACTCTTCAATTGCGGCCACTATATGGTTGAATTGAGGGGTTAGACTTCTGAGGAGTTTTGGGACGATGCGTCTATCCTCGATTGTGTCACCGAGTGATTTTATTTGGTTTATGGTGGCTGTTGCTCGGGCTATGAAATCCTGGACTTTTTCGTTTTCTCTCATGAGTAGTGTGTCGAAAGTTTTCCAGGCGGTTTGTAACTTAACTAAAATTACCTGCGGCGAGCCTTTGAATTCAGTTTGTAGGGTCATCCATGCCTGTTGAGCAGTAGTTGCGGCCATTATCCTGAGAAAAATTGTGTTGGTGACGCCTTGCTGGATGTAGTGGAGCGCTTTTGCGTCTTGTTTGTGATTTTCTGCTTGGGTTTTTAGTTCCTCTGCAGTTCGGGTGGTTGCCGTCGTCGTTGCGATGGCTGGGGTTCCGTTTTGCACGGTTTCCCATAAGCCTTGTGATAGAAAAAGTGTCTTCATTTGTATGGCCCAGTATTCATAGAACTCTCCGTTGAATGCTGGTATGCTCGAAGACGACATTCCATTGCCTCCATTGCTTCCCAACCTCGGCTCTGATACCATATTGTAATATGATATTGATAAGTGGAAAATTACGTGCGGGAAGTGCAGTGAGTGCAGGCACAAGAAGACAAAATACTTTAGAGAGGAATAATGCTCTTTTTAATTGCCTTGTAATACAAAATGAAGGTAGAGTACAGGTACAGCAGGGCATGCCCTGTATTTATAATAAACAAAGGTTATACGGTAAACAATGCTTCTTCTTCACGCCTCTTTCTCTGCGTCTTTTGCTCTGCGCCTTTTGCCCTTTCGCTGATGCGTCGAACGTCTTCTTCAACCGCTGCATCTGCATCTTGCATCGATTTGGCATGGCCTTGAGCTGAAGCTTTCTGCGATGCCACGTCACGACCTGGAGCTGTATTTCTCGAGCTTAGTGATGGAGTTCCTATTTCAACACGGTTGCCTCAGTGAATCACGTAAACCATCCACAAAACGGTTGCATTTCTCATTCTCATCCCCCTGCATCGTGCCCGCATAACGAGAAAGATGGGTCAACTCTCGTTCATAAATCACCACTGTCTTGTCCCCCTGGATCAGCTTAAGGTACTTCTCCTGGAGACTACAACGCTCGAACGGGGGAACAAACCAGCTAGTTAGCGCTGACGAGAAGTCATTCCAGGTAAACATGTCTGCGGTACGACCTGGCAACAAGGGTAAACATAAATCATTATGCTAAAAGAATAAGGAAATCTAGGTAAGGACAAATTTACACTAAATCACTTACGAGCGGGGTTGTCCGCCAATTGTTTGGTCCACCACTGATGGGCCTCTCCTTGCAGGAGAAAACCCGCTAACGGAACCTTCTTGTTCTCTGGGCACTCCATCACCTCAAGCAGTTCACGAGTTTTAATCAGCCAATCATCAGTCTCCATTGGCGTCTTTTCTCCAGTGTAGTTGGAGGGGTGAAGATCGCAGAGGTTCCTCAGATAGCGCTCCAACCCTAAATCCCCTACAGCTGGCACTGGAAGTGCGGCTGGATCT